>CM064575.1:42944833-43544833 GCA_032716605.1 Paralithodes platypus
TTTTTGTTTTCACCATTGGAAAGAGCACAATTTTTCGATTCTGGTGATATATACAGTTATATACGAATCCGAGCAAATAACGCAACCACGAGGTGGGGAACAGCTCGGAACCCGGCTAGCATAGGCGGAAAAGAGACGGGTGAAGCGTAAATATTCGCATTTTGGCTCTTCATTTCAAATATTCATAGCGCAAAAAGTATTTGTCCTAGGAACTTCTAGTTTCTTTTATACTCATCAGCATTATTTGCCGAATTCATACAGCCTAAATTTAAAACCATACACTTCGTAGCACCGAAATAAATCGAAAATGTTATAAACCATATCAATCAAAATCAATTGTTTTTCTTTTTTCGGTCACTGCTTGAGAACTATTGAAGATAAACAATTTCTGTTTTCAGATTTGGAAAGAGGAGAAAAAATACTATTATTTGAGCAACAAAAAAATATATGGTCATCAGTCACAATTTAGAGCTAGGACGGTGTGAAGACAATTGCATGGGAAATAATTGTATTGCGGACTCATTTACACTTTCATATTTCGTTTTATTTAAAAAAAATTGTTTTTGTTATCATGTACTATAAATATTCCTCTTTCCATTGACATATGATACATCACAATAAACAGCATTCTGGTGGATGAAAATACAGAAAAACACAAGGCTTCGAAAACTCGCCCAGCCTGATATTTCATGGCAAATTAGAGAAGGTCTTACAGTAAGTTAGATAATTAAGTTGCTGGATGCGGGAGGGTTTAAGTGACTTGGAGGCTCTCTTGGTAAGTCCAGATCTCTAGTATCTGGTCTAGCCCTGGCGCGCCACAAAGGTCAACAAAATGAGGTAGCAATCATACAGGTGAGAGTAGGCAAAAGCCCTTCACTTGTATACTGCTACACTCGCAAAGGAAAATATGCACAAGGGTTACAGGCTAGCTAGCTTCGTCGATGTTGTACAGGCTCTGACTTGCCACATACATAACTCAGACAACGACCAAAGATACCTTCCACTGTCTAGCATTAAATAATAAGAGAGAACAGCCCAATAATTAGAAGCACCCCATCAGCGGGGTTTCGCTGAAAACAAAGCCTGAGAATATGAGTAAGAATAATTGTCTAGATAGGGTAAATTGCCGTACTGGTACATCAGATAGGAATAGAAAATATCAGTCACAGGATTTTAATTGTACTGCTAGTAGAAATATTGAAGGTGTAACAGAAGATGGGAATTCAGTTAGAAATAAAGGTAAATCCGATACCAGTAAAATAAATTCATTGCGATTATATTATACAAACTGTAGGAGTTTATGTAACAAAATGGATGAACTTAGAGCACTTGTTAGCAACGAAAATATAGACATTATAGCACTGACTGAAACATGGATTAATACAGAATCAAGACATTTTTTAGCAGAATTCCATTTACCAGGATATAGTTTGTTTAAACGCGACCGAACAAGTAGGAGGGGCGGCGGAATAGCAGTGTTTGTCAGGAGTTCTTTAAAAAGCTGTATTAAATCAGGTATTAGACTAAATACTGATAACGAAAGTGTTTGGGTTGAGGTTAGCGAAGGTAGTGAGACCATAATTATTGGAGTTATTTATAGACCACCAAATATGAGTAGAAACGAAGGTACAGATTTATGGCAGGAAGTGAAAATAGCATCAAGGTTTAGCAATGTGTGTATTATAGGGGATTTTAATTTTCCGAATATTGATTGGCAGCATCAAATCGGCGACTCAGATTCAAAAGAGTTTATTGAGGCGGTACAGGATAGTTTTTTATTTCAATTCATAGACTCGCCTACTAGAGGTAATAATATCCTCGATTTAGTTCTCAGTAATAATGAACAAATGATAAATAATGTAGAGATAGGAGACCAACTAGGAAATAGTGATCATAAATCAATTTATTTTAACATACAATGGACAGGAAAGGCTAAAGAGAATACGACACTTATCCCAGATTTCAGAAAAGCCAATTATGGTGGATTAAGACGAGCCTTAAGAGTCGATCCTATGGTTAAACTATTAAGTGGACCCAGGTGCGCTAATGAACATACTCTCTCTCAGATACCTGTCTTAACTCAGGATAATTTGACAGCTACATATAATAATTTTATTTCTTCACTCCACAATGCGCAAAATATATATCCCCAAAAGCAAATTTAGATCAACACAGAACCAACCCAAATGGATGAATAATAGACTATTAGACCTTCTAGGAAAAAAGAGAGGAATATATCGAAAAATAAAGAAAGGCGAAATTCACCTACTTGCTTACTATCAGAATCTATCAAGAGAGGTTAAAACATGTATAAGGACAGACAAAAGAAATTATGAAATCAGGATAGCCAATGACTCAAAAATAACCCTAAGGCTTTTTACCAGCTATATAAATCTAAAGTTAGAGATAAAATAGGCCCCCTTAAAACTTCGATAGGAGAAATGACAGAAAATGATTTAGAAATGTGCAGTACATTAAATAGTCAGTTTCTATCCGTTTTCACTAATGAAAATTTGGCACAGATTCCAGAAGTCCGTAAGGTATATAGAGATAGTATAGAAAATAGGTTAAGTACGGTTACTATAAGTAGAAATGATGTGCTTAAGGAAATTGACAGACTGAAACCTCAGAAATCGCCTGGTCCCGATGAGGTATATGCCAGAGTATTAAAAAAATGCAGAGATGAGTTAAGTTACCCATTAACATTTCTTTTTAAAAATTCATTAGAAACAGGTATGGTTCCAGAAGCTTGGAAGCTTGCAAATGTAGTTCCGATTTTCAAAAAAGGTGATAAATCAATAGCATCCAATTACCGTCCCATTAGTCTCACTTCAATCATAGGAAAGCTACTAGAGTCAATTATTGCTAGGAAAATGAGAAACCACTTAGAAACATTTAACTTAATCAATTCTTCTCAGCATGGATTCACACAGGGACGTTCTTGCCTTACTATTTGCTTAGTTTTTTCTCAGAGGTATATGAAGCAGTAGATAGACAAGGCATACGATATTATATATTTAGATTTCAGTAAAGCTTTCGACAGAGTCCCTCATGAGAGATTGATGAGAAAGGTTGAGGCACATGGAATAGGTGGGGCGTTGTTGGGATGGATTAGGTCATGGCTAATTGGTAGGAAACAGAGAGTCAGCATAAATGGTACCAAGTCAGAGTGGGGAGCAGTCAAATGTGGTGTCCCCCAGGGATCGGTATTAGGTCCCCTGTTGTTTCTTATATACATAAATGACCTAGATTTAGGTATAACTAGTAGGATAAGTAAATTCGCAGACGATACTAAAATGGGGAGATCAATTGATTCAGATAGCGATATAGAGTGCCTCCAAAGGGATCTAGATACCTTACATGAATGGTCAGTAAATTGGCAGATGAAGTTTAACATTGACAAATGCAAGGTATTAAAGATAGGGAAGATGCAAACAAATGTTAAATATAAACTAGCTAATTTAGAATTAGAAAATTCAGACTGCGAGAAAGATCTAGGTGTGTTTGTTAGCAATGATTTGAAGCCTAGAAAACAGTGTATAGGCGTTCGTAATAAGGCAAACAGGATTCTCGGGTTCATCTCTAGGAGTGTGAGTAACAGAACTGCTGATGTTATCTTAAAACTTTACTTGTCATTAGTGAGACCCCATATGGATTATGCTGTCCAATTTTGGTGTCCTTATTACAGAATGGACATAGATTCATTGGAGAGAGTACAGCGTAGAATGACAAAAATGATCCATAATATTAGAAATCTTCCGTATGAAGAAAGGTTGAAGAAATTAGGTTTACATTCGTTAGAGAGACGCAGAGTTAGAGGGGATATGATAGAGGTGTTCAAGTGGGTTAGTGGGATTAACAAAGGGGACATGACAAATGTACTAAAGCTCAGTGATAGCGAAAGAACTCGTACCAATGGTTTCAAATTAGATAAATTTCGTTTCAGAAAAGATATAGGCAAATATTGGTTTGGTAACAGAGTTGTAGATGGGTGGAATGGACTACCAAGTGCTATAGTGGGATCTAAAACTGTAGGGAGCTTTAAGATAAAATTGGATAAGCATATGGACGAGAAAGGTTGGGTGTGAAGGGGGATCAGCCGGGTTGGGCCAATCAGCGCTCTGCAGACCTCCATAATCCTGCGTTAATCTCTAACCGTTTTGGTAAGATGATCCTCAGGGTATTAGAGTGTTGAGCCTATAATTGGGCTTTGTAATTGATTTGGGGTTGTGTGGGACAGGGATCTGCCTTGCTTAGGCCAATCGGCTTTCTGCAGACTCCCATTTTCTTATGTTCTTATGTTCTTATGTAACACTATGGTACCATTTGACTATGACTCTAATAATCCCTAATACTAGTGCAAACATATATGGAAAGCTGGTGCTGGTAATACGACTGGCCGACTATGGAAGTCGTATGCAGAACCAGAAGGGATAAGTAATTGAATAAAGAGAGAAGTATGAAACCAAAGAAGTTCAGAGAGAGAGATCGTAGTATAGAGGGTTATATGGGGGACAGAATTGCAAGGGACATGTAGGACCTAGCACACTTCGTCTAGCTCTGAGGAAGGTAGCTCCTTGGGGCCCCTAGAATCACACACAAAGGCATGGTGGTCAGCCAATCACAGGCCGTACGTCATCAGGCAGCAGGGCTGCAGAAGGCGCCAGGAACCACCAACCAATCAAAACCGAGAGAAAGGACCACGCGGGCGGGAACCTCCGGGAGGGAGGAGGGAGGAGGAAGAGCAACACTCTCCTCCCCCACCCTGCTCGCTCGCTCTCTCTCTCTCCTTCACTACAATGCATCCTATATTCTAGCAATGATATAAAATACTTTCAAGTATTAGACAAGAATAAAGATCACCACTGATCTGTCTGTGACAACATGTACTCTATGAAAGAAAGAACATCGTTCTACGATTATTGTAGCCCATATCACTGCCCTGGCGAACGCTAGCGAGTCACGAGCGCATTCTGGCAAGCTGGCCAGCGTAACAAAGGCATAGTTATAAATATGAATACGACCAGACACCAAGTGTTCTTTTAGTCCAGTCAATCTAGCACCATTAATAGCCCATGATGGAAACAATTGCAACAGAAATTAAACCTGTTGTATGATATTCCTAACACCTTAGTAGATCACATATCAAAAGTAGGGAAACATGGAAGTGGTGGAACATGGCAAAAAAATCACCAATTTGAGAAACCTATCACAATCTCATGCGGTGTTGATAATAAGAGGTTTTGCTTCAAGAACACTAAAAATCATGAAGTTTTCCAAATGTAATTGTTATAATTTGTACCGTTTGCCACAGAATACTCTGCAGGAGCATGGACAAAAATAATTTCCTCTTATATTAAGTGAACATATACATAATTGATGACATATTTATTGACGACTTTCATACATTCTGTATATCTTGGAACTTAATTATATAATTAGTATGTATTCTAAATTAACACATGGGCAACGTTGGCTGGAAGAGTAGCAACATTATTATATAGATGATAAATCGCTGCAATTGTGAGATATGTAAAGCATCTCCGTACATACATATCATTCATTCACTACCCACAAAGCTGTCTTCAGACGCCATTGCGTTTGTGTACCCAACCCCTCTGCATTCTCCATATGCAGCTGAACATTCCAGGCCATGCTTGCTGCAGGAGCAGCGTCGAGTGCCACAATTAACTTTACAGTTACAGCGCACATTTTTTAGCAGTGATTCTGGGGCAGCTGCCAAGTGTGTTGTTTTGGGTTCAAGTCGCCCCAGATTAAGAACCTATCCCCACTCCTCTGGATTCAAAGTGTTACCCATCCACTCCTGGCACTGGAAATACATAGGTGCACTGTGGTAATGGGAAGCTGCAGCTGTTGGAGGAAGGGTATGTACTTGAACAGAACAGCTGCCTGTTATCGCCTTCTCACAAACAGTCTGTAACGCAGAGAGTCCAATCCCTCGCCTGTGTCACTACCATACAAACGACTCACTAATTTCTTACCAGCAGCTATGACTTCTGCCATGGAGAATCGTCTAAGGAAAACGTTTGCATGTTCTTTCATGTCACTGTCACTTCTCACTTTCCGAAGAGCCGATTCTTTTCCATTACCAAACATACGGGAGGTTGTATCACAGCCAGTGATAGCATGTATCACTGGCAACAAATCTCAGGTATCTGGGCACAGTTTCCTCTTTACCAAGTTGATATCCCATATGCTCCATCTTCTTTGATATTTGTCGTCCTTTTGACCTGAAGAGCAGTGGAAATACAGTCTGGTTCGGCTGCATGCATAACAGCACCAGGAGATCGCTGTCCTCTCCAATGAGTGTAGTAGGACACTTGGATGCCGCCGAATCTACTGCTATTGCTGCAATTAGTAAATCTGCGTCACCAGCTGCATGCACTGTTTTGATGCCTTTCTCCTGTAGCTTCTCACTCAGCATCCAAATGAACCTTTGCTTGTTTGTTATGTTTGCCAGGAACAGTTCTTTCTTTGTTTTTACACACATTCCTTCAACAAAATTCACTTGCACACCGACCATCCCTCTGGACCTTTGCTTATGTGTAGTGTCTTTGTAGAAGGACCTGCTTCATAACCGTCAAATACAACTGTGGGATCTCTGTACTTCTCGTGAACATAGTCTACATACTATGTAGTTGTAACACTCAACGTTGGAGTATCACCAACTCAAATTGTTTCAACTCCAACATCCACTACCGCCCCAACGTCATCTGCCAACAATCCAACACCTGCAGTAGACACTGTAGCATCTTCTGACGAACCTGAGCCGACATCAAACCAGGACAGCCGCCCTGTTCACCTTAGTCTCTCCCCCACTCCTCGTGCAAGAAGCCTGCTAGCACGAACAGTACCAGTCCCTCGCCCCCGTTCTAACCACTCCTCTCCCCGACCTGTACGCAGAGTTCCGCCACCACAGGTTTCCGAATTTACACCAGTGAGGAACGGTGCACGGCCAATGCAGAAAAGGTCTCATCTACCAGTCACAATGTCAAACAGATTTGAGATATTGGTAGAGATGGAAGACGAACCAGAGGAGACCAGGCTCGTTGGGGATTCCATCCTACGAGGACAGGTCGAAGAGTTCTGCGACAGAGTCCCAAATCGGCGAAAAAGATTTTGCATCCCAGGAGCTGGACTGGACGACATTGTGGAAGCCTTCGAAGATACTAAAAAGGATGCAAATGAAAATACCCTTTTTGTCATCCATGCTGGTTCAAATGACGTCATGCGCACCAGATCCGAAGAGTTGATGGAGAAATATCACAAGATGATCCAGCACTACAAAAACAAGTCAAGGAATATCATCATCTCAGGCATTCTCCCCAAGATCGACGCACCTGACAAATTCTACGACAAGGCCTTCAGCACAAATAGCCGACTAAAATATTTGTGCCTGAGGGAAGAAGTTGAATTCATCAACCTCTGGGACAACTTCTACAACCAGCCTACTCTGTTCCGCAAGGATGGCACTCATCTAAACCCTGTGGGTTCAGCACGCATGGGTCGTCTCCTACACGAAGCAGTTTGCAGCCATGGATCAAAAAACGCCATCCGAGAAGAAGCAGCAGTGACATAAATCATCTAACGCCAAGCAAAAAACAGAGGCAACCGAGGACCACCAGCGATAAGGACCGAAGACAGCGAGGACCGAGGACAGCCATGAACATAAATGTAGATCCGACAAGAACCAAAAATATTATTAAAGAGCGTCCCGTGAGTTCTAAAATAACAAATTTAAAGGTTTTCTATGCAAACGCTCGTAGCATACGCAATAAATTTTCAGAGTTAGAGGAGCTAGTGCTTACAGAAAATTATGATGTGATTGGCATAACAGAATCTTGGCTCAATACAGAAGATAGAGATTTTTTAGCAGAGTATTCACTTCCCGGTTATGTAATGTTTGAGAAAAGCCGAATAAATCGAAATGGAGGTGGCGTTTTACTTTATATCAAAGAAAGTCTTAACCCTACCCTCTTGTCAAAACCTCAAATTGTGAACGTCGACACATCTTTTGTGCTAATAAAGAATAATAAAGGTACAAAAATAATAATTGCGTTAATATACAGACCTCCAGCTCAATCAGTGCAAACTGACCGAGAAATTTACGAACAAATTGCAGATGTAAGTAACTCACAAGATACCGTAATTTTTGGCGACTTTAATTTACCTGTGACCAAGTGGGGCGATACTCTTACTTCACACTCCGGACATGACTTGTATACGGACTTGCAAGAGAGTTCGCTTTATCAATTTGTTCGAACGCCGACCAGTGGTAATAACGTTCTTGACATTGTACTTGCAACAAAAGAAGAATTGATAGAGAATTTGAATGTTGGTGATGAATTCAGTAACAGCGACCATCGTACGATAACTTTCACTTTAAAGTTTACTAGTAACGAACCAAATAGTAGCATCGAAAAAGTCCCTAATTTCAAGAAAGCAAACTTCCATAAACTTCGAGCTATGTTTAAAGAAACTGACTGGAGCTTTTTAATTAACAATAACGACATAAATACATATTGGAAGTTATTCGAAACCACTTACCTAAAAGCAGTGCAAGACTACATACCATCGAAAATACGGCGTCCAGGCCATAATAATAAGCCCAAATGGTGGAATAAAGATATTTCAAACTGCCTCCTCGCTAACAAATTTGCTAATGATAGATTAAAATCCTCACAAAATGACGAAGAACGGGTGAAATTTGTAGAGCTACGACGCAAAGCCAAAAAGTTCATTAAGCAAAGTAAAAAGACTTTAGAGTTACATATTGCGAATCAAAGTAAAACAAACCCGAAAGAATTCTATAGTTATATCAGAAAGAAAAAAGTAGTTACTTCAACTGTTGGACCGTTAGTCGATGAAAATGGAGAATACACCAAAGACGAAGTACAAATGAGTAATGCCCTCAATACCTTCTTTGCATCAGTTTTTACAACAGAAGACCTCAGTGATATCCCTACACCATCGCCGATTCAGATTGATAATTCAGATGTTCTAAGCAATATCACCGTTACAGAGAGAGAAGTATTGAATTGTTTAGATAAACTCAAGATAAATAAAACGCCTGGACCTGATACAATCTCACCTAGAGTTCTAAAGGAAGCTAAGGATGAGCTCTCCAAACCACTGACATACTATTCAATAAATCCTTGCAGTCTGGAACTATGCCTGATCAGTGGAAGCTAGCCAACGTAACACCGATATTGAAAAAAGGCAGCAAATTCCTACCCAGTAACTATCGTCCAATTAGCTTAACCTCAGTTGTATGTAAAATGCTAGAAACGGTCATACGAGACAGACTCGTAAATCACTTAGAGGAAAATAACATACTTAAAGATACTCAACACGGCTTTCGTAAAAACGTTCCTGTTTAACAAACCTCTTAGACTTCTTCCACGATATCCTCAACCTCTACGATGAGAGTAAAGCTGTAGATATTATATACCTTGATTTTCAAAAGGCCTTTGACAAAGTTCCCCACAAACGTTTACTGCTAAAACTAAAAGCGCATGGAATACAAGACGGTGTGTTGAAATGGATAGGAAATTGGCTCAGCAACAGAAAGCAAAGAGTAGTCATAAACGGTATGGCATCTAAATGGACCAATGTAAGTAGCGGGGTACCCAAGGGATCGGTACTAGGACCAATTCTCTTCCTAATTTACATCAACGACATAGATGAGGGTCTCACCTGTACAATTTCAAAATTTGCTGACGATACAAAAATTGCAAATAGCGTACTCTCAAAAGAACAAGTTGACGATATGCAACACAATCTAGATAAATTGTCATGTTGGGCCCAAATTTGGCAAATGAGTTTCAATGCGGATAAATGTAAAGTACTACATATCGGATACCTAAATGAGAAAGCTAACTATTCGATGAATGGCACTCAGCTTAAGAATGTAAACAGAGAAACCGATCTGGGAGTAACAATATCGAGTAACCTAAAACCGAGTCAACAATGTTCAGAAGTTGTTAAGAAGGCAAACAAAATAATTGACTTTATAGGCAGGTCATTTGAGCATAAATCCAAAGAAGTTATCCTAACCCTTTACTATTCCTTAGTCCGCCCTCTTCTGGAATACTGCGTTCAATCCTGGTGCCCTTATTACCAAAAAGATATAAACAAGCTAGAACGAGTTCAACGTAGAGTTACCAAAATTATACCTAGCCTAAAGAACAAACCATACGAAGAGCGTCTTAGAGAATTAAATCTATTTCCTTTAACCCAGCGCAGATTAAGAGGTGACTTAATTCTAGTGTTCAAAATCATCAAAGGCATTGACAATATGAACTGTAGTAAGTACTTCACTATCGACCAATCTAATTACACGCGGGGAAACGGTTGCAAAATTATTGGTAAATCTTTTAACTCGCACGAATCTAAGAATTTCTTCTTCAATCGAGTTGTCAACTTGTGGAATGGGCTTCCCCGAAACGTTTTAGTGCATCACCGTTGATTCATTTAAACTCCGCCTAGACAAATATCTCGCATCAAACCCGCGACTGACTGCGTTTGTAAATGAATAACTTTATTTTATCCCCCCCTCAGTTAATAACCCATCTGTCCTCTACTAACTTCCAAATCCTGCCACGGACATTAGTTCCAGGGCAGTAATTCCCTTTCCAATGTTCCCTTACCCACTCTAAACCACTGTTTGGACACTTGATCCTCAGTGCTTTGGAGGACAAGCAACCTAGAAGGGTCACTAGATCTGTTGTTGCTTGATTTCCTTTGTACTCATTTGTACTCCTTTGTACTACATAGTGCTGGCAGATGAAACCAAATGTGACATTCCGCGACCATGGCAGGCACTGTAAAAGAGAGCCACCATCAATCACATAACACATGCCATCTTCATCTTGGTGCCTTGTGCCTTGTGCAAATTTCTAAACTGCATCAGCGAATGAAGGTTTATTGGCTTCGCGAAGAAGTCCGTTGGTCTCAAACAAGGATGATGGAGGAGAACACAGTTCATATTGGAAGATGCCTTCAATATCATCCATAACATCAGGTGCAGCCATTATGAGACGTTGCAAGAGCAGCTGGGAGTCAACATGAAGCCTTTCACCATCTACCTTTGCCGAGACTCTGTGGTCAAGGGTTACCACTTGATCCTTTTTTCTGAAAGTGTAGGATACACCATGACATTCTTTCCCTCCATACTTTCGAGTACCTTTCTGCCCACTTCTGCATCTTTATGGGCATTGAGGGTTTGGTCAGCTGTGACGCCTGTGGCGATGTTACGCAGTAGCGGGTCTAGTGCAAAGGGGTTCTTTCTTGGAGGAAACCCAGAAGTGATAGAGTGTCAGGTTAATATATCTTTTATCTTGCATCTGTGGCTTCTTTGTGTTGTTCACTAGTTGCGTAACTTGTTTCCATGAACTCTTGCATGGCCATATTGACATCGGCTCATTCAGGCATGGACAGCAGCCACTGGGTACGTTGTGCTTCAGACATTCCACGACCACGCGTTAATCCACCAGTAGTCTTCATACTTCTCATCAGTACTTGTTCTATAACCAAATCAGATGAAAGTCCTCCCCATAAACGGTCACTACATCATACGACATGATACCCTGCATTAAACATGTCAAAAACATCTGGATGTTGTGTCTGGATCTGATACATCTGTTGCAAGTGGATGTATACAGATTTGGCATAAAGGTTGTGGCCGGCAGCAGCGACGTATGGTAACATTGCCTCTAGGGTGTACAGGTAAAGACTCCAATTTCCTGAACGCTAGGCTTTGATGAACTGTCGAAGGAGGTCAACCATCGTCATATACTGTAGCCACAATCGAGGAGTGGAATTAGACGCCAATATAGCTTTTTCTTCATTCAGTTTCTGGTCAACTCTTTCAAGGACATCTTGCAAACATACCACGTCTGCTGACAATTCACCTTTCATCAACTGATCGTACAGGTGCATTGCATGACGCAAATACTCGGCTTCGACTTCCACAGGCAGAGGTTTATCAGTATCATCAACTGCTTGCAATTGCACATCTGCAGCACTGTGAGCCTTTGTAGTCTCTAGGCCATCACGGTGCATTTCTGGAAGAGGAAAGCCAAATACCTGAAATATAATCATTGCATTTAATGCTGTGTCTACACAACAGTGCCCCATGAATGCTCTTGTTACCGCCTTGCCACTTAGCATAATTATGGCCAACAGCATTTGGTGCATACACAGCTCAGGTAGGCCAGTCCCAGACATGAATTTGCCGATGCACCCCAGAAAACTAATTTCAGTGTGGAAGGCCCCAGCAAGGATGGTCTGAGCCTTCCACCAGAGAGGCTGATCGAAAGCGAGGATTGGGTAAATATTTTGGTGCTTGTCTTCAGAAGATCACCTCATTCCAATAGTTAGAAGTAAAGATAGGCCATTTTAGGTTTTTCCGGAAATGGCCTGGCGGCCATATTGGATTTATGCAAATTAGGTTACTTTTCACCATCCCCTTTTTCCTCCACTGTTGGTATGTTATGTAGGTAGGCATGTTGAATACGTTACCACAAAAATAAATTCTGTTGCAATTTTTTCCATCTCAAACCACAAATTGACTGGACTATTTGGCCGTATAGACCTATCTGCATGAGTGTGCAGTCCTTAATTAACCCATTCAGTACCGGTGAAATAATTGTCAATATAATCTGGCAACTATTAGATGGTTTTATTCAGCATAAAAAGGGCCAACAGCAATCAACAAGCTTCAAACTATCTCGCCTAACCCTTTTAGCTACCACAGATCGTTTTTAAACTGCATAGATTCGTTTAATTATAGCTAGAATATAACTACAAAGACATCACCTGTACAGAAGGGGTTAATGAGCTGGAACACTAAGATTATAATTGATACATGACCTTCGGTGTTCAAGATGTTTCAACATAAGGATATACTGTATATGTGGTGGTAACAATATACATATACTAGTTATTGGGGTATATATGTGGTGGTAACAATATACATATACTAGTTATTGGAGTATATATGTGGTGGTAACAATATACATATACTAGTTATTGGAGTATATATGTGGTGGTAACAATATACATATACTAGTTATTGGAGTATATATGTGGTGGTAACAATATACATATACTAGTTATTGGAGTATATATGTGGTGGTAACAATATACATATACTAGTTATTGGAGTATATATGTGGTGGTAACAATATACATATACTAGTTATTGGAGTATATATGTGGTGGTAACAATATACATATACTAGTTATTGGAGTATATATGTGGTGGTAACAATATACATATACTAGTTATTGGAGTATATGTGGTGGTAACAATATACATATACTAGTTATTGGAGTATATATGTGGTGGAAACAATATACATATACTAGTTATTGGAGTATGTTGAACAATAGGAAAAACAAATTGAAATCATTAACAACTGTGCAGAAACACAAATATGAACAATTACATATAAATCTATGAATGGGTGGATGGGACTCGATAGCCTTGGCGGGCAACCCATCTAGGGGAATAAACCATAAACAAATTACCGAAGGGCGACACGCTAATCGGTGCCACTTACACGTGGCGATCTTTGTAACAGATAACAGTGCTATATTTGTATATTTAATCATTAAATAACCTCAGTAATCCGGGAATGTTTAATTATTGTACAAATGATTTGTATGATTTAAGAAATAACGACCCATTAGAAATTACACTAATGACCACAAAACAGTCACAAACGTCGATAAAATACTACGTCGTAATGATTTGGAACCAACTACCACATAACATACACAATTTGGAACCAACTACCACATAACATACACAATTTGGAACCAACTACCACATAACATACACAATTTGGAACCAACTACCACATAACATACACAATTTGGAACCAACTACCACATAATATACACAATTTGGAACCAACTACCACATAACATACACAATTTGGAACCAACTACCACATAACATACACAATTTGGAACCAACTACCACATAACATACACAATTTGGAACCAACTACCACATAACATACACAATTTGGAACCAACTACCACATAACATACACAATTTGGAACCAACTACCACATAACATACACAATTTGGAACCAACTACCATAACATACACAATTTGGAACCAACTACCATACATACACAATTTGGAACCAACTACCACATAACATACACAATTTGGAACCAACTACCACATAACATACACAATTTGGAACCAACTACCACATAACATACACAATTTGGAACCAACTACCACATAACATACACAATTTGGAACCAACTACCACATAACATACACAATTTGGAACCAACTACAACATAACATACACAATTTAACCTCCATTTCTAGGTGTCTCTCAAGTCTTATAGCTTATTCAAGTATTGATAGTGTTCACTATTATTGTGTCTACAATTAATTAATATGTATACTTTACAATAATAAGTTCAAATGTGTAAATAATGAAGTACTGTATAACGGTGTCTTGGTGTGGACACGTAATCTTCTATTTTGTGATTATGTGGTTGAAAATCGGGGTAACCATGTACTGTAAATGATATCTATATCATATATTATGGCTATGATATATCAAAATAGTGATCGAGTCATTCATAATGTGCCTTAAAGAGAGTTCCTCTCATAAGGCTTAGCCATAAATTATTTAATTGTATTTTTTTTTTTTGAAACCTTTGTCTTAATTCTATATGTCTGACTACAAAAACAATGTATATAACATTAAATTTCAATTCAGTGCATACATAGTTAAAACAAAGGTTACATAGGTTTGTGAATGCAAACACTATAAAATATACATCTAGACAGAAGTGAGTCTTTGGCGAGAGCATGAATATATAAATATGTTAAATGTGCAAGTGTTGTCAGGCAAATCAAATATAGAGTTAACCCCTTCTGTACCGGCGACGTGGTTAAGATTTTATTTTAGCTATATTTAGACGACTTAATGAAGCTTAGGAAGGATCTGTGGTAGTTAAAAAGGTTGATTGAGATAGTTCGAAGCCTGTTAAGTGCTCGAGATCCTTCCTAAGCTGAATAATATCGATTAGTAGTAGCCAGAATAAAGTTACAAGGACCGCCGGTACAGAAGGGGTTAAGGACACTTCAGAGATTACCAACGGAGACGTTTAATAACTTCATAAATCAGTGAATCTTTGTATGAATTTATGGTAGTGTGAGATGTTCTTAGGAGGCCTCTTTAATGGCACACTTTAAAGAAGGTGCATATGCTAACATCCACCATGATAGTCGCTGTCTCTTTTGATAGATAGAATGAACACTTATAATGGAGGTCAAATATTAAGGACCAGTTAAAACAAAGAGAAACTGAGAACAAATCCTGAAGAACAAAGTTTTTGAATAAAGAAAGGAAATATAAGAGTTGATAAAATATATTATTAGTCTTAGAAGTGAGAATAATGTGAATGTGGGAGATGGGAATTCAACCACCAGTACAGGATATGCAGGTGGGGATGAGACAATGAAGAATGTAGTGCCATTCAAGGAGGCAACAGTTGAAGCAGAAACTGCAGAAGCGGCTAGGATTTCTGCCACAGTAGTGCAGTGGTTGGAGAAAGGTTAATCGCAAACAAATAATAACACAAGACAGGAATTATGAGGTTAACACCACAAATAGATTCAGCCATCTAAACAGTGCAGAAAGTTAACATGATTTGTTTATGTCCTCACAGAACAGAGGGAAAACGGACAGTCAAGTGCAGAGTGGTTATTAAAATGCTAAGCCTACTTTGCGACTTTAACAAGATCACATTGTGTTTTTGTTCTATTTTTTGTTTTCCTGTTGTTCTTCAGTGCTGTAGGTGTCCTGGGGTTGCCTTTACAGCAACTTACTGTACAGTGCTTGCACTTTTCCAGCTCTGCCTATGGCATGTCAAGTAGGTCAAAGGAAAATAATTTAAATTTGCTAAGTCCAAGATGGCAATAATACTCCAGGTCAGTGGTAATGACCTGTTTCCCAAAATATATATAGTCGGTGCCACATAGAAAACAATTAATAGGTGAGGTCAAGACACTGGCTGATGAACTCCAACTCAAAACAGAGGCATGATGCTTGGTATTTTACCCAATAATTAAGCAGGGGATTCTGCTACCAGTAAAGCAGTAGGCTTAAATGGTAGATTAGCTGACCTATGTAAGGAAAGGGGTGGGGTTTGTTGACCCAATTGATGAGTCCTCTGAGAAGTGCAACCTTTACCCCCGAGACGGTGTGCACCTATAAGCATCAACGGTAAGATCACACTTGGTGATTTTCTATATCACCATTTTTACAGCGTGCTAAGGGCAAGCTCAAATGTAGAGGGTATACCCCAGCAATGTTGCATCTCTCTCACTATTCTATTGCTGTTATAATAATCAGTGTACCTCAAAGCTCTCTCAGTGTATACCACCCCCCTCTACGTAGGGTATGTAGTACCATTCTTGCAACATAATCCCCCCCCCCTCACTAAGTCTGTGCAACTCTCCAACTCAAGAGTGAAACGATACTCCCAATTTTTTTTCTATTCAACAGAGGAGCTCTGGAGCTCTCTCTCTTAATCCATCTTACCCTCATCCTATGACATAAATTGCTTTAAACTCCCGTGTGTCCAGACATTTTGGCTCGAACATTCCTTGATTTTGGCCCTGCACGTCACTCTTTCGACTCTGGGGGAGGCACTTGTCACAGGCAGTTATGCATTTTGTCTCCCTCATCCACACCACACAGAAAAAGTGCAAGCCCTAGCTAGTGGTTGATCCCCAGTTTCCAAATAGAGGTCCCACAGAAGAAGGAATTAGTCCTTCTGAAAGCAAGAATACCTCTCAACCAATGGCAGAGTGCCTAAGTAGATTGAGATGACCCAAAACTCACTCTAGATTCTACACATCAGTTGCCAATTACTGAACCACTAGATAGTGGATCTTCTACCTCAGGTGAGGATTCATCACATATAGGGAACAGCAACACCTTTGATAGTGTACAAGGAAGAAAATCAAGCAACAATAGCTCTAGCGACCCCTCTAGGTTGTGTGTCCTCCAAAACACTGACGATCAAGTGTCCAAACAGTGGTTTAGAGTGGGTAAGGGAAAATTGGAAAAAGGAAGAACTGCCTCGTGGCAGATTAGGAGATGTTAGTAGGGTACAGTTGTGTAGTAAAATAACACAGTGTAATATCTTAGTAATTTGTAAATGCAATAATCCTTGAAGGATCTGAGGATATAGTGGGATATAGTGATCCATTTACAAGCGCAGTCAGTCGCCAGTTTGAGGTAAGATGTTTGTCTAGGCGAAGTTTAAATGAATAAACGGTGCTGCAGTCTATAACGTCTGTCTCGGGGAAAGCCCATTCCACAAGTTGACAACATGATTGAAGAAGAAATTCTTAGATTCGTGTGAGTTCAAAGATTTACCAATAATTTTGCAAACGTTTACCCACGTGTAATTAGACTGGTCTATAGTGAAGTACTTGCTACAGTTCATATTGTCGATGCCTTTGATGATTTTGAATACTTGAATTCAGTCGCCTCTCAATCTGCGTTGGGATAAAGGAAATGGATATATTCACTAAGATGCTCCTCATATGGTTTATTCTTTAGGCTAGGTATCATGTTGGTAACTCTATGTTGAACTCGTTCTAGATGTTCTATATATTTTTGGTAGTAAGGGCACCAAGATTGAATGCAATATTCCAGAAGAGGGCGGACTAAGGATTTGTAAAGAGTTAGGATTACATTTTTCGCTTTATGCTCAAATGACCTGCCTATAAAGTAATTATTTTGTTTACCTTATTAACAACTTCTGTACATTGTTGACTCAGTTTTAGGTTACTCGATATTGTTACTCTCAAATAAGTTTCTCTGTCTACATTCTTAAGCTGGGTGCCATTCATCGAATAGTTTGCTTTCTCATTTCTGTTTCCGATATGTAGTACTTTTACTTTACATATATCCGCATTGAAACTCATCTGCCAAGTTTTAGCCCAACATTAGAACTTATCTAGATTGTATTGCATATATTCAACTTGTTCTTTTGAGAGTACACTATATGCATTTTTTGTATAGTCAACAAACTTCGAGATTGTACAGGTGAGACCCTCATCTATGTCGTTGATGTAAACTAGGAAAAGAACTGGCCCTATTATCAAGCCCTGGGGTACCCTGCTACTTAAATTGATCCATGTGCTTGCCTTACCATTTATGACTTTTTTTGTTTTCCATGTGAGTGAAGGAGACAAAAGGCAGAGCTGCCTGTACTAAGTGCCTCCCTCCATAGTTGAAGGAGTGACAGGGCCAAAATCAAGGGACGTTCGAGCCTACAGTAAATGCCTGGATACATGGAGTTTGAAGCAATTTAAGTCATAGGAGGAGGGAAAGACTGATTCTTGGAGAGAGTTTCAGAGCTCAGCTGTTGAAAAGAAGAAAGACTGAGAGTAACGTTTCACTCTTGGGTTGGAGAGTTGCACAGAGTAGGGGTGGGATTGTGTTGCAAGACGGATACCACATACCCTACATAGAGGAGGTGGTATACACTGGCAGAGCTCTGAGGAGCACTGATTATTGTAGTAGCGGTAGAATAGCGAGAGTAATGCAACAGAGAGAGAATTTGCAGAGAGTTGGTGAGTGGGCGGTAATTAATGATACGAAAGGCCTTCCTTTCTAGTTTGTCTAGGAGTGCAGTATGAGAGGATCCTCCCCACACATGTGAACAATACTCAATACAAGGACGCACTGTACCCCTGTACAGAGCAAGAAACTGTGCAGGGGTAAAGAACCCCTTTAGGTGGTTGAGCACACCCAGCTTTTGGCTGCCTTAGCAAGACTGGTAATATGGTCCTTCCAAGTGAGAGCAGAAGAAAAAGAGACACCGAGAATATTGAGAGAAGATGAAGGGTTGATTTTTGTAATGTTGAAGAATAAGGGATAGTCCACTGGGAGTTCAGGAGGGTAGATAGATGGAGAAATTGGGTTTTGGAAGCATTAAAGGCATCAAGGCTTTCTCTGCCCAAATTGGAAATAGTAATTAGATCAGAAGATAAGTGTTGTATAGCTTCAATACGTTTGTTTTTTGAGGGATTGCTGGCTGGGCATTATGGAAAACTAATTGAGTAGTGTAAGGTAGAGTTATCTGTGTATGAATGGATGGGACTGGAGGTACAGTTGAGAAGATCATTTATGAAGATTAGAAAGAAAATAGGAGATAGGACAGAGCCCTGAGGAACACAGGAGTTGATAGCATGAGGAAGTGAGCGATGGCCATCCCCAACCGCAGCTATGGAACGGCCGGAAAGGAAATTAGAGACAAAGGCACAGATGTAAGGATATAAACCGAAGGAGGGTAGTTTAGAAATTAAAGATTTGTGCCAGGCTCTATCGAAGGCCTTCGATATGTCTAATGCAACAGAAAAGGTCTCACCGAAGTCCCGAAAGGAGGATGACCAAGAGTTAGTAAGATATGAAAGAAGACCATCAGTAGAGCGACCCTTAAGGAAGCCATACTGGCAATCTGAGAGCAGATTATGAGAAGATAAATGCTTAAGAAATTTGGATCAAGAATAGTCTCAAAAACTTTAGTGATACAAGAGATAAGAGCAATTGGACGATAGTTGGAGGGTTGAGAGCGGTCACCCTTCTTTGGGACAGATTGAATGAGAGCAAACTTCCAGCATGAATGGAAGACGTTAGAGGAGAGACAGACAAAAGAGTTTGCCTAGGCAGGGAGTGAGTGCGGAAGCACATTTTTTGAGTACAACAGGAGGAACACCCTCCAGACTGTATGCCTTCTTAGTAGTAAGCCCAGAGAGGGTAGAAAGTACCTCTTTAGAAGAGATTAGGATATTAGGCATAAGTAGTGGAGAGGGGGGTGGAGAGGGAGGAACAGCACAGGAATCATCCAAGGTGGAGTTTCTAGCAAAAAAAAGAGTTGCATTGTTCATAGTTATTATTAATGAAAGAGTGCTTGGCAAGTCGAAGAACAGATTTTGCTTGATTCCAGGCAGAAACATAAGAAGAGTGAGATTTTTTAGTTTTAAGGCGTCGGTACCGTTTGAATACTTCCTCCTTGTTGCGGACAGCAGTAGAACTAGCGTGAGTAAACCAAGATTTTTTTGCATTAGACTGAGAGAAAGAAAATGGAATGTAAGCTTCCCTGCCCGAGAGGATTACCTCGGTAATGCGTTCAGTATTCTCAGAGGGCCCTCGGCCATGGAAGCAAAAGCAATTCCATGGGAAATCAAAGAAGTACTGCCGAAGAGCCTCCCAGTCGGCAGCGCCAAAGTGCCACAAGCGCCGGCGGCTGGTAGGATCGGGTGGCCGTACTGGAGAGATAGGACAGGTAACAGAGATAACTATATGGTCGGAGGAGCCCAAAAGAGAGAAAAGATTTATAGTATAAGAAGAAGGGTTAGAAGTCAGAAATAAGTCAAGAATGTTGTGCCGATCTCTGAAACGATCCGGGATACGGGTGGGTTCCTTACCAGCTGCTCTAGGTCATTTAGGATAGAAAAGACGAAGGCTTGTTCACCAGGTTGGTCAGTAGTAAGAGAGGAGAGCCATTGGCAGTGGTGAATGGTGAAGTCTCCTTAGATAGAGATATCTGAGAAGGGAGAGATGGATAGATTACCCTTTGTTTTCTGTTGCAGAGTCAATTTTCTATCGAAATCTACACACCGTCTTGTATTCCATGCGCATTCAGTTTTAGTAGTAAACGTTTGTGGAGGACTTTATCAAAGGCCTTTTGAATATAAAGGTACATAATATCTACAGCTTTACTCTTATCATATAAGTTGAGGATATCGTGGAGGAAGTCTAAGAGGTTTGTTAAGCAGGAGCATTTGTTACGAAAGCCATATTGAGTATTCTTGAGTATGTTGTTTTCCTCTAAGTGATTTACGAGTCTGTCTCTTATGAGTGTTTCTAACATTTTACATACAACTGAGGTTAAACAAATTGGACGATAGTTACTGTGTAAGGATTTACTGTTTTTTTTTTAATACTGGTTTAACGTTGCCGAGCTTCCACTAGTCAGGCAAAGCACCAGACTGCAAAGATTTATTGAATAGCAATGTCAGTGGCTTTTAGAGCTCATCATTAGCTGCCCTTAGAACTCTAGGTGAGATTGTATCAGGTCCAGGCGATTTATTTACCTTGAATTTATCTAGACATTTCAATACTTCTCTCACTGTAATTGTGATATTGCTTAGAAGGTCAAAACTATCTATCTGAACCGGTGAATCCGGCGATGCTGTAGGGATATTACTAAGGTTTTGTGTTGTAAAAATTGATGCAAAGCAGGTATTGAGGGCATTACTCATTTGTACTTTGTCTGTGTGTATTCTCTATTTTCATCGACTAATGCGCCAATAGTTGAAATAACTACTTTCTTTTTTCTGATGTAACTGTAAAGTTCTTTCGTTTTTTTTTTACTTTGATTCACAACATGTAACTCCAGGGTCTTTTTACTTTGCGTAATTAACTTTTTGGCTTTGCGTCATAGTTCTATCGCTGTTGCTGAATTCATCACCGACATTAAAATTCTCTATGAATTCTTCTTTTGTTGAAAGTACAAGGTCAAGGACGTTTACGGGTCAGATATCTAACAAATTGATAGAGCGAACTCTCATGCAAGTTTGCATACAGGTTTTGTCCAGAGTGTGAAGTAAAACTATCCCCCCACTTGGTCACAGGTAAATTGGAGTCACCAAAAAGTACCGTTTCTTGAGAGTTACTTACGTCTGCCCTTTGCTCACAAATTTCTTGGTCAGTTTGCACTGATTGAGTTGGAGGTTTGTATATTAATGCAAGTATTATTTTTGTACCTTTATGATTTTTTATTAGTACAAAGGATGTATCGATGTTTACAATTTGAGGCTTTGACAAGATGGTCAAATTAAGAATTCCTTTGATAAAAAGTAAAACGCCACCTCCATTTTAATTTAGTCGGCTTTTGTCAAACATTACATAACCAGGAAGTGAATACTCTGCTAAAAAGTCTCTGTCTTCTGTATTGAGCCAAGATTCTACTATGCCAATAAAATCGTAATTTCCTGTAAACACTAGATCCTTTAAATTTGAAAATGTATTGCATATGCTACGAGCGTTTGCATAAAAAATCTTTAAATTTGTGGTTTACAATTCACGAAACGCTCTTTAATAATTTTTTTGGTTCTGGTCGGATCTAGATTTACATACCTGTCTGTCCTCGGTCCTCGCTGTCCTCGATTTTGTTTCCCTGGTGGTCCTCGGTTGCCTCTGCTTCTTTTTCAAAAATAGTTTACTGCGTCGTGAAGCAGGCAGCCAAATCTTGCTGCTCCCACCTGGTTCAGATGGACTCCATTCGCTACAAACTGCCGATTTTCAGAGTAGAAGGCATCCCAGGTGTTGATGAATCCAACATTTTCCTCCCTGCAGAGGTTAGCCAGTCGACGATTCACGCTGATGGCTATGTTGAAGAACCGACTCTCCACACCGATCCTGGGGACGATCCCTGATATGATGACTCTGCACGACTTTTCCTTATACATCTGAATCAGCTTCCGGTACTTTAGCGAGAGGTCCTCTGAGCGGGTCCGCTGCACGTTATTAGATACAACATGAGTGACATACGTTGTGCGTGAGGGGGCCAATTTTGAAACTTCGTTGAGTACGGCTGCAGCATCGTCCACTCCACCACCTGGGATACAGAAGCGCTTCCTGGTCCTGGGTGCCCTGGTGCAGAACTCCGTAAGTTGGCCACGAACCATGGAATCTCGTACGAGCCAAATTTCTTCCATGTTGTCTTCGTCTTCTAAGTCTGCATGAATCTGGTAACAGTTCTGGCACATGGTTTTGGTGATTTTCTTCCTTGTGATGGGGCGAACATTGTTGCTCACAACGCGGAAGTTGTCCTGAGGGAGAGCGGAGTCATTATTTGAATCTTCTTGATGTGATGCATGTACTGAAGCGGGTACCGGTACATCAGGCGTTGGGCTGTTGGAAGATGACGCAGTAGTAGTAATTGATACTCTTACATTGAGCATTGTAATTTCTTGGAGTGTTTCCAGCTTCTTGGTGAGAGCGTTAATCTTGATGTTAGCTTCATCCAGTTTAGCTGCCAAATCTTCTCGGAACTGGCAGACACGGGAGACATGAACCTCGGGGCAGGCAAACATGGTAAGGCCAAACCTACCGGAACAGCTAGTGCAGGCGCGAGACATGGTGACAATAACAAAACTTCAAATCACTTCACTCACTTAAAGTCACTTCTAATCACCTGTCTCATTTCAGAACACTTTATTCACTTCACACACTTCAGATAATTTTACTCACTTCACTCACTTTAACCCATAACTAGCGGCGCGCAACATAAGTCGAGTTAAATAAAGCTGGACTATGTGGCGGCGCTCGACATAACTCGATTGGCAATTTCAGCACGTAATGTGGCTGAGAGAGAGAGACAAGTGGTGGCAGGAGACTAGCGAGCGTATGACTGCTCCAGACCACCGCGGCGAACCTACTGACACAAATCTCAGCTCCCTCCTCCCTCTCTCACTCGCTACATACTCAATTATGTACCGAAAGTACCGAATTACCTGCTTTTTGCACTCGCATTGCACGGTTATTGCAAGAAAACTATCCATCATACAAGGATCGTTATGGTGTCATTCGAAAGCTCTGTTTATGCCCTTTCAGGGATAGGTACTTGTTTTACGTTCTGGGTCTTATTTAGGCATGAAAATGATCACGTAAACAGCCCTATTTTGGCTAAAAACACCCCGCTGGGCGGTACACATAAATAAACCGCATAGGCCGCTCGTAAGGTGTTAAATCACTCCATATCACTTCTAATACAATTAAATCCTGAAAATGTTAAATTTACATCAAGTCAATGTACAGTCAGTGTACAGAGATATAATGTGATAGAAGTTACTCTACCCTCATAGACCCCTTCCCTTATTAGGGAAACAAAGTGAACTAGGGGGTTCTAGGAAAGAACTGAACCCCCTTCAGGTAGTATTATTAAATCCAGGTCAATTAGAAATAAATTATCTGAACATTGGGCATTGTTGGCTACAGAGTGCTTAAATGTAGTGGCTGTCACTGAATCCTGGATTCACAGTGATATCAGAGATTATGTTGGGAAATTTGAACAAGCTGGATATAGAATGTTCCAAAAAGACTGGACCATGCGGGAAAGGGACAGATTTACAATGCACAATACATCACACATTTCCTAAGTCCAATTTACTGATAGGTCAGGTCAGAACATGAACTAATAGGTGTACACTTGAATCTAGGTAAATCTATCTATATGTTTGTTCTGGTGTACAGGCTTCCACATCAAAATGTTAAAGGATGAACCTCTGTACACAAGACTGAGTGGTCTCATCAATCTTGGGTGACTTTAATTGCCTGGTAAACTACGAATCAAGAACTGTAGATGCTGAAAGTAGGCATCTTGTTGACTTTGGTAATGATAACCTTTTGACTCAGTGGATAATCAAGCTACCTAAGGCAACCGTATACTAGATCTTGTATTCACCACTGAAGAAGAAAGTGTGACCAGTTTATCTGTTGGGGAATCACTTGGAGGTAGAGACGACAATCTAGTTAGGTTCTCTCTTCTTACCTCTTGTAGCAGATTCACCAGTCCTCAGAGTACGAATTCCAGATCTTTCTTGAGGGTGAGGATGGTAATGCCATTTGGAGCTCATTCAAAGAGCAGTTTATGGATCGACAAGCTGCATTCGTTCCCACTAACTTACCAAATCAGGCTCACCTCAACCGAAAATGGTTCACAAGTAACATAGCTTCAGCTTTCATGGATACAAATGAACTACACAACACCGGTCAACACGGGTTCAGAGAGAGAATATCATGTCTCTCACAACTTTTGGAACTTTATTTCAAAATTCTTAAAACACTAGAAGAACAGAAAAACGTGGTTGTCATTTACACCGATTTTGCCTAGGCATTTCATAAATGTGACCATGGTATAATAGCCCACACACTCAACGCAAAAGGTATAACAGGGAAAATCGGATAGTGGATATACAACTTCCTCGTAAACCGGAAACAATTAGTAGTAGTAAACCAAGTCACATCTGTGCTTTCGGATGTCAAAAGCTCAGTTCCCCAAGGAACAGTGCTAGTGCCTCTTCTTTTCCTCATTCTAATTAATGACAGATGCCAACACAAGGCATAGTACAGTGTCTTCTTTTGCTGATGACACATAACTAAGCACGATAGTAAACACACAGGAGGACATGGGCTGGCTGCCCAAAGATATAAATGTAGTGTTCCAGTGGATCAGAGAAAACAACATGCAGTTCAGTGAAGACAAATTACAGTTAATACGATACGGAGATGATAATGTCGTTCAAGAGAATACAAATTACATAACATAATCCAACAACACAATAGAACGTCAAGACAGTGTGAAAGCTGTAACATATTAACATCCCCATACAAATCAGGTGAAATATATGATTTAGAGAGTGTACAAAAGGAACTTCACTTCGCATATAAACTCGGTATAACAGCTACACTATTGGGAACGTTTAAGATCACTGAAACTTTACTCGTTGGAGGGTAGAAGAGAACGTTACCTAATAATCTACCCGTGGAAAATCGAAGAGGGTTTAGTACCAAACCTCCATACCCCGATAGTCATAATATTCAGTGATAGGAGAGGCTGGGAATGCAATATCCCCCGGATGAATAACCGGGGTGTTATGGGCTCTCTGTGAGAGTGTTGGTTATCACACAGAGGACCACGTCTCTTCAACAAACTCCCACGGCAAGTAAAGAGACATGAGGGGTGTCTCGTTAGACAACTTCAAGAGAGCCATCGATGTCGAACTGCAAAAAGTGCCAGACGAGCCCATCTTCGCAGGGGAGCATGCTGCCACTTCGAACAACCTGCTGCACCAAATCACCACCCAGAACGAGGTGCGGCGAGCTCCTCGGTGCCACTAGAAGAGTGGCGAACACAACCTTCGGTGACATTAGGTAGCAATTAGAAAGGGAAAGATTGAATACAGAAAGGCTAAAAGAAGTCAGAACTAAAGATATCTATAATCCTTCAAAAAACATGTGCAGCAGAGTGATATATATTATATAAGAAGCAAAGTGGAATGAAGAACTCAGGGTTACAGCTCTTTGTAAAATAAGTCTTAAAGAGTTCTTTAGCTACATGAACAGTAGGAAGCCATTCAAAATTATCATTGGACCTCAAAAGGATCCATCAGGCCAACTACAAACCTCTGACACTGACATAGCTAAATACATACTGTAATTGACTATTTTGCCTCAGTATTAACAATGGAAAATACCAATGACATGCCAAGTCTAGGATTAGTACATGAGGGTGAAGTTCTATGGAAAATTAGGTGTACCACAGAGGAGATAAAAACAAAACTAGGTAATAGGCCTACATGGCACCTCTCGATACCACCTCAAGACATGCTCCGCGGTCCGCGCACTCCCACACACTCAGAACACACTCATTCACTATGTACCCTTCACGTCCCTCTCCTGCGCGTCCCGATGACTCGACCAGACCTTCTACTGGTGGTCTCAGTAGTTGTGAGCGACAGAGTGTGCCTGCAAAATAGCCTTCATACTTGTAATTTACATGCAAAGCAAAGTAATAATGAACAAATTGTTTGAATTGTGCTTTTGTGACTATTATAGTTCTTAATCATACTAAACAGAATACAAGACCTGTAGACACGCAATGCGAATACATGTCAAAGCCAGAGCACTACGATGACTTGTTGTTATTGTTATGATTGCTTGTTTGTAAAAATCAAACTTCATATTGCGTGAATATACACATCGTGCAGTTATTAAACATCTTACTCACATACATCAAGGCTACTGCATACAAAACAGCATGTACTGCACCTCTATAACACAATGTAATTGTATTTTATTGGTAAAACAACAGATTGCGGTTGATAAGGTTAAAGTACCGTAATAGGTATTGCCAGCAGGTGTTTGTAATGTGACACCTCCTCCCTCGCATCTCTCTTGCTTTCCTCATACTCACCACTGTTTTCTGTATGTATCTCCAATATTTACTATCTATGGCCTATTCATTGGTGTACACTCTTCACATTCACATGGGTCTGCTGCTACAACTCCATGAACAAATACAAGTATGAAAGTGATTAATACGTGGGCGATAAAGCAATATTTCTTATCACTCCCCCTCTTTCTCCTTCCATCCACCCGGGACAAAAACAACAGTCAGTACAGTGATGGTCATAAGGGTGATAATCCTGTGGCTTTTACTACTATCGGGTGCCTGTAATGTGAGCTGCTTGGGCTTGTGCTAGCTGGTATGCCCTTTTCATATCTGCTGAGTTAAGAGAGGAGATCATGAGTCTTTCAAGAATTATCGGCCAATTATCTTAAATTCTATCGGAGTAAAACTTTTGGAAGGAATACTAGTAGACAAGATAGTTGACTACCTGGAAATTCACAACTTCATTACAGATTCCCAACATCATTTCAGGTGATAACGATTATGTCTTTTACCAATTTGCTGGAATATTTCCATGAAACGCTGAACCACCTCACTCTCACTATTTGCGTTTCCGTGAGATGATATACGTATGTTATGCTCTGATTGAATCCACAATAATCGCCTCTAAATGCAATGTATTACACAGCCAAATATAGAACAATGCCCATACTATTTTAAAATTGGAAAACAATTCCCATAAGATCAAATTATCACATTAAAATTTGGTATATAGTGTATAGTTAATCGTTCTTCCGAGTTTTCACTGTCATAATTTCGTTATAATTTTATTCTAAGGTGCTTTAAGAGCTATGAATAATAGTTTAACATGTGCTGTAGCTCACTGTATGAGAAAGATAATATAACAAGAACAAAGTCCCTACTCTTGATTTTCTATGACTATGGATAAATACACATTCGTCAACATGATTCATACTGCTTTAAAACGAATGTTATTTATTAACTTACAGTGTTTATATATATGTGTAGGACTCTACTGTATGAGTACACACATTGCGTATCTGCGCATATAGGGACACATTTCCTTACTATGCAATTTGCGTATGTACGCACGAGTGTTAATTACAACAAAGTAACACACTGCTCTATTTAAAGTACATGAACAAATATAAATTATAATGTTGAATTCAAATTTGCCGTCATCGAATCGGTTACAATTTGGACCAAATCAGCCATGGAAAAAAATCCAGCCACGGAGCTAGATGACGACCATATATTTGACCATCCATCCCATGTTGGCTGAAGATAAATATGGCCATGTATCATAAATGCACACACACTATCACTTGACAAAATATACCAATGGGATATATTTGATCACTCGGCTCTGATCATACTTGCATTTGGCCAAACCAGCGATGGACCATAATAGCCACACAACATAATAGCTTTGGACCAAAACTGCCACAGATAAAAGCAGCCATGGATCAAAACAGGCAAAGACCAAAACTGACAATCAAATTAAGACGTCTTGTCCCTCATCGGCCAAGGACTAATTCGGTCACAAACCAAAACGCACATTGGCCAAAGCGGTCACTCAGCCAATACTAAATGAATTGATCAGACAAAAATAAACTGCTCGGCATTGAAAATATTATCCACGGACGAATCGGCCAAAGCGAGCCATGTAGTTTACATGGCAATTTTAACCCACTGAGCCCCAGCTAGTTATTAATAAATGTACCACCAGGGACCAGCCGGTTTTGATTTTTTTTTTTTTCCAGAAACAATAGCGAATGGGTTAGGAATGAAGGAAAAACCAAAAAAAAAACGATCAAAAAGGTCAAAAATTGGTCCTACGGAGCCCCCGAAAACGGATTTTACAAGAGTAAAAAAATGAAGGCAATAACACCCAAAATTCCGGTTTTTGCGCGCTCACGCACACGCAGTTGGGCTTTGAGAGTTTTCAACCATTTTTATGGTTGCGTGGGATACTTACACAGCTCCCATACAAATCTGAGCCCTCTAGGTGCCATAGGACCGAAGTAATTGGGACCGGAGTAACACTGACGCTGTGTCGCTGGGGCTCAGTGGGTTAATGACGTTTGCTGTGGTTTTCTTGGATGACGAAGATATAGCCTATGCTTTACTGAGTTTTTTGTTTTTGTTTTTTATATTCCAACTACTCCCTTTCGGACGTAGACTAAGAGCCTGTACATTCAACCGTTATGAATGGTGAAGCCCGTGAGGTCTCGTTACAGTCGAGGAGGTGAGACATGTGAAGCACTTTTAGCTGTAACCAGCCTCTGCCATCATGCTTTCGCAGGATGCATGGGGCTTAGTTGCTCACCCACGGCTCGAAGCAGCCCCATCTCTGAAGATGCCTTGCCCCAGTGCTTCACTGTCTCATCTAGACTCGGGCTCTCACTCTCAGAACGCCACATATTGAACTATTAACTCACTAGGCATTGTCCCCCTATAGCATATTTTGAATATGGGAATATTCATACAGTGCAATTTAATCAAGGAACAATGAGGATGTTAATTTGGCTTTCGGTGTGCTTTGTAGTAATGCACTGATACTATAGGTATAGCACAAATTCCATCCCAATAATATTTTTCCATTGACATATCGGAATTTGAACTAGGTTCCATTGGATTACCAGTCCAGTGGCAAGACGACTCCACCACACCTCCCCTTTACCTTTGTAATACTATTATTCTTCTTCAAGTAGCCTAGCAAGGCTCAGCAAATATTTTACTACTATTCCTTGTAGGCCTACTCTTCAACAAACACATACACTCGCTCTCCCCTCCCCCCCCCACCTCCCTCTCCTCCCCCAGTGGACCAGCACCTGCCATTGTCTGCCAGAGGTTATGGAGGACAACAAGTTATTGCTTTCTGGAAAAAGAAAAATGGAAGCGAACAGTCGGAAGGTGGACCGAGATATGAGGAAAATAGGAATATAGTATGTCGAGGATGTGAGTCTTGTCAGAAGAAGAGTAAATGGTTAAAGAAGAAATGAAAGAGGATTAATGAAATATACATTATATTTATATTGGTTTTCTAATATTGGTTTGTTTTGTGAATTATATATTAAATGTTGATTTTTGATGTACGACAAAGTTAACCATAGTTCTATCTAGGCAGTTAAAAGTTGCGCGATTAAATAAATATTTCATTAGATCGTATTAACATCAGGTGATGTTATCGTTGTAATGAAAGCAACAACAATGATAAGAGCAGGAAGGATATCATCCATGTTTGTCAGTCTGTCTGTTTAAAACAGTGCCACATTAAGTTGCTCTCTCTCACATATATACATTATATATGTATATATATATATATATATATATATATATATATATATACCGTATATATATATATATATATGAGAGAGCAACTTAATGTGTAAAGCGGAGGCGAATAAGCAGAGAAACACCAGGGCGTGATAGAAGAACACGTTCATCTTGTCTATGTTTATTACAACTATTTCGGAGACACACTTACTCCATCATCAGGCAAATCTAAAAATAACAGATACACTCACTTGTAAGAAAACACTAGTATCATAGTGAATTACAATAATTTCATGAAGCCTAAGAAAAATTACAGTATGAAAACATGAAAAAAGACTATGGTAAACCTAAATTCGTATCATAAGTTGGTGATGTAGAAACACAAAGATTCATAGATGACATAATAAATACCACAAACATTATAAGTTAATCACAACACTTCTAAACACTATACATACGGAAACACGAAAAATAGCTTACATTATGAAGATGTTAAAAACACAAGAGGTCGGTTGATTTGTCATTGCTACCTAATGAAGGCTTTAGTTTCACCGATATTAGGGACTCCATTGTCGTGAGATCCTCTCCGTATGGACACGATTAGAGAACTGAGAAGTTATCCTGGAGGAGGGGGGGGGGGGGGGATTTGAATCTCGGGCATGTTGACGTATGGCGCTATATGAGGGATTAGAATATGGCTTGTTTGTTCTAACCGACTTACCCTTGTGTTCAAAGATACGTACCTTGAGTTGACGTTTTGTGCAGCCTATATACATTGCATTACAGCAATGACATTTATATTTGTAGACTACAGAGGACTGTAGTTCTTTAGGTATTATATCTTTGAACTTGAAGAAAGTACTGATTGTTTGCGTAGGTCTGAAAATAACTCTTACTTTAATCTGAAGGTAAAATTAATTTATGAATTTATTGAGTTTGTTCTTTAATGAGAAACTGTTTTTACCCGTGAAGGAAAGAGGGAAATACAATATAGCTCGCTTTACTGTGGTGAGTTGTTCCATAGGATAAAGGAGCTGTTGCAGCTCCTCCACATACAGTATATATATATATATATATATATATATATATATATATGTTTTATACTCTCAGTGGGGTTCGAACCGTCGACCGTGAACGGCAGTCTGCCGTGGTGGAGTTGGCTAAAGCGTTGAATATCGTCCTGACGGTCCACGGTTCGAACCCCACTGAGAGTATAAAACATTTAGTGGCTCAAGTGTATTTGTGAGATATACTTAATATATACAGTATATATATATATATATATATATATATATATATATATATATATATATATATATAAAACAATATATATATATATATATATATATATGTTAGTAAAGCCAGGTAATAAATTTTCTTTAATACATACGAGGTTGAAAGAAATGGCAATTTCTGCGTTGGAAATTTTATTATTCAAAGTTTCCAGGTCTCTGATGAGTTTTCGCTGGGTGGCAGGAAGTAGATGAATGAGATGAGCAAAATTCATGGTGGTACAGGGTTACATAAATGTACATGATGATACAGGATATACGACGCGTTTCACTGGACAACCAGCATTATCAAGTAAGGGTAGAATGATATAAAAGGTAAACAGGAAGGGTATATATAGAGGGTGGAGGATCAGAGGAGGCGAAAATCAGGGGGCAAAAGTCTCCTACATGGGCCGACACCCACCAGGAACTAGAAAGACTATCCCAAGTTTTAGTGAATAATGGATACTCAACTCCGACATCTCCAGCACCATCAACCACCATCTTGAAAAATGGTACACCCAAAGCCCTCCTAACATTGACCCCCCCAATGAAATTACGATCTTCTACCGCAATTATATGTCCTCTGAACACAAAAATGACGAGGCCGTCTTAAAATAAATAATCTCCAAGCATGTCCACCCAACCAACCCGGAAAACAAAATAAAATTAATAATTTATTACAAATCCCCCAAGATCTCCAACCTTGTTCTCCGCAACAAACCAGCTTCCACCAAGATAAAGAGCCCGATGACCGACGATCACGTCATGTACCAACATACCTGTAATTATGAGGACTGTGGACCTCATTCCTATATTGGCATGACGCAGACTCGTCTTTCACGTCGGTTAACTCTTCACCTTCAGGCTGGAGCCATCAAAGACCACTATCTCACCCCCAACCACCCCCACCTCACACGCAACGAGTTAGAGAAACACACCACCATACTCGATAAAGAAAGTGACCCAAGGAGATTACCTATACCCGAAGCGTTATATATCCAAGCCTTACATCCTAACATCAACAACCAAACTCTAGACCTTCAGATCCTTCCTTCTGCCAAAAGGCACTACCCTACAAGACCTAACGCCCCTCCTCGCCCCCCGGTGCCCTTGACGCAGCCCCCCGCGCTACCTCCTTCAGCTTCATCTTCTGCCGGCGCCACACGGACCACACAACTTAGGCCACGCCCCTCGACACGACACGCAGCCAATCAGCTTTGACCCCGCCACCCGACCAACACCATCCCGCATCCAGTGCGCCTGCGTGAAGCGGTTATGTAACCCTGTACCACCATGAATTTTGCTCATCTCATTCATCTACTTTCTGCCACCCAGCGAAAACTCATCAGAGACCTGGAAACTTTGAATAATAAAATTTCCAACGCAGAAATTGCCATTTCTTTCAACCTCGTATGTATTAAAGAATAAATATATATATATATATATATATATATATATATATATATATATATATATATATATATATATATATATATATATACCGGTATATATATATTTATATTTGCCGACGACTCTACATTATATTATTCAACTAGCCTTCCACAAAATTATTCACACGAGAAACTCCAAAACACACGTAAGGAGGCCATAAAACACCTATCTTCTGATCTCTCTACTATCTCTAATTGGGGCAAAGAAAACCTTGTTACTTTCAATGCTTCCAAAACTCAATTCCTGCATCTGTCTGCTATTCGCCCCCTTCCAGAGAAATATGACCTACTCTTCAACAACATACAAATTAACCCTTCATATTCTCTAAATAATCTTGGTGTCGCTTTTTCTTCTGATCTTTCTTGGAAAGATCATATTACCACTCGTGATGAAACAGTTTCCCAGAAGATGGGTGTGCTTAACCGCCTCCAGGGGTTCTTTACCCCTGCGCAGCTTCTTTCTCTTTACAGGGGCACAGTGCGTCCATGTTATGAGTATTGTGGGGAGGATCCTCTCACACAGCACTTCTAGACAAAGTAGAAAAGAAAGCCTTCTTTCACAAAAACTCACGTCCACTCACCAATTATCTGCAGTCTCTCTCTTTTCGCCGCAATGTTGCATCTCTCTCACTATTTTATCGTTATTACAATAATCAGTGTTTCTCAGAGCTCTCTCAGTGTATACCACCCCTCTTTGTAGAGCACATAGCACCCATATTGCAACACAATCCCACCCCTACTCTGTGTAACTCTCCAACCCAAGAGTGAATCGTTATTCTCAATCTTTTTTCTATTCAACAGCTGAGCTCTGGAACTCTCTCCCAGAATCAGTCTTTCCCTCTTCCTATGACATAAATTGCTTTGAACTCCGTGTGTCCAGGCAATTTGGCTCGAAAGTCCCTTGATTTTGTCCCTGTCACTCTTTCAACTTTGGGGAGGTAGTCGCCACAGGCAATTCTGCTTTATGTGTCCCTCACTCACATAGAAAACAAGAATCTGGATGTTGGGTACTTCATAATATGTGTCGCAGTAGATGGTCTTAGCGGAGCTTCAAGATGTTGGTTGCTTCCTTTCTGCCACACTAGATGACGACACCTTATTACACACTAGATGGGACAACGCGAGAAGAAAAGGGCTTGAGTCAGTCTTAACCACTTTTGTACCGGCGACTTCTTCTTCATTGTATTCTACCTATATGTAGAGGGTTGTGTGCAGTTTAAAAAGTATCTGTGGTAGTAAAAAGGATTGAGTAGGATAGTTCAAAGCCTGCTAAATGTTGGTGGCCCTTTTGAAACTGAATACAATCGTCTAATAGTAGCCAGAATATAGTTACAAAGACATACCGCTACCAAGACGGCTAACTGTATTTTAGCTGAGAAGGATCTGTCTGGGTCTCTCCATGTATCGTTTCAATAGTTTGGCGACCTTATGAATTTTCGGTCCATTACTTTGGCTATTTTAAGACGGTTCGTCTCATTCGTGTGTTATATTGTTCTTGGCCAGCCATGACGAGCCTGTACATAAAGGTAAACCGACCATTGTTATATAAATAAAACTTTACTCTAACTTGAAGGGAAGTTTGGGTTTCTTATTCATTTATATATATATTTTATTGTTTACGGTCAAATACAGTGATCATATGATACAATGAAATACCCATCCACACATACAGTGATCATATGATACAATGAAATACCTATCAACAAATACAGTGATCATATGATACAATGAAATACCTATCAACAAATACAGTGATCATATGATACAATGAAATACCTATCAACAAATACAGTGATCATATGATACAATGAAATACCTATCAACAAATACAGTGATCATATGATACAATGAAATACCTATCAACAAATACAGTGATCATATGATACAATGAAATACCTATCAACAAATACAGTGATCATATGATACAATGAAATACCTATCAACAAATACAGTGATCATATGATACAATGAAATACCTATCAACAAATACAGTGATCATATGATGCAATGAAATACCTATCAACAAATACAGTGATCATATTATACAATGAAATACCTATCAACAAATACAGTGATCATATGATGCAATGAAATACCTATCAACAAATACAGTGATCATATTATACAATGAAATACCTATCAACAAATACAGTGATCATATGATACAATGAAATACCTATCAACAAATACAGTGATCATATGATACAATGAAATACCTATCAACAAATACAGTGATCATATGATACAATGAAATACCTATCAACAAATACAGCGATCATATGATACAATGAAATACCTATCAACAAATACAGTGATCATATGATACAATGAAATACCTATCAACAAATACAGTGATCATATGATACAATGAAATACCTATCAACAAATACAGTGATCATATGATACAATGCAATACCTATCAACAAATACAGTGATCATATGATACAATGAAATACCTATCAACAAATACAGTGATCATATGATACAATGAAATACCTATCAACAAATACAGTGATCATATGATACAATGAAATACCTATCAACAAATACAGTGATCATATGATACAATGAAATACCTATCAGCAAATACAGTGATCATATGATACAATGAAATACCTATCAACAAATACAGTGATCATATGATACAATGAAATACCTATCAACAAATACAGTGATCATATGATACAATGAAATACCTATCAACAAATACAGTGATCATATGATACAATGAAATACCTATCAACAAATACTTGCAGAATCTAAAAACAACTTGACAATTGTTGACTTTTGATTAAGATTTTATAATTATATATAATAATTAGCTACCTTCATAATATAGCATTCAGCTTAGGAAGGATCTATTACAGTCAAAGGGTAATTCAGGCTATATCTATCTACCTGTCGGCAGACACTCTGATCCCCTAAAGAGTGGCCACGAATAAATCGCCTCCATGCACCTCTGTCCTTTGTCAGCCGGTGCCCTTCCTCCCACCCAATACCACAATTGTGGCCAATTATGATCTCTCAAACACCACGAGCGAAACCTCGAAATGTAAATAATAGGTAACGTAATATCTTGAATTATATCATAGTGTAACATTAAAATCAATAATTTTTCTTTCTATTTTTGTTAATTGAAATTGAATTTTTTATTTAATTATAGAAATGGATGCAAGGGAGACTAACATCAACATTTAAGCAGATTGAACCTTTCAAGAGTTATGCTCTCCTAAAAGGCACCTTATAATAGTAATACCTTGGATAAAATTAGTTAAAGTAGAACTTCAGAGGCTATCAACCCTTCTGGAATATTAAGCCAGCACACTGTTGAGATTAGCGTCAGGACTGGAGCCCCTTTTGGAGACCTCCAGTCCCTTGTACTGTACCTTGCTTGAACCTTATTATGTATTGAATTAGCAGTGCAAAAAAAGAACACCCAACTACAATAAAAATGGTAAACACAAACAGTGCTCCTCGGCATATCTATTCAAACTAGAACAACCAAACAATTATAAAACACCTTATGTGCACCACGCCCGCCACAACCAATTGGTCATTCCTTCAGTGTACAGTATATTTGTTAACTAATATATTCCTTATTTTTCTAAACCGCCTTCTCCTTAGTGTTTTTTTTTCTTTCTATATTCCAACTACTCCCTCTCGGGCATAGGCTGATAGCCTTTACACTCTACCCCTGAACACGGAGAGGCCCGTGAGGCCTTGCTCCAGTCTAGGGAGTGAGACATGCGAAGCTTCACGGCTCGAAGCAATTCCATCTCTGAAGCTGCTACACCTCTGCGCTTCACAGTCTCATCCCCCAGGCTCGGACCCTCACTCTCAGAACGCCACCTATTGAGCAATTAACTCACTAGGCATTGCGCCCCCCCTGTAGCATGTTTTTGAATATGGGAATATTCATACAACGCTATTTAATCAGGGAACAATGAGGGTATTTTTTTGGCATTTCGGTGTGTTGTGGTAATGCACTGATACTAGGTACAGCACAAATTCCATCCCAATAATATCTTCCCATTGACATGTTGGGATTCGAGCGCGGGTCCATTGGATTACCAGTCCAGTGGCAAGACCACTCTGCCACACCTCCCCTTAGCCCCATTAGTTTTCAAATGTTAATACTTTCACCCATTTCTTTGTCAACATTAATTAAGACCTTTCGTGCCATTTAGGTGTGGATTTCTTTCCTGACGAGCCATAGCAAACCTGTAATTTCACATTTTTCTGCTGAAAAATATACAAAATGGGGGTCTTTGTGACAGCATATCTTAACACTTATGATGCGGGCATATTTTTGCTATATTAGGGATCTTTCAGGCACTCCTGAATGATTAAGCAAGTGTCTGAATTAAATTATATGTATTCAGCCAAAAACTAAACAAAAATAGCTTCAAAATGACCTCAGAACGAGTTTCGTAGCGCTCAGTGCTTATCCGCAGCGCTTTCATAGACATCGGCAAATATTCGCTACTAATAAGCAATGTCGCGCTACATATGTCTAGCGAGACATGGCTGAACCTCCTCAATGCCTTGGCCGCCTGGCTGGAGAGTGGAAGAGGGCCTGCCGTGCTCCCGCTCACTCGGACTCTTCTCCACAGGCTTTAACACCTTACGAGCGGCCTATGCAGTTTATTTATGTGTACCGCCCAGCGGGGTGTTTTTAGCCAAAATAGGGCTGTTTACGTGATCATTTTCATGCCTAAATAAGACCCAGAACGTAAAACAAGTATCTATCCCTGAAAGGGCATAAACAGAGCTTTCGAATGACACCATAACGATCCTTGTATGATGGATAGTTTTCTTGCAATAACCGTGCAACGCGAGTGCAAAAAGCAGGTAATTCGGTACTTTCGGTACATAATTGAGTATGTAGCGAGTGAGAGAGGGAGGAGGGAGCTGAGATTTGTGTCAGTAGGTTCGCCGCGGTGGTCTGGAGCAGTCATACGCTCGCTAGTCTCCTGCCACCACTTGTCTCTCTCTCTCAGCCACATTACGTGCTGAAATTGCCACTCGAGGTATGTCGAGCGCCGCCACATAGTCCAGCTTTATTTAACTCGACTTAAGTGGTGGGCCGCTTTTTAAGGGTTAAGAGCCTGTAAATTGCTATAAATTATCATGGCGTTCAAGAACGGTCCCCGCAGCCATTGGGTTAAAGCTTGATAGAGGTCTAGGGAGCAAACTAAAACAAATATATATATATATATATATATATATATATATATATATATATATATATATATATATATATATATATATATATATATATATATATGTATATATATATATATATATATATATATATATATATATATATATATATATATACAGTATACTGGTAATAACTATACATGAATACAGAATTTAAATAATGTCCCCTTAATTAAGTAATGTACAGTACTCATATTATATCTGTATATAGTCACATAGTATACTTTTATAGTTAATATATCTCCTCTAGATTATACACACAGTAATTATCATCAAGGATTTTGGTGGACTATTGGTTTTGACTGCACACAATGTACAATCACAGACACATTTTGCCTTAAGGGTGGATGGGCGTATTTATTTGCTCATGTATGTATCATTGTATTATTCTTTTAGATTCCTCCCTAGACTTTCACCAAGCTTTAACAAACACGCCCCCAAGACCCCCCTTCAAGATAAATTTGTAAATTTTTCGATAGAAAAATATCGAATTAAATTTTGCTATCGCTCGCCAGGCAAAAACTCGTCACTTAAATGGCACGAAACGTCTTAATATTGACAAATAAATGGTGCTAAAGCTTTTAAAATCGCCATATTAATAGGCCGAACGCCTTAAAATCTGAAAACTAATGGGGCTAAACATGAGGAAAAAGGTGGATGAGAAAAAACGCTTATACGTACACCATCTACTATTATTATTTCCACAAATAGATTTATCTCTTTAAAAATAGATAATTGTATAATGCAAATACACGAAAGGACTAGTTTATCATGACCTCAACGTTGACCCACTGACGGCTTTGACAGTTTATTCTGGCTATCATTAGACGATTATATACAGCTTAGGAAGGATCTGTGTCAATTAAAAGGGGTAAGACTATCTCAATCAACCCTCTGACTTCCATATACCCTTCCTAATGTGAATACAATCTTCTAGGATATCCATAAAACAGAAAGGAAATGCGTCATGGCTCCTCAGAACGGTAAGGCGAGATGGGCGTATTTATTTGCTTACTGTATATATTTATGTTTATATTTTATTTTTGTTCTTCCTCGACCTCCATCAAGCTGTAAAAAACACCCCCTTCAAGATAAATTTGTACATTTTTCGGTAGAAAAATGTCATGGCTGAAGGCCGGTTACTCTTAAAGTATCGATAATTATATTGGTATTACCTCTTGATCTCATTAGAATATTTATAGGTCCGCCGGCTGCTGCAACAATATTATATAATGGATTTATGAAGAGGTGTAATATAAAGGAAACACTCGTAAAGTTATTTTATATTTTAATATCAGCAAACCAAATATTTGAATATTACTTAGATTCTAAAATGCTGTAAGGGAGCACTGTATATAATAACCACTGTAGAATTACTGTAGGGATGTACTGGCTCTACTTAATAAAGTTTGTTGAAGCACGTTGGAGAATGCTTGATTCTACGATATATGAAAAACAACTAGGACTGAGCTATAATTCCTGTATTTATCTTATTCCTGAAAGAAAGTAAACTACACAGATTAGAAAGTATTCGATCTTAATGATGTCAGACACTTATGATATTGTTGAAATATCGTCATGTTACGCGGACACTGATCAATACCTAGCGTGATGAAGGTATCGACCTTCCTATGGGCTGTGTGAATCTGCTACTGGTGGGCAGTGCTTGCTATACTCATCTTGGGAGCTGAGGAGCGGGCGTAGCAGTGTTGCGTGGTACTATGTATGACAACTAGTTACTGGCAATCTGCTACTGGTGGGCAGTGCTTGCTATACTCATCTTGGGAGCTGAGGAGCGGGCGTAGAAGTGTTGTGTGGTACTATGTATGACAACTAGTTACTGGCAATCTGCTACTGGTGGGCAGTGCTTGCTATACTCATCTTGGGAGCTGAGGAGCGGGCGTAGCAGTGTTGTGTGGTACTATGTATGACAACTAGTTACTGGCAATCTGCTACTGGTGGGCAGTGCTTGCTATACTCATCTTGGGAGCTGAGGAGTGGGCGTAGCAGTGTTGTGTGGCACTATGTATGACAACTAGTTACTGGCAATCTGCTACTGGTGGGCAGTGCTTGCTATACTCATCTTGGGAGCTGAGGAGCGGGCGTAGCAGTGTTGTGTGGTACTATGTATGACAACTAGTTACTGGCAATCTGCTACTGGTGGGCAGTGCTTGCTATACTCATCTTGGGAGCTGAGGAGCGGGCGTAGAAGTGTTGTGTGGTACTATGTATGACAACTAGTTACTGGCAATCTGCTACTGGTGGGCAGTGCTTGCTATACTCATCTTGGGAGCTGAGGAGCGGGCGTAGCAGTGTTGTGTGGTACTATGTATGACAACTAGTTACTGGCAATCTGCTACTGGTGGGCAGTGCTTGCTATACTCATCTTGGGAGCTGAGGAGCGGGCGTAGCAGTGTTGTGTGGTACTATGTATGACAACTAGTTACTGGCAATCTGCTACTGGTGGGCAGTGCTTGCTATACTCATCTTGGAAGCTGAGGAGCGGGCGTAGCAGTGTTGTGTGGTACTATGTATGACAACTAGTTACTGGCAATCTCCTTGGCTGTTCCGGCAATTGTGTGTGAGTCACGTTGCAAAGGCCGTGAGAACGATGTTTATAAGTAACACCCCGTTCTTAACATTAATCATCAATTACAAACCCCAATGTACTTGAATAAACTAATGAGACTATTGAACGATGCTTTTGTTAGTAGTTTTAGACCAAGGGAGGTTATAGGTGAGGTTGTGATCTTCTAAGGGTAGGATTACACCAGCTAATATGTACAGTTCTATACTTATATAAGTATGTAACTGATATTGAGATATTATATATGTTATGTTATGTTATACTACAGTGAACAGTCGACTATAGATGCACTGTTACATTAAAATGCCAAGCTCGCTATCGCTCACCAGGAAAAAATCGACACCTAAATGGCACGAAAAGTCTTTATATTGAAAACAAAATGGGGAGTAAAGTCTGTAAATCGCCAAATTAATGGACCAACGTCATAACATCTAAAAAACAATGGGGCTTAACATGAGGGAGAAGGGGGCCACCAATACCGGGCCATCCCCCCTTAATGACCTCTGTACAACAGGAAGGCCTGTGTCCTGGATCCGTCAACACGGGGTATTAGGAAGGCTGGGGGCTCATATTGACACACCTCACTCACTATTATTTTTACACTACCTTTAAGGGCAGATGGCCGTATTGATTTGCTCATATATTTATCTGTCTAATATATTTTTAGTTTCCTCCCTAGACTTTCATCAAGCTTAACAAAAACACACTTCAGGAACCCCCTTGCATATAAAATTTCACGGTAGAAAAATGTCCCGGCCGAAAGCTGATTTCTCCGAAATTACAGGCTCTCTATCACTCACCAGGAAAAACAAAAAATGACACCTAAATGGCACGAAAGATCTTAATATTGACACAAACATGAAGTGAACAGTCTTAACATATCCAAACTAATGGACTTAACGTCTTAAAATCTGAAAACCAATGGGGATAAACATGAGGGAGAAGGGGGGCCAGAAAAACCAACCATCTCCCCTAAATATGAGGGAGAAGGGGGGCCAGAAAAACCAACCATCTCCCCTAAATATGACCCCCGTCAGAAAAACCAACCATCTCCCCTAAATATGAGGGAGAAGGGGGGTCAGAAAAACCAACCATCTCCCCTAAATATGAGGGAGAAGGGGGGCCAGAAAAACCAACCATCTCCCTTAAATATGAGGGAGAAGGGGGGCCAGAAAAACCAACCATCTCCCTTAAATATGAGGGAGAAGGGGGGCCAGAAAAACCAACCATCTCCCCTAAATATGAGGGAGAAGGGGGGCCAGAAAACCCCACCATCTCCCATAAATATGAGGGAGAAGGGGGGCCAAAAAAAACAACCATCTCCCCTAAATATGAGGGAGAAGGGGGGCCAGAAAAACCAACCATCTCCCATAAATATGAGGGAGAAGGGGGGCCAGAAAAATCAACCATCTCCCCTAAATATGACCCCCGTCAGAAAAACCAACCATCTCCCCTAAATATGACCCCCGTCAGAAAAACCAACCATCTCCCCTAAATATAAGGGAGAAGGGGGGCCATAAAAACCAACCATCTCCCCTAAATATGACCCCCCGTCAGAAAAACCAACCATCTCCCCTAAATATGACCCCCCGTCAGAAAATCAACCATCTCCCCTAAATATGAGGGAGAAGGGGGGTCAGAAAAACCAACTCTCTCCCCTAAAAATGAGGGAGAAGGGGGGTCAGAAAAACCAACCATCTCCCCTAAATATGAGGGAGAAGGGGGGCCAGAAAAACCAACCATCTCCCCTAAATATGTAGCCGGCCACGATGTCACTAGGGACGTTCACTGTTGTTGTATGTGCACATGTTTTGTATTATCATTTATATATATATATTCTGTGCTATATATATGAAGGAGACAAAAGGCAGGTTGCCTGTACCAGTGTCTCCCCCAAAGCCAGAAGAGTGACATAACCAAATTCAAGGGATGTTTGCGTCAAAATGCCTGGACACACAAAGTTTAAAGCATTTCAAGTCATAGGATGGAAGAAACACTGATTGAGGGAGAGAGTTCCAGAGTTCACTTATTGAGCAGATGAAAGACTGAGAAAATTGCCAATTCTTGGGTTGAAGAGCTGGACAGAATAGGAGCGAGACTGTGTTGAAAGGCGAGTGCCTCACAGTCGCCGCGAAGGAGAGGGTATGTACTGAGAGAGCTCTGAAGAACACTGATTGTTGTAATAGCGATAGTAGAGTGAAAGGCGAGTGCCTCACAGTCGCCGCGAAGGAGAGGGTATGTACTGAGAGAGCTCTGAAGAACACTGATTGTTGTAATAGCGATAGTAGAGTGAAAGGCGAGTGCCTCACAGTCGCCGCGAAGGAGAGGGTATGTACTGAGAGAGCTCTGAAGAACACTGATTGTTGTAATAGCGATAGTAGAGTGAAAGGCGAGTGCCTCACAGTCGCCGCGAAGGAGAGGGTATGTACTGAGAGAGCTCTGAAGAACACTGATTGTTGTAATAGCGATAGTAGAGTGAAAGGCGAGTGCCTCACAGTCGCCGCGAAGGAGAGGGTATGTACTGAGAGAGCTCTGAAGAACACTGATTGTTGTAATAGCGATAGTAGAGTGAAAGGCGAGTGCCTCACAGTCGCCGCGAAGGAGAGGGTATGTACTGAGAGAGCTCTGAAGAACACTGATTGTTGTAATAGCGATAGTAGAGTGAAAGAGATGCAACATTGTGGTTTATAAAAAGAGATTGTAGGGAAATAGTAAGAGGAAGTGAGTTGATAAGGCGGAATGCTTTGGATTCTACTCTTATGCGAAGTGTGGTATGGGTGGAGCCTCCCCATACATGCGAACAATACTCAATGCAGGGGCACACTATGCCTCGATACAGAGAAAGAAGCTGTGCGGGGATGAGGAACCCACGGATACGGTTGAGCACACCTAACTTTTAAGAAGCTGTTTTAGCAAGAGTGGTAATAGGATCTTTCCAAGAAAGGTCGGATTGAAAGGATGCAGCTAGAATATTGAGAGAAGATGAAGGGTTGATTTGTGTATTGTTGAAGAATAATTGATACTCTTGTGGAAGATTGTGATGGAAAAATAAAGGGATACATTGGGTCTTGGAGGCATTGAAAGTAACAAGATTTGCTTTGCCTCAATCAGAAATAATTTATAGGTCGGAAGATAGGCGCTCTGTGGCCCTTTTACGGGAGTTTTGGAGTGATTGCATGCTGGGTTGATGTGAACAATTAGTTGAATAGTGTAAGGTATGGTCATCAGCATATGAGTGGATAGAACTAGAGGTACATTTGGGGAGATCATTAATAGATATAAGAAAGATAATTGGAGACAGGACAGAACCCTGAGGAACACCGTGATGATAGTTTGAGGAAGTGAGCGATGGCCGTCCACAACTGCATCTATGGGGCAGTTTGAAAGGAAATTAGAGACAAAGGCACATATAGAGGGATAAAAACCGAAGGAGGGTAGTTTGGAAGTGAGAGATTTGTGCCAGACTCTATTGAAGGCTATCGATATGTCTAGCGCAATAGAGAAAGTCTGTTACAACATTGTTGTCCCATCATCATCACCATAACCACTACCATCACCATCATCACCACAATCACCATCATCAACACAATCACCATCATCATCACCATTATCATCATCACCACCATCATCATCATCACCACCATCATCACTACCATCACCACCATCGTCATCACCACAACCTTGTTAAAGCCATTAATGCTTCCAAAACCCAATTTCTCCATCTATCTACCCGTCCGAAACTCCCAGAGGACTATTCTTTATTCTTCAACAATACAAAAATCAATCCTTCATCTACTCTCAATATTCTTGGTGTCTTTTTCTTCTGCTCTCACTTTGATGGACCATATTACCAGTCTTGCTAAGGCAGCCTCCTAGAAGCTGGGTGTGCTCAACTGCCTCAAGTGGTTCTTTACCCCTGCACAGCTTCTTGTTCTGTACAGGGGCACAGTGCGTCCTTGTATTGAGTATTGTTAATATGTGTGGGGAGGATCCTCTCACACCGCACTCCTAGACAAAGTAGAAAGGAAGGCCTTTCGTATAATTTATTCCCACCCACTCACCAACTCTCTGCAAACTCTCTCTCTTCGCCGCAACGTTGCATCTCTCTCCCTATTCTATCGGTACTACAATAATCAGTGCTCCTCAGAGTTCTCCCAGAGTATACCACCTCCTCTACGTAGGGTACGTGGTACCCGTCTTGCAAAACAATCCCACCCCTACTCTGTGCAACTCTCCAACCTAAGAGTGAAATGTTACTCTCAGTCTTTCTTATTTTCAACAGCTAAGCTTTGGAACTCTCTCCCAGAATCAGTCTTTCCCTCCTCCTATGACTTAAATTGCTTCAAACTCCGTGTGTCCAGGCATTTTAGCTCGAACGTCTCTTGATTTTGGCCCTGTCACTCTTTCAACTATGGGGGAGGTACTCGCTACAGGCAGTTCTGCCTTTGGTCTCCCTCACTCTCATAGAAGAAAAACAAAATCATCATCATCATCACCACCACCACCACCACCATCATCATCACCATCATCATCATTATAATCATCATCACCAACACCACCACCTACATCTTCACCATCACTATCATCTGTAGATTTATTGAAGGCTTCATCAATGACCCATTCACAAAAGGATCATTCAAAATTGTTACGATAGACCAGGTGTTGTTTGACAAGAAAATCTTGTAATGTGTTACGTTCATAAAGACAGTTCAATGTATTCTCTAAGATATAAACCTTGGCTCTTTATCAACCCTGGATTAGCAATAAACTTCCCATAACCATGGGGAGGTGTGGTGGAGTGGTTTTGCCACTGGACTGGTAATCCAAAGTTCCAGGGTTCAAATCCCGATATGTCAATGGGAAGATATTATTGGGATGGAATTTGTGCTGTTACCTAGTATCAGTGCATTATTACAAAGCCCACCGAAACGACAAATAAATACTCTCATCGTTCCCCGATTAAATAGCACTGTACGAATGTTCCCATATTCAAAATATGCTACAGGGGGGCAATGCCTAGTGAGTTAATTGCTCAATAGGTGGCGTTCTGAAAGTGAGGGTCCGAGTTGAGGAGTGAGACAGTGAAGCATATAGGCGAAGCAGCCTCAGAAGTGGGACTGCTTCGAGCCATGAGTGGGCAGGTTGGCGAAGGCTGGTTGTAGCTCGTGCTTCACTTGTCTCACTTCCTAGGCTGGAACAAGACTTCACGGGCTTCACCGTGTTGAGCTGTGAATATACAGGCTTTCAGCATATCCCCGAGAGGGAGTAGTTGGAATATAGAAAACAACAATTAATAGGTAAAGTATTAATGAAAAGATTCAGTTAAGTTCTGGATAGAAGCGCTTCGTAAACTAGATGTTTTGGTCTATATATTTGTTTTATATTTGTTTTTTTATTATTATTTGTTTTGTTTAGTTTCCTCCCTAGACCTTTATCAAACTTAAAATAACAACCCCAGGATCCCCTTTCTGGATATATTTGTACAGTTTTCAGTAGAATTTTTTTTCAAATTACATGCTCGCTATAGCGCGCCAGGAAAAAAATTACACGAAAAGTCTTAATATTGACGCAGAAAAGAGGCGAAAGGTCTTAAAATCGCCAAATTAATGGGCCAAACGTCTTAAAATCTGAAAACTAATGGGGCTAAGTATGAGGGAGAAGAGGGGCCCGAAAAAACGACTATCTCCCCTTAATACGATGATTCATGTCCAAGAATGTACACATCAATATGCAGTTGAAATAAAATATATTATGGGATCAATACACTGTGGTGAGGAGTGGCCTTTATTAACCCTTTCTGTGCGGGCGACGTCTTTATGAAAACAATTCTAGCTATATTGAAAGGATTTTGTGCAGTTTAAAAAGGATCTGAGATAGTAAACATGGTTAATTGAGATAGTTCGAAACCTGTTAATTGCTGGAGGTTCTTTTGAAATTGAATAAAATTGTCTAGTAGTAGCCAGAATAAAAGTAAAAGGACGTCACCTGTACAGAAGGGGTTAAGGTTGACAACCTTTTGTTTATGAAAGTTATTAAATGCCAATAATATACTTATCTAAATTTAAGATTTTCTATTGCAATTTGTATTTGCTTGGTGAGGTGAAGAGCAATCAACCTCTTAAAAGTCCATTCTAAAATAATCAGGGTATTTCCATCCTTATTCTGTTATTCCTTTTTTTTTTTTTTTTTTAAAGACCTCCGTCTACGTATTGTGAAAAACCTGTTATCCACCGGCAAATTGTGGGGTTGAGTGAGTGAAGGGGGGGGACAGTGAATGAAGGAGGATGCATGTTTTTCATAATACGTGTTGCTAGCCCCAAACGCGCGAGCAACTGTGGCTTTCAACCATCCGACACATCCCCTTTTATTAATGTTATTCCTTATACTATACAACATGATATGTGGCTTTGTAATAGATGGAAATAATGTTAAAATAATCAGGGCATTTCCATCCTTATTCTGTTATTCCTTATACTATACAACATGATATGTGGCTTTGTAATAGATGGAAATAATGTTAAAATAATCAGGGCATTTCCATCCTTATTCTGTTATTCCTTATACTATACAACATGATATGTGGCTTTGTAATAGATGGAAATAATGTTAAAATAATCAGGGCATTTCCATCCTTATTCTGTTATTCCTTATACTATACAACATGATATGTGGCTTTGTAATAGATGGAAATAATGTTAAAATAATCAGGGCATTTCCATCCTTATTCTGTTATTCCTTATACTATACAACATGATATGTGGCTTTGTAATAGATGGAAATAATGTTAAAATAATCAGGGCATTTCCATCCTTATTCTGTTATTCCTTATACTATACAACATGATATGTGGCTTTGTAATAGATGGAAATAATGTTAAAATAATCACGGCATTTCCATCCTTATTCTGTTATTCCTTATACTATACAACATGATATGTGGCTTTGTAATAGATGGAAATAATGTTAAAATAATCAGGGCATTTCCATCCTTATTCTGTTATTCCTTATACTATACAACATGATATGTGGCTTTGTAATAGATGGAAATAATGTTAAAATAATCAGGGCATTTCCATCCTTATTCTGTTATTCCTTATACTATACAACATGATATGTGGCTTTGTAATAGATGGAAATAATGTTAAAATAATCAGGGCATTTCCATCCTTATTCTGTTATTCCTTATACTATACAACATGATATGTGGCTTTGTAATAGATGGAAATAATGTTAAAATAATCAGGGCATTTCCATCCTTATTCTGTTATTCCTTATACTATACAACATGATATGTGGCTTTGTAATAGATGGAAATAATGTTAAAATAATCAGGGCATTTCCATCCTTATTCTGTTATTCCTTATACTATACAACATGATATGTGGCTTTGTAATAGATGGAAATAATGTTAAAATAATCACGGCATTTCCATCCTTATTCTGTTATTCCTTATACTATACAACATGATATGTGGCTTTGTAATAGATGGAAATAATGTTAAAATAATCACAGCATTTCCATCCTTATTCTGTTATTCCTTATACTATACAACATGATATGTGGCTTTGTAATAGATGGAAATAATGTTAAAATAATCACGGCATTTCCATCCTTATTCTGTTATTCCTTATACTATACAACATGATATGTGGCTTTGTAATAGATGGAAATAATGTTAAAATAATCAGGGCATTTCCATCCTTATTCTGTTATTCCTTATACTATACAACATGATATGTGGCTTTGTAATAGATGGAAATAATGTTAAAATAATCAGGGCATTTCCATCCTTATTCTGTTATTCCTTATACTATACAACATGATATGTGGCTTTGTAATAGATGGAAATAATGTTAAAATAATCAGGGCATTTCCATCCTTATTCTGTTATTCCTTATACTATACAACATGATATGTGGCTTTGTAATAGATGGAAATAATGTTAAAATAATCAGGGCATTTCCATCCTTATTCTGTTATTCCTTATACTATACAACATGATATGTGGCTTTGTAATAGATGGAAATAATGTTAAAATAATCAGGGCATTTCCATCCTTATTCTGTTATTCCTTATACTATACAACATGATATGTGGCTTTGTAATAGATGGAAATAATGTTAAAATAATCAGGGCATTTCCATCCTTATTCTGTTATTCCTTATACTATACAACATGATATGTGGCTTTGTAATAGATGGAAATAATGTTAAAATAATCAGGGCATTTCCATCCTTATTCTGTTATTCCTTATACTATACAACATGATATGTGGCTTTGTAATAGATGGAAATAATGTTAAAATAATCAGGGCATTTCCATCCTTATTCTGTTATTCCTTATACTATACAACATGATATGTGGCTTTGTAATAGATGGAAATAATGTTAAAATAATCAGGGCATTTCCATCCTTATTCTGTTATTCCTTATACTATACAACATGATATGTGGCTTTGTAATAGATGGAAATAATGTTAAAATAATCAGGGCATTTCCATCCTTATTCTGTTATTCCTTATACTATACAACATGATATGTGGCTTTGTAATAGATGGAAATAATGTTAAAATAATCAGGGCATTTCCATCCTTATTCTGTTATTCCTTATACTATAAACATGATATGTGGCTTTGTAATAGATGGAAATAATGTTAAAATAATCACGGCATTTCCATCCTTATTCTGTTATTCCTTATACTATACAACATGATATGTGGCTTTGTAATAGATGGAAATAATGTTAAAATAATCAGGGCATTTCCATCCTTATTCTGTTATTCCTTATACTATACAACATGATATGTGGCTTTGTAATAGATGGAAATAATGTTAAAATAATCAGGGCATTTCCATCCTTATTCTGTTATTCCTTATACTATACAACATGATATGTGGCTTTGTAATAGATGGAAATAATGTTAAAATAATCACGGCATTTCCATCCTTATTCTGTTATTCCTTATACTATACAACATGATATGTGGCTTTGTAATAGATGGAAATAATGTTAAAATAATCACGGCATTTCCATCCTTATTCTGTTATTCCTTATACTATACAACATGATATGTGGCTTTGTAATAGATGGAAATAATGTTAAAATAATCAGGGCATTTCCATCCTTATTCTGTTATTCCTTATACTATACAACATGATATGTGGCTTTGTAATAGATGGAAATAATGTTAAAATAATCAGGGCATTTCCATCCTTATTCTGTTATTCCTTATACTATACAACATGATATGTGGCTTTGTAATAGATGGAAATAATGTTAAAATAATCAGGGCATTTCCATCCTTATTCTGTTATTCCTTATACTATACAACATGATATGTGGCTTTGTAATAGATGGAAATAATGTTAAAATAATCAGGGCATTTCCATCCTTATTCTGTTATTCCTTATACTATACAACATGATATGTGGCTTTGTAATAGATGGAAATAATGTTAAAATAATCAGGGCATTTCCATCCTTATTCTGTTATTCCTTATACTATACAACATGATATGTGGCTTTGTAATAGATGGAAATAATGTTAAAATAATCACGGCATTTCCATCCTTATTCTGTTATTCCTTATACTATACAACATGATATGTGGCTTTGTAATAGATGGAAATAATGTTAAAATAATCAGGGCATTTCCATCCTTATTCTGTTATTCCTTATACTATACAACATGATATGTGGCTTTGTAATAGATGGAAATAATGTTAAAATAATCAGGGCATTTCCATCCTTATTCTGTTATTCCTTATACTATACAACATGATATGTGGCTTTGTAATAGATGGAAATAATGTTAAAATAATCAGGGCATTTCCATCCTTATTCTGTTATTCCTTATACTATACAACATGATATGTGGCTTTGTAATAGATGGAAATAATGTTAAAATAATCACGGCATTTCCATCCTTATTCTGTTATTCCTTATACTATACAACATGATATGTGGCTTTGTAATAGATGGAAATAATGTTAAAATAATCAGGGCATTTCCATCCTTATTCTGTTATTCCTTATACTATACAACATGATATGTGGCTTTGTAATAGATGGAAATAATGTTAAAATAATCAGGGCATTTCCATCCTTATTCTGTTATTCCTTATACTATACAACATGATATGTGGCTTTGTAATAGATGGAAATAATGTTAAAATAATCAGGGCATTTCCATCCTTATTCTGTTATTCCTTATACTATACAACATGATATGTGGCTTTGTAATAGATGGAAATAATGTTAAAATAATCAGGGCATTTCCATCCTTATTCTGTTATTCCTTATACTATACAACATGATATGTGGCTTTGTAATAGATGGATAATGTGAAATAATGTTCAAAATAACAAGGCATAGCCCTCCTTATTCTGTTATTCCTTATACTATACAACATGATATGTGGCTTTGTAATAGATGGAAATAATGTTAAAATAATCAGGGCATTTCCATCCTTATTCTGTTATTCCTTATACTATACAACATGATATGTGGCTTTGTAATAGATGGAAATAATGTTAAAATAATCAGGGCATTTCCATCCTTATTCTGTTATTCCTTATACTATACAACATGATATGTGGCTTTGTAATAGATGGAAATAATGTTAAAATAATCAGGGCATTTCCATCCTTATTCTGTTATTCCTTATACTATACAACATGATATGTGGCTTTGTAATAGATGGAAATAATGTTAAAATAATCAGGGCATTTCCATCCTTATTCTGTTATTCCTTATACTATACAACATGATATGTGGCTTTGTAATAGATGGAAATAATGTTAAAATAATCAGGGCATTTCCATCCTTATTCTGTTATTCCTTATACTATACAACATGATATGTGGCTTTGTAATAGATGGAAATAATGTTAAAATAATCAGGGCATTTCCATCCTTATTCTGTTATTCCTTATACTATACAACATGATATGTGGCTTTGTAATAGATGGAAATAATGTTAAAATAATCAGGGCATTTCCATCCTTATTCTGTTATTCCTTATACTATACAACATGATATGTGGCTTTGTAATAGATGGAAATAATGTTAAAATAATCAGGGCATTTCCATCCTTATTCTGTTATTCCTTATACTATACAACATGATATGTGGCTTTGTAATAGATGGAAATAATGTTAAAATAATCAGGGCATTTCCATCCTTATTCTGTTATTCCTTATACTATACAACATGATATGTGGCTTTGTAATAGATGGAAATAATGTTAAAATAATCAGGGCATTTCCATCCTTATTCTGTTATTCCTTATACTATACAACATGATATGTGGCTTTGTAATAGATGGAAATAATGTTAAAATAATCAGGGCATTTCCATCCTTATTCTGTTATTCCTTATACTATACAACATGATATGTGGCTTTGTAATAGATGGAAATAATGTTAAAATAATCAGGGCATTTCCATCCTTATTCTGTTATTCCTTATACTATACAACATGATATGTGGCTTTGTAATAGATGGAAATAATGTTAAAATAATCAGGGCATTTCCATCCTTATTCTGTTATTCCTTATACTATACAACATGATATGTGGCTTTGTAATAGATGGAAATAATGTTAAAATAATCAGGGCATTTCCATCCTTATTCTGTTATTCCTTATACTATACAACATGATATGTGGCTTTGTAATAGATGGAAATAATGTTAAAATAATCAGGGCATTTCCATCCTTATTCTGTTATTCCTTATACTATACAACATGATATGTGGCTTTGTAATAGATGGAAATAATGTTAAAATAATCAGGGCATTTCCATCCTTATTCTGTTATTCCTTATACTATACAACATGATATGTGGCTTTGTAATAGATGGAAATAATGTTAAAATAATCAGGGCATTTCCATCCTTATTCTGTTATTCCTTATACTATACAACATGATATGTGGCTTTGTAATAGATGGAAATAATGTTAAAATAATCAGGGCATTTCCATCCTTATTCTGTTATTCCTTATACTATACAACATGATATGTGGCTTTGTAATAGATGGAAATAATGTTAAAATAATCAGGGCATTTCCATCCTTATTCTGTTATTCCTTATACTATACAACATGATATGTGGCTTTGTAATAGATGGAAATAATGTTAAAATAATCAGGGCATTTCCATCCTTATTCTGTTATTCCTTATACTATACAACATGATATGTGGCTTTGTAATAGATGGAAATAATGTTAAAATAATCAGGGCATTTCCATCCTTATTCTGTTATTCCTTATACTATACAACATGATATGTGGCTTTGTAATAGATGGAAATAATGTTAAAATAATCAGGGCATTTCCATCCTTATTCTGTTATTCCTTATACTATACAACATGATATGTGGCTTTGTAATAGATGGAAATAATGTTAAAATAATCAGGGCATTTCCATCCTTATTCTGTTATTCCTTATACTATACAACATGATATGTGGCTTTGTAATAGATGGAAATAATGTTAAAATAATCAGGGCATTTCCATCCTTATTCTGTTATTCCTTATACTATACAACATGATATGTGGCTTTGTAATAGATGGAAATAATGTTAAAATAATCAGGGCATTTCCATCCTTATTCTGTTATTCCTTATACTATACAACATGATATGTGGCTTTGTAATAGATGGAAATAATGTTAAAATAATCAGGGCATTTCCATCCTTATTCTGTTATTCCTTATACTATACAACATGATATGTGGCTTTGTAATAGATGGAAATAATGTTAAAATAATCACGGCATTTCCATCCTTATTCTGTTATTCCTTATACTATACAACATGATATGTGGCTTTGTAATAGATGGAAATAATGTTAAAATAATCAGGGCATTTCCATCCTTATTCTGTTATTCCTTATACTATACAACATGATATGTGGCTTTGTAATAGATGGAAATAATGTTAAAATAATCAGGGCATTTCCATCCTTATTCTGTTATTCCTTATACTATACAACATGATATGTGGCTTTGTAATAGATGGAAATAATGTTAAAATAATCAGGGCATTTCCATCCTTATTCTGTTATTCCTTATACTATACAACATGATATGTGGCTTTGTAATAGATGGAAATAATGTTAAAATAATCAGGGCATTTCCATCCTTATTCTGTTATTCCTTATACTATACAACATGATATGTGGCTTTGTAATAGATGGAAATAATGTTAAAATAATCAGGGCATTTCCATCCTTATTCTGTTATTCCTTATACTATACAACATGATATGTGGCTTTGTAATAGATGGAAATAATGTTAAAATAATCAGGGCATTTCCATCCTTATTCTGTTATTCCTTATACTATACAACATGATATGTGGCTTTGTAATAGATGGAAATAATGTTAAAATAATCAGGGCATTTCCATCCTTATTCTGTTATTCCTTATACTATACAACATGATATGTGGCTTTGTAATAGATGGAAATAATGTTAAAATAATCAGGGCATTTCCATCCTTATTCTGTTATTCCTTATACTATACAACATGATATGTGGCTTTGTAATAGATGGAAATAATGTTAAAATAATCAGGGCATTTCCATCCTTATTCTGTTATTCCTTATACTATACAACATGATATGTGGCTTTGTAATAGATGGAAATAATGTTAAAATAATCAGGGCATTTCCATCCTTATTCTGTTATTCCTTATACTATACAACATGATATGTGGCTTTGTAATAGATGGAAATAATGTTAAAATAATCAGGGCATTTCCATCCTTATTCTGTTATTCCTTATACTATACAACATGATATGTGGCTTTGTAATAGATGGAAATAATGTTAAAATAATCAGGGCATTTCCATCCTTATTCTGTTATTCCTTATACTATACAACATGATATGTGGCTTTGTAATAGATGGAAATAATGTTAAAATAATCAGGGCATTTCCATCCTTATTCTGTTATTCCTTATACTATACAACATGATATGTGGCTTTGTAATAGATGGAAATAATGTTAAAATAATCAGGGCATTTCCATCCTTATTCTGTTATTCCTTATACTATACAACATGATATGTGGCTTTGTAATAGATGGAAATAATGTTAAAATAATCAGGGCATTTCCATCCTTATTCTGTTATTCCTTATACTATACAACATGATATGTGGCTTTGTAATAGATGGAAATAATGTTAAAATAATCAGGGCATTTCCATCCTTATTCTGTTATTCCTTATACTATACAACATGATATGTGGCTTTGTAATAGATGGAAATAATGTTAAAATAATCAGGGCATTTCCATCCTTATTCTGTTATTCCTTATACTATACAACATGATATGTGGCTTTGTAATAGATGGAAATAATGTTAAAATAATCAGGGCATTTCCATCCTTATTCTGTTATTCCTTATACTATACAACATGATATGTGGCTTTGTAATAGATGGAAATAATGTTAAAATAATCAGGGCATTTCCATCCTTATTCTGTTATTCCTTATACTATACAACATGATATGTGGCTTTGTAATAGATGGAAATAATGTTAAAATAATCAGGGCATTTCCATCCTTATTCTGTTATTCCTTATACTATACAACATGATATGTGGCTTTGTAATAGATGGAAATAATGTTAAAATAATCAGGGCATTTCCATCCTTATTCTGTTATTCCTTATACTATACAACATGATATGTGGCTTTGTAATAGATGGAAATAATGTTAAAATAATCAGGGCATTTCCATCCTTATTCTGTTATTCCTTATACTATACAACATGATATGTGGCTTTGTAATAGATGGAAATAATGTTAAAATAATCAGGGCATTTCCATCCTTATTCTGTTATTCCTTATACTATACAACATGATATGTGGCTTTGTAATAGATGGAAATAATGTTAAAATAATCAGGGCATTTCCATCCTTATTCTGTTATTCCTTATACTATACAACATGATATGTGGCTTTGTAATAGATGGAAATAATGTTAAAATAATCAGGGCATTTCCATCCTTATTCTGTTATTCCTTATACTATACAACATGATATGTGGCTTTGTAATAGATGGAAATAATGTTAAAATAATCAGGGCATTTCCATCCTTATTCTGTTATTCCTTATACTATACAACATGATATGTGGCTTTGTAATAGATGGAAATAATGTTAAAATAATCAGGGCATTTCCATCCTTATTCTGTTATTCCTTATACTATACAACATGATATGTGGCTTTGTAATAGATGGAAATAATGTTGAAATAATCACGGCATTTCCATCCTTATTCTGTTATTCCTTATACTATACAACATGATATGTGGCTTTGTAATAGATGGAAATAATGTTAAAATAATCAGGGCATTTCCATCCTTATTCTGTTATTCCTTATACTATACATGATATGTGGCTTTGTAATAGATGGAAATAATGTTAAAATAATCAGGGCATTTCCATCCTTATTCTGTTATTCCTTATACTATACAACATGATATGTGGCTTTGTAATAGATGGAAATAATGTTAAAATAATCAGGGCATTTCCATCCTTATTCTGTTATTCCTTATACTATACAACATGATATGTGGCTTTGTAATAGATGGAAATAATGTTAAAATAATCAGGGCATTTCCATCCTTATTCTGTTATTCCTTATACTATACAACATGATATGTGGCTTTGTAATAGATGGAAATAATGTTAAAATAATCAGGGCATTTCCATCCTTATTCTGTTATTCCTTATACTATACAACATGATATGTGGCTTTGTAATAGATGGAAATAATGTTAAAATAATCAGGGCATTTCCATCCTTATTCTGTTATTCCTTATACTATACAACATGATATGTGGCTTTGTAATAGATGGAAATAATGTTAAAATAATCAGGGCATTTCCATCCTTATTCTGTTATTCCTTATACTATACAACATGATATGTGGCTTTGTAATAGATGGAAATAATGTTAAAATAATCAGGGCATTTCCATCCTTATTCTGTTATTCCTTATACTATACAACATGATATGTGGCTTTGTAATAGATGGAAATAATGTTAAAATAATCACGGCATTTCCATCCTTATTCTGTTATTCCTTATACTATACAACATGATATGTGGCTTTGTAATAGATGGAAATAATGTTAAAATAATCAGGGCATTTCCATCCTTATTCTGTTATTCCTTATACTATACAACATGATATGTGGCTTTGTAATAGATGGAAATAATGTTAAAATAATCACGGGCATTTCCATCCTTATTCTGTTATTCCTTATACTATACAACATGATATGTGGCTTTGTAATAGATGGAAATAATGTTAAAATAATCAGGGCATTTCCATCCTTATTCTGTTATTCCTTATACTATACAACATGATATGTGGCTTTGTAATAGATGGAAATAATGTTAAAATAATCAGGGCATTTCCATCCTTATTCTGTTATTCCTTATACTATACAACATGATATGTGGCTTTGTAATAGATGGAAATAATGTTAAAATAATCAGGGCATTTCCATCCTTATTCTGTTATTCCTTATACTATACAACATGATATGTGGCTTTGTAATAGATGGAAATAATGTTAAAATAATCAGGGCATTTCCATCCTTATTCTGTTATTCCTTATACTATACAACATGATATGTGGCTTTGTAATAGATGGAAATAATGTTAAAATAATCAGGGCATTTCCATCCTTATTCTGTTATTCCTTATACTATACAACATGATATGTGGCTTTGTAATAGATGGAAATAATGTTAAAATAATCACGGCATTTCCATCCTTATTCTGTTATTCCTTATACTATACAACATGATATGTGGCTTTGTAATAGATGGAAATAATGTTAAAATAATCAGGGCATTTCCATCCTTATTCTGTTATTCCTTATACTATACAACATGATATGTGGCTTTGTAATAGATGGAAATAATGTTAAAATAATCAGGGCATTTCCATCCTTATTCTGTTATTCCTTATACTATACAACATGATATGTGGCTTTGTAATAGATGGAAATAATGTTAAAATAATCAGGGCATTTCCATCCTTATTCTGTTATTCCTTATACTATACAACATGATATGTGGCTTTGTAATAGATGGAAATAATGTTAAAATAATCAGGGCATTTCCATCCTTATTCTGTTATTCCTTATACTATACAACATGATATGTGGCTTTGTAATAGATGGAAATAATGTTAAAATAATCAGGGCATTTCCATCCTTATTCTGTTATTCCTTATACTATACAACATGATATGTGGCTTTGTAATAGATGGAAATAATGTTAAAATAATCAGGGCATTTCCATCCTTATTCTGTTATTCCTTATACTATACAACATGATATGTGGCTTTGTAATAGATGGAAATAATGTTAAAATAATCAGGGCATTTCCATCCTTATTCTGTTATTCCTTATACTATACAACATGATATGTGGCTTTGTAATAGATGGAAATAATGTTAAAATAATCAGGGCATTTCCATCCTTATTCTGTTATTCCTTATACTATACAACATGATATGTGGCTTTGTAATAGATGGAAATAATGTTAAAATAATCACGGCATTTCCATCCTTATTCTGTTATTCCTTATACTATACAACATGATATGTGGCTTTGTAATAGATGGAAATAATGTTAAAATAATCAGGGCATTTCCATCCTTATTCTGTTATTCCTTATACTATACAACATGATATGTGGCTTTGTAATAGATGGAAATAATGTTAAAATAATCAGGGCATTTCCATCCTTATTCTGTTATTCCTTATACTATACAACATGATATGTGGCTTTGTAATAGATGGAAATAATGTTAAAATAATCAGGGCATTTCCATCCTTATTCTGTTATTCCTTATACTATACAACATGATATGTGGCTTTGTAATAGATGGAAATAATGTTAAAATAATCAGGGCATTTCCATCCTTATTCTGTTATTCCTTATACTATACAACATGATATGTGGCTTTGTAATAGATGGAAATAATGTTAAAATAATCACGGCATTTCCATCCTTATTCTGTTATTCCTTATACTATACAACATGATATGTGGCTTTGTAATAGATGGAAATAATGTTAAAATAATCAGGGCATTTCCATCCTTATTCTGTTATTCCTTATACTATACAACATGATATGTGGCTTTGTAATAGATGGAAATAATGTTAAAATAATCAGGGCATTTCCATCCTTATTCTGTTATTCCTTATACTATACAACATGATATGTGGCTTTGTAATAGATGGAAATAATGTTAAAATAATCAGGCATTTCCATCCTTATTCTGTTATTCCTTATACTATACAACATGATATGTGGCTTTGTAATAGATGGAAATAATGTTAAAATAATCAGGGCATTTCCATCCTTATTCTGTTATTCCTTATACTATACAACATGATATGTGGCTTTGTAATAGATGGAAATAATGTTAAAATAATCAGGGCATTTCCATCCTTATTCTGTTATTCCTTATACTATACAACATGATATGTGGCTTTGTAATAGATGGAAATAATGTTAAAATAATCAGGGCATTTCCATCCTTATTCTGTTATTCCTTATACTATACAACATGATATGTGGCTTTGTAATAGATGGAAATAATGTTAAAATAATCAGGGCATTTCCATCCTTATTCTGTTATTCCTTATACTATACAACATGATATGTGGCTTTGTAATAGATGGAAATAATGTTAAAATAATCAGGGCATTTCCATCCTTATTCTGTTATTCCTTATACTATACAACATGATATGTGGCTTTGTAATAGATGGAAATAATGTTAAAATAATCAGGGCATTTCCATCCTTATTCTGTTATTCCTTATACTATACAACATGATATGTGGCTTTGTAATAGATGGAAATAATGTTAAAATAATCAGGGCATTTCCATCCTTATTCTGTTATTCCTTATACTATACAACATGATATGTGGCTTTGTAATAGATGGAAATAATGTTAAAATAATCAGGGCATTTCCATCCTTATTCTGTTATTCCTTATACTATACAACATGATATGTGGCTTTGTAATAGATGGAAATAATGTTAAAATAATCAGGGCATTTCCATCCTTATTCTGTTATTCCTTATACTATACAACATGATATGTGGCTTTGTAATAGATGGAAATAATGTTAAAATAATCAGGGCATTTCCATCCTTATTCTGTTATTCCTTATACTATACAACATGATATGTGGCTTTGTAATAGATGGAAATAATGTTAAAATAATCACGGCATTTCCATCCTTATTCTGTTATTCCTTATACTATACAACATGATATGTGGCTTTGTAATAGATGGAAATAATGTTAAAATAATCACGGCATTTCCATCCTTATTCTGTTATTCCTTATACTATACAACATGATATGTGGCTTTGTAATAGATGGAAATAATGTTAAAATAATCAGGGCATTTCCATCCTTATTCTGTTATTCCTTATACTATACAACATGATATGTGGCTTTGTAATAGATGGAAATAATGTTAAAATAATCAGGGCATTTCCATCCTTATTCTGTTATTCCTTATACTATACAACATGATATGTGGCTTTGTAATAGATGGAAATAATGTTAAAATAATCAGGGCATTTCCATCCTTATTCTGTTATTCCTTATACTATACAACATGATATGTGGCTTTGTAATAGATGGAAATAATGTTAAAATAATCAGGGCATTTCCATCCTTATTCTGTTATTCCTTATACTATACAACATGATATGTGGCTTTGTAATAGATGGAAATAATGTTAAAATAATCAGGGCATTTCCATCCTTATTCTGTTATTCCTTATACTATACAACATGATATGTGGCTTTGTAATAGATGGAAATAATGTTAAAATAATCAGGGCATTTCCATCCTTATTCTGTTATTCCTTATACTATACAACATGATATGTGGCTTTGTAATAGATGGAAATAATGTTAAAATAATCAGGGCATTTCCATCCTTATTCTGTTATTCCTTATACTATACAACATGATATGTGGCTTTGTAATAGATGGAAATAATGTTAAAATAATCAGGGCATTTCCATCCTTATTCTGTTATTCCTTATACTATACAACATGATATGTGGCTTTGTAATAGATGGAAATAATGTTAAAATAATCAGGGCATTTCCATCCTTATTCTGTTATTCCTTATACTATACAACATGATATGGCTTTGTAATAGATGGAAATAATGTTAAAATAATCAGGGCATTTCCATCCTTATTCTGTTATTCCTTATACTATACAACATGATATGTGGCTTTGTAATAGATGGAAATAATGTTAAAATAATCAGGGCATTTCCATCCTTATTCTGTTATTCCTTATACTATACAACATGATATGTGGCTTTGTAATAGATGGAAATAATGTTAAAATAATCAGGGCATTTCCATCCTTATTCTGTTATTCCTTATACTATACAACATGATATGTGGCTTTGTAATAGATGGAAATAATGTTAAAATAATCAGGGCATTTCCATCCTTATTCTGTTATTCCTTATACTATACAACATGATATGTGGCTTTGTAATAGATGGAAATAATGTTAAAATAATCAGGGCATTTCCATCCTTATTCTGTTATTCCTTATACTATACAACATGATATGTGGCTTTGTAATAGATGGAAATAATGTTAAAATAATCAGGGCATTTCCATCCTTATTCTGTTATTCCTTATACTATACAACATGATATGTGGCTTTGTAATAGATGGAAATAATGTTAAAATAATCAGGGCATTTCCATCCTTATTCTGTTATTCCTTATACTATACAACATGATATGTGGCTTTGTAATAGATGGAAATAATGTTAAAATAATCAGGGCATTTCCATCCTTATTCTGTTATTCCTTATACTATACAACATGATATGTGGCTTTGTAATAGATGGAAATAATGTTAAAATAATCAGGGCATTTCCATCCTTATTCTGTTATTCCTTATACTATACAACATGATATGTGGCTTTGTAATAGATGGAAATAATGTTAAAATAATCAGGGCATTTCCATCCTTATTCTGTTATTCCTTATACTATACAACATGATATGTGGCTTTGTAATAGATGGAAATAATGTTAAAATAATCAGGGCATTTCCATCCTTATTCTGTTATTCCTTATACTATACAACATGATATGTGGCTTTGTAATAGATGGAAATAATGTTAAAATAATCAGGGCATTTCCATCCTTATTCTGTTATTCCTTATACTATACAACATGATATGTGGCTTTGTAATAGATGGAAATAATGTTAAAATAATCAGGGCATTTCCATCCTTATTCTGTTATTCCTTATACTATACAACATGATATGTGGCTTTGTAATAGATGGAAATAATGTTAAAATAATCAGGGCATTTCCATCCTTATTCTGTTATTCCTTATACTATACAACATGATATGTGGCTTTGTAATAGATGGAAATAATGTTAAAATAATCAGGGCATTTCCATCCTTATTCTGTTATTCCTTATACTATACAACATGATATGTGGCTTTGTAATAGATGGAAATAATGTTAAAATAATCAGGGCATTTCCATCCTTATTCTGTTATTCCTTATACTATACAACATGATATGTGGCTTTGTAATAGATGGAAATAATGTTAAAATAATCAGGGCATTTCCATCCTTATTCTGTTATTCCTTATACTATACAACATGATATGTGGCTTTGTAATAGATGGAAATAATGTTAAAATAATCAGGGCATTTCCATCCTTATTCTGTTATTCCTTATACTATACAACATGATATGTGGCTTTGTAATAGATGGAAATAATGTTAAAATAATCAGGGCATTTCCATCCTTATTCTGTTATTCCTTATACTATACAACATGATATGTGGCTTTGTAATAGATGGAAATAATGTTAAAATAATCAGGGCATTTCCATCCTTATTCTGTTATTCCTTATACTATACAACATGATATGTGGCTTTGTAATAGATGGAAATAATGTTAAAATAATCAGGGCATTTCCATCCTTATTCTGTTATTCCTTATACTATACAACATGATATGTGGCTTTGTAATAGATGGAAATAATGTTAAAATAATCAGGGCATTTCCATCCTTATTCTGTTATTCCTTATACTATACAACATGATATGTGGCTTTGTAATAGATGGAAATAATGTTAAAATAATCAGGGCATTTCCATCCTTATTCTGTTATTCCTTATACTATACAACATGATATGTGGCTTTGTAATAGATGGAAATAATGTTAAAATAATCAGGGCATTTCCATCCTTATTCTGTTATTCCTTATACTATACAACATGATATGTGGCTTTGTAATAGATGGAAATAATGTTAAAATAATCAGGGCATTTCCATCCTTATTCTGTTATTCCTTATACTATACAACATGATATGTGGCTTTGTAATAGATGGAAATAATGTTAAAATAATCAGGGCATTTCCATCCTTATTCTGTTATTCCTTATACTATACAACATGATATGTGGCTTTGTAATAGATGGAAATAATGTTAAAATAATCAGGGCATTTCCATCCTTATTCTGTTATTCCTTATACTATACAACATGATATGTGGCTTTGTAATAGATGGAAATAATGTTAAAATAATCAGGGCATTTCCATCCTTATTCTGTTATTCCTTATACTATACAACATGATATGTGGCTTTGTAATAGATGGAAATAATGTTAAAATAATCAGGGCATTTCCATCCTTATTCTGTTATTCCTTATACTATACAACATGATATGTGGCTTTGTAATAGATGGAAATAATGTTAAAATAATCAGGGCATTTCCATCCTTATTCTGTTATTCCTTATACTATACAACATGATATGTGGCTTTGTAATAGATGGAAATAATGTTAAAATAATCAGGGCATTTCCATCCTTATTCTGTTATTCCTTATACTATACAACATGATATGTGGCTTTGTAATAGATGGAAATAATGTTAAAATAATCAGGGCATTTCCATCCTTATTCTGTTATTCCTTATACTATACAACATGATATGTGGCTTTGTAATAGATGGAAATAATGTTAAAATAATCAGGGCATTTCCATCCTTATTCTGTTATTCCTTATACTATACAACATGATATGTGGCTTTGTAATAGATGGAAATAATGTTAAAATAATCAGGGCATTTCCATCCTTATTCTGTTATTCCTTATACTATACAACATGATATGTGGCTTTGTAATAGATGGAAATAATGTTAAAATAATCAGGGCATTTCCATCCTTATTCTGTTATTCCTTATACTATACAACATGATATGTGGCTTTGTAATAGATGGAAATAATGTTAAAATAATCAGGGCATTTCCATCCTTATTCTGTTATTCCTTATACTATACAACATGATATGTGGCTTTGTAATAGATGGAAATAATGTTAAAATAATCACGGCATTTCCATCCTTATTCTGTTATTCCTTATACTATACAACATGATATGTGGCTTTGTAATAGATGGAAATAATGTTAAAATAATCACGGCATTTCCATCCTTATTCTGTTATTCCTTATACTATACAACATGATATGTGGCTTTGTAATAGATGGAAATAATGTTAAAATAATCAGGGCATTTCCATCCTTATTCTGTTATTCCTTATACTATACAACATGATATGTGGCTTTGTAATAGATGGAAATAATGTTAAAATAATCAGGGCATTTCCATCCTTATTCTGTTATTCCTTATACTATACAACATGATATGTGGCTTTGTAATAGATGGAAATAATGTTAAAATAATCAGGGCATTTCCATCCTTATTCTGTTATTCCTTATACTATACAACATGATATGTGGCTTTGTAATAGATGGAAATAATGTTAAAATAATCAGGGCATTTCCATCCTTATTCTGTTATTCCTTATACTATACAACATGATATGTGGCTTTGTAATAGATGGAAATAATGTTAAAATAATCAGGGCATTTCCATCCTTATTCTGTTATTCCTTATACTATACAACATGATATGTGGCTTTGTAATAGATGGAAATAATGTTAAAATAATCAGGGCATTTCCATCCTTATTCTGTTATTCCTTATACTATACAACATGATATGTGGCTTTGTAATAGATGGAAATAATGTTAAAATAATCAGGGCATTTCCATCCTTATTCTGTTATTCCTTATACTATACAACATGATATGTGGCTTTGTAATAGATGGAAATAATGTTAAAATAATCAGGGCATTTCCATCCTTATTCTGTTATTCCTTATACTATACAACATGATATGTGGCTTTGTAATAGATGGAAATAATGTTAAAATAATCAGGGCATTTCCATCCTTATTCTGTTATTCCTTATACTATACAACATGATATGTGGCTTTGTAATAGATGGAAATAATGTTAAAATAATCAGGGCATTTCCATCCTTATTCTGTTATTCCTTATACTATACAACATGATATGTGGCTTTGTAATAGATGGAAATAATGTTAAAATAATCAGGGCATTTCCATCCTTATTCTGTTATTCCTTATACTATACAACATGATATGTGGCTTTGTAATAGATGGAAATAATGTTAAAATAATCAGGGCATTTCCATCCTTATTCTGTTATTCCTTATACTATACAACATGATATGTGGCTTTGTAATAGATGGAAATAATGTTAAAATAATCAGGGCATTTCCATCCTTATTCTGTTATTCCTTATACTATACAACATGATATGTGGCTTTGTAATAGATGGAAATAATGTTAAAATAATCAGGCATTTCCATCCTTATTCTGTTATTCCTTATACTATACAACATGATATGTGGCTTTGTAATAGATGGAAATAATGTTATTCTGTTATTCCTTATACTATACAACATGATATGTGGCTTTGTAATAGATGGAAATAATGTTAAAATAATCAGGGCATTTCCATCCTTATTCTGTTATTCCTTATACTATACAACATGATATGTGGCTTTGTAATAGATGGAAATAATGTTAAAATAATCAGGGCATTTCCATCCTTATTCTGTTATTCCTTATACTATACAACATGATATGTGGCTTTGTAATAGATGGAAATAATGTTAAAATAATCAGGGCATTTCCATCCTTATTCTGTTATTCCTTATACTATACAACATGATATGTGGCTTTGTAATAGATGGAAATAATGTTAAAATAATCAGGGCATTTCCATCCTTATTCTGTTATTCCTTATACTATACAACATGATATGTGGCTTTGTAATAGATGGAAATAATGTTAAAATAATCAGGGCATTTCCATCCTTATTCTGTTATTCCTTATACTATACAACATGATATGTGGCTTTGTAATAGATGGAAATAATGTTAAAATAATCAGGGCATTTCCATCCTTATTCTGTTATTCCTTATACTATACAACATGATATGTGGCTTTGTAATAGATGGAAATAATGTTAAAATAATCAGGGCATTTCCATCCTTATTCTGTTATTCCTTATACTATACAACATGATATGTGGCTTTGTAATAGATGGAAATAATGTTAAAATAATCAGGGCATTTCCATCCTTATTCTGTTATTCCTTATACTATACAACATGATATGTGGCTTTGTAATAGATGGAAATAATGTTAAAATAATCAGGGCATTTCCATCCTTATTCTGTTATTCCTTATACTATACAACATGATATGTGGCTTTGTAATAGATGGAAATAATGTTAAAATAATCAGGGCATTTCCATCCTTATTCTGTTATTCCTTATACTATACAACATGATATGTGGCTTTGTAATAGATGGAAATAATGTTTAATACTATACAACATGATATGTGGCTTTGTAATAGATGGAAATAATGTTAAAATAATCACGGCATTTCCATCCTTATTCTGTTATTCCTTATACTATACAACATGATATGTGGCTTTGTAATAGATGGAAATAATGTTAAAATAATCAGGGCATTTCCATCCTTATTCTGTTATTCCTTATACTATACAACATGATGTGGCTTTGTAATAGATGGAAATAATGTTAAAATAATCAGGGCATTTCCATCCTTATTCTGTTATTCCTTATACTATACAACATGATATGTGGCTTTGTAATAGATGGAAATAATGTTAAAATAATCAGGGCATTTCCATCCTTATTCTGTTATTCCTTATACTATACAACATGATATGTGGCTTTGTAATAGATGGAAATAATGTTAAAATAATCAGGGCATTTCCATCCTTATTCTGTTATTCCTTATACTATACAACATGATATGTGGCTTTGTAATAGATGGAAATAATGTTAAAATAATCAGGGCATTTCCATCCTTATTCTGTTATTCCTTATACTATACAACATGATATGTGGCTTTGTAATAGATGGAAATAATGTTAAAATAATCAGGGCATTTCCATCCTTATTCTGTTATTCCTTATACTATACAACATGATATGTGGCTTTGTAATAGATGGAAATAATGTTAAAATAATCAGGGCATTTCCATCCTTATTCTGTTATTCCTTATACTATACAACATGATATGTGGCTTTGTAATAGATGGAAATAATGTTAAAATAATCAGGGCATTTCCATCCTTATTCTGTTATTCCTTATACTATACAACATGATATGTGGCTTTGTAATAGATGGAAATAATGTTAAAATAATCAGGGCATTTCCATCCTTATTCTGTTATTCCTTATACTATACAACATGATATGTGGCTTTGTAATAGATGGAAATAATGTTAAAATAATCAGGGCATTTCCATCCTTATTCTGTTATTCCTTATACTATACAACATGATATGTGGCTTTGTAATAGATGGAAATAATGTTAAAATAATCAGGGCATTTCCATCCTTATTCTGTTATTCCTTATACTATACAACATGATATGTGGCTTTGTAATAGATGGAAATAATGTTAAAATAATCACGGCATTTCCATCCTTATTCTGTTATTCCTTATACTATACAACATGATATGTGGCTTTGTAATAGATGGAAATAATGTTAAATAATCAGGGCATTTCCATCCTTATTCTGTTATTCCTTATACTATACAACATGATATGTGGCTTTGTAATAGATGGAAATAATGTTAAAATAATCAAAGGCATTTCCATCCTTATTCTGTTATTCCTTATACTATACAACATGATATGTGGCTTTGTAATAGATGGAAATAATGTTAAAATAATCAGGGCATTTCCATCCTTATTCTGTTATTCCTTATACTATACAACATGATATGTGGCTTTGTAATAGATGGAAATAATGTTAAAATAATCAGGGCATTTCCATCCTTATTCTGTTATTCCTTATACTATACAACATGATATGTGGCTTTGTAATAGATGGAAATAATGTTAAAATAATCAGGGCATTTCCATCCTTATTCTGTTATTCCTTATACTATACAACATGATATGTGGCTTTGTAATAGATGGAAATAATGTTAAAATAATCAGGGCATTTCCATCCTTATTCTGTTATTCCTTATACTATACAACATGATATGTGGCTTTGTAATAGATGGAAATAATGTTAAAATAATCAGGGCATTTCCATCCTTATTCTGTTATTCCTTATACTATACAACATGATATGTGGCTTTGTAATAGATGGAAATAATGTTAAAATAATCACGGCATTTCCATCCTTATTCTGTTATTCCTTATACTATACAACATGATATGTGGCTTTGTAATAGATGGAAATAATGTTAAAATAATCAGGGCATTTCCATCCTTATTCTGTTATTCCTTATACTATACAACATGATATGTGGCTTTGTAATAGATGGAAATAATGTTAAAATAATCACGGCATTTCCATCCTTATTCTGTTATTCCTTATACTATACAACATGATATGTGGCTTTGTAATAGATGGAAATAATGTTAAAATAATCAGGGCATTTCCATCCTTATTCTGTTATTCCTTATACTATACAACATGATATGTGGCTTTGTAATAGATGGAAATAATGTTAAAATAATCAGGGCATTTCCATCCTTATTCTGTTATTCCTTATACTATACAACATGATATGTGGCTTTGTAATAGATGGAAATAATGTTAAAATAATCAGGGCATTTCCATCCTTATTCTGTTATTCCTTATACTATACAACATGATATGTGGCTTTGTAATAGATGGAAATAATGTTAAAATAATCAGGGCATTTCCATCCTTATTCTGTTATTCCTTATACTATACAACATGATATGTGGCTTTGTAATAGATGGAAATAATGTTAAAATAATCAGGGCATTTCCATCCTTATTCTGTTATTCCTTATACTATACAACATGATATGTGGCTTTGTAATAGATGGAAATAATGTTAAAATAATCAGGGCATTTCCATCCTTATTCTGTTATTCCTTATACTATACAACATGATATGTGGCTTTGTAATAGATGGAAATAATGTTAAAATAATCAGGGCATTTCCATCCTTATTCTGTTATTCCTTATACTATACAACATGATATGTGGCTTTGTAATAGATGGAAATAATGTTAAAATAATCAGGGCATTTCCATCCTTATTCTGTTATTCCTTATACTATACAACATGATATGTGGCTTTGTAATAGATGGAAATAATGTTAAAATAATCAGGGCATTTCCATCCTTATTCTGTTATTCCTTATACTATACAACATGATATGTGGCTTTGTAATAGATGGAAATAATGTTAAAATAATCAGGGCATTTCCATCCTTATTCTGTTATTCCTTATACTATACAACATGATATGTGGCTTTGTAATAGATGGAAATAATGTTAAAATAATCAGGGCATTTCCATCCTTATTCTGTTATTCCTTATACTATACAACATGATATGTGGCTTTGTAATAGATGGAAATAATGTTAAAATAATCAGGGCATTTCCATCCTTATTCTGTTATTCCTTATACTATACAACATGATATGTGGCTTTGTAATAGATGGAAATAATGTTAAAATAATCAGGGCATTTCCATCCTTATTCTGTTATTCCTTATACTATACAACATGATATGTGGCTTTGTAATAGATGGAAATAATGTTAAAATAATCACGGCATTTCCATCCTTATTCTGTTATTCCTTATACTATACAACATGATATGTGGCTTTGTAATAGATGGAAATAATGTTAAAATAATCAGGGCATTTCCATCCTTATTCTGTTATTCCTTATACTATACAACATGATATGTGGCTTTGTAATAGATGGAAATAATGTTAAAATAATCAGGGCATTTCCATCCTTATTCTGTTATTCCTTATACTATACAACATGATATGTGGCTTTGTAATAGATGGAAATAATGTTAAAATAATCAGGGCATTTCCATCCTTATTCTGTTATTCCTTATACTATACAACATGATATGTGGCTTTGTAATAGATGGAAATAATGTTAAAATAATCAGGGCATTTCCCATCCTTATTCTGTTATTCCTTATACTATACAACATGATATGTGGCTTTGTAATAGATGGAAATAATGTTAAAAAATTCAGGGCATTTCCATCCTTATTCTGTTATTCCTTATACTATACAACATGATATGTGGCTTTGTAATAGATGGAAATAATGTTAAAATAATCAGGGCATTCCATCCTTATTCTGTTATTCCATATACTATACAACATGATATGTGGCTTTGTAATAGATGGAAATAATGTTAAAATAATCAAGGCATTTCCTTATTCTGTTTTTCCATATACTATACAACATGATATGTGGCTTTGTAATAGATGGAAATAATGTTAAAATAATCACGGCATTTCCATCCTTATTCTGTTATTCCTTATACTATACAACATGATATGTGGCTTTGTAATAGATGGAAAAAAATAATCAAGGCATTTCCATCCTTATTCTGTTATTCCTTATACTATACAACATGATATGTGGCTTTGTAATAGATGGAAATAATGTTAAAATAATCAGGGCATTTCCATCCTTATTCTGTTATTCCTTATACTATACAACATGATATGTGGCTTTGTAATAGATGGAAATAATGTTAAAATAATCAGGGCATTTCCATCCTTATTCTGTTATTCCTTATACTATACAACATGATATGTGGCTTTGTAATAGATGGAAATAATGTTAAAATAATCACGGCATTTCCATCCTTATTCTGTTATTCCTTATACTATACAACATGATATGTGGCTTTGTAATAGATGGAAATAATGTTAAAATAATCAGGGCATTTCCATCCTTATTCTGTTATTCCTTATACTATACAACATGATATGTGGCTTTGTAATAGATGGAAATAATGTTAAAATAATCAGGGCATTTCCATCCTTATTCTGTTATTCCTTATACTATACAACATGATATGTGGCTTTGTAATAGATGGAAATAATGTTAAAATAATCAGGGCATTTCCATCCTTATTCTGTTATTCCTTATACTATACAACATGATATGTGGCTTTGTAATAGATGGAAATAATGTTAAAATAATCACGGCATTTCCATCCTTATTCTGTTATTCCTTATACTATACAACATGATATGTGGCTTTGTAATAGATGGAAATAATGTTAAAATAATCAGGGCATTTCCATCCTTATTCTGTTATTCCTTATACTATACAACATGATATGTGGCTTTGTAATAGATGGAAATAATGTTAAAATAATCACGGCATTTCCATCCTTATTCTGTTATTCCTTATACTATACAACATGATATGTGGCTTTGTAATAGATGGAAATAATGTTAAAATAATCACGGCATTTCCATCCTTATTCTGTTATTCCTTATACTATACAACATGATATGTGGCTTTGTAATAGATGGAAATAAGTTAATACAGGCATTCCATCCTTATTCTGTTATTCCTTATACTATACAACATGATATGTGGCTTTGTAATAGATGGAAATAATGTTAAAATAATCAGGGCATTTCCATCCTTATTCTGTTATTCCTTATACTATACAACATGATATGTGGCTTTGTAATAGATGGAAATAGTGTTAAAAAAATCACGGCATTTCCATCCTTATTCTGTTATTCCTTATACTATACAACATGATATGTGGCTTTGTAATAGATGGAAATAATGTTAAAATAATCAGGGCATTTCCATCCTTATTCTGTTATTCCTTATACTATACAACATGATATGTGGCTTTGTAATAGATGGAAATAATGTTAAAATAATCAGGGCATTTCCATCCTTATTCTGTTATTCCTTATACTATACAACATGATATGTGGCTTTGTAATAGATGGAAATAATGTTAAAATAATCAGGGCATTTCCATCCTTATTCTGTTATTCCTTATACTATACAACATGATATGTGGCTTTGTAATAGATGGAAATAATGTTAAAATAATCAGGGCATTTCCATCCTTATTCTGTTATTCCTTATACTATACAACATGATATGTGGCTTTGTAATAGATGGAAATAATGTTAAAATAATCAGGGCATTTCCATCCTTATTCTGTTATTCCTTATACTATACAACATGATATGTGGCTTTGTAATAGATGGAAATAATGTTAAAATAATCAGGGCATTTCCATCCTTATTCTGTTATTCCTTATACTATACAACATGATATGTGGCTTTGTAATAGATGGAAATAATGTTAAAATAATCAGGGCATTTCCATCCTTATTCTGTTATTCCTTATACTATACAACATGATATGTGGCTTTGTAATAGATGGAAATAATGTTAAAATAATCAGGGCACATCCATCCTTATTCTGTTATTCCTTATACTATACAACATGATATGTGGCTTTGTAATAGATGGAAATAATGTTAAAATAATCAGGGCATTTCCATCCTTATTCTGTTATTCCTTATACTATACAAAATGATATGTGGCTTTGTAATAGATGTAAATATTGTAAAAATTATCAGGGCATTTCCTAATTCTGTTATTCCTTATACTATACAACATGATATGTGGCTTTGTAATAGATGGAAATAATGTTAAAATAATCAGGGCATTTCCATCCTTATTCTGTTATTCCTTATACTATACAACATGATATGTGGCTTTGTAATAGATGGAAATAATGTTAAAATAATCAGGGCATTTCCATATTTGGTTATTGCTATACTACAACATGATATGCTTTGTAATAGATGGAAATAATGTTAAAATAATCAGGGCATTTCCATCCTTATTCTGTTATTCCTTATACTATACAACATGATATGTGGCTTTGTAATAGATGGAAATAATGTTAAAATAATCAGGGCATTTCCATCCTTATTCTGTTATTCCTTATACTATACAACATGATATGTGGCTTTGTAATAGATGGAAATAATGTTAAAATAATCAGGGCATTTCCATCCTTATTCTGTTATTCCTTATACTATACAACATGATATGTGGCTTTGTAATAGATGGAAATAATGTTAAAATAATCAGGGCATTTCCATCCTTATTCTGTTATTCCTTATACTATACAACATGATATGTGGCTTTGTAATAGATGGAAATAATGTTAAAATAATCAGGGCATTTCCATCCTTATTCTGTTATTCCTTATACTATACAACCTCATATTTGCCTTTGTAATAGATGGAAATAATGTTAAAATAATCAGGGCATTTCCATCCTTATTCTGTTATTCCTTATACTATACAACATGATATGTGGCTTTGTAATAGATGGAAATAATGTTAAAATAATCAGGGCATTTCCATCCTTATTCTGTTATTCCTTATACTATACAACATGATATGTGGCTTTGTAATAGATGGAAATAATGTTAAAATAATCAGGGCATTTCCATCCTTATTCTGTTATTCCTTATACTATACAACATGATATGTGGCTTTGTAATAGATGGAAATAATGTTAAAATAATCACGGCATTTCCATCCTTATTCTGTTATTCCTTATACTATACAACATGATATGTGGCTTTGTAATAGATGGAAATAATGTTAAAATAATCAGGGCATTTCCATCCTTATTCTGTTATTCCTTATACTATACAACATGATATGTGGCTTTGTAATAGATGGACATAATGTTAAATTAAATAAATATTGCTGTGCACATAAGATAATACAAGGCTACACACGAGGACACAAGTATCATGTCTTAAGGGGGTACTGCTTGGTTTTTGGCCGATATATTTTTCTATTAATTTATTTTTGAGTTTCTCCGCTAGACCTCCATTATGCTTAGAAAAACACCCCCTATACCCCCTTTCAAGATAAATTTGTAAATTTTTCGGTAGAAAAATGTCCAGGCCGTGGGCCGGCTCCTTCTAAAATTATAGGCTCGCTTTCGCTCGCCAGGAAAATATCGACACCTAAAGGACACGAAAGGTCTTAATTTTGACACAAAAATAGGCGAAAGGTCTCAAAATCGCCAAACTAACGGAACGAACGTCTTAAAACCTCAAAACTAATATGCTAAACTTGAGGAAGAAGGGGATCCAGAATAAGCGAGTACTACCCCCTTAGGAGTGTACAGCGCTACAACATTCTAATTTAGATGTTTAGGCACCTCTGAGATTGAGCTCTTGCACAGCTATTCCATATTGGATACGTTACCAAATGTACCAAGAAAGAACTCAAAATATGCTATGCTGCTTACACCTTGTATTTTTCTGATTATATACTGTATCTTTAGACCTACAGTATCTTCTAAACAACTAATAGTAGGTGTATTTATGTAGCACGAGTCCTCTATCTTTCGTTCTCTCTCTTTCTCGAGCATGGCTGGAAGTTAGCATTGAAGATATTTACCACTAGCATGTGTGGACGTTTTATGTTTTTAAAATATGAAATCTTTCTATGTTGAACAAACCTCCTCATAAGTTGTATATAGTTGTTCAGTAAAACAATTCAAGACAATTGTAGATATATTTTTGCATAATCGACAATGACTGTAGTGCAATACAAAGTCTCTCTTTCCACTTTTAGTATAACCCCTCGGAATGCACCACCAAGTCTTTGAGGTACTGCGCACACACACACACACACACACACTATATCTCTCCCTCTCTCGTTTAATTGAAGCAGCAGTAGCTCCTGAAACTTTGTCTTTTTTTCAGTCGAGTTTTATGTATGCAAGATTTCCCTAAACGAAGAGGCCTAAAAATTAATTTCAGTTTCTCATCGTATACTTCACTGACCCATTTATTCACCTACCGGGTATTGTTTTGATTATTCAACGAAACACGCAATATATTGTTACAACCAGATAAGTTTCATTATTTATTATATTATATTTTTCATATTTATTTTTGTTACATACATAATATGAGACAGATAAATTAAAAACAACATATCAGGCATGTACTAAACTTGGTAAAAGACAAAAATATATTCAGCATATTCAAACATCTGATAATTCTCTAAAAATATTACTCTTGTTTATAATTGTACAGTATACCTATTTTTATATACCTCTATATTTAATGCACTTATACTTATGAAAGATATAATTTAGATTTATTGATGAAAATATAAAATATTATGTTATTTTGCAGAATTCTTGTAACGTTACTTTACAAATAGCAGACAACAATAACAGAAGGCTTTAGTTAGCTTTTAGAGAGGTTATTAAGAAGATTGAAGATCTATAGACCATTCTTCCTTGGAGGTAAACTATATGGGGTTCATGAATTTATTTAAGTAGCTAGTGGCTGTTTCTTCGCTAGACCTCCTGCAAGCTTATAAAAACACCCCCTAGATCCCCCTTCAAGATATATTTGTACATTTTTCGGTAGAAACATTTTCCGGCCGAAGGCCTGTTCCTGTTAAAATGTCAGGCTCGCTATCGCTCGCCAGGAATAAACCGATACCTAAGTGGCACGAAAGATATTATAATTGACAACGAAATTGGGTGAAAGGTGTTCAAATCGCCAAACTAATGGACCGAACGTTTTATAATCTCAAAATAAATGGAGCTTAATAAGAGGGAGAAAGGGGACCTGAAAAACGACCCATACCCCCTTATTTCTTATCGACCTAGCTGGATATAGTGTCTGTCAAGATGGGTGTATGTTAGTCCAATTAAAGGGGGTACATGTTTATCTGAATCCCTTTCCCTTTATGTTTAGCCACTTAGTTATGAGATTTTAGGACATTCGCTCCATAATTTTGCAATTTTAAGACCTTTCGTCACAATTTGTTGTTAAAACCAAGACCTTTCGTGCTATTTAGGTGGCGATTAATCCCTGGCGAGAAAAAGCGAGCCTGCAACTTAAGAGGAATCGGCCATTGGCCGGGACAATTTTCTACCGAATAAATGTACAATTTTATCTTGAAGGGCAATCTTAGGAATGTTTTTTGAAAGCTTGATGGAGGTCTAACTAAATAATGAAACTAAAAAACACTAAATAATTACATAAGTAGGCCAATAAGTTAACCCTAGCCCTTGTAAGTGTATATACTATTTATAATTACATAAGTAGACCAATAAGTTAACCCTAGCCCTTGTAAGTGTATACATTATATAATTATAAGTGTGTACTCATACCTCATGCTTCCCAGTACCCTGGAAAGAAGCAAACATCCATGCAGTTCCTAAAAAAGGTGCCTCTTCAGATCCATCAAACTACAGGCCAATAGCTATAACTTCCACTCTTGTTAAAGTCTTTGAAATTATATTAAATAATCACATAATTAAGCATCTTGAGAATAATAAATTAATCAGTGATAGGCAATATGGTTTTAGACGATGTCGATCAACTGCAGACATTATTTGCCTTCTTACTCATCAAATCAACCAAGCTACAGACCAACATGGTGAAACACATACAATAGCACTGGATATATCAAAGGCATTTGATAGAGTCTGGCATCAATCCTTATTGTCGAAGATGTCACACTACGGCCTTGCATCATTAGTTCCACTAATTTCTTCTTATCTTCATAACAGAAAAATACGTGTAATGGTAGATGGCCTTATTCTCAATTTCACTCAATAATTGCTGGTGTTCCCCAGGGATCAGTTTTGGCCCCAACTCTGTTCCTCATTCATATCAATGATCTCATATCTAGCACTCATAATCCAATACATTCCTATGCAGATGACTCAACACTCCACAGTTCCTTCACATTTACCAATTCTTTCACCCAACCCGATCTTATAAATTCAAAAATAAACACTGCAATTTCTCTGAACCAGGACCTTTCTAGAATTAATGAATGGGTACAAAAGAATCTAGTATCCTTTAACCCGGGAACTGCGGGAAGACTCTTAAGAGTTCCCCCGGCGGACTGCGGGAAGACTCTTAACACCTTAAGAGCGGCCTATGCGGTTTATTTATATGTACCGCCCAGCGGGGTGTTTTTAGCCAAAATAGGGCTGTTTACGTGATCATTTTCATGCCTAAATAAGACCCAGAAAGTAAAACAAGTATCTATCCCTGAAAGGGCATAAACAGAGCTTTCGAATGACACCATAACGATCCTTTTATGATGGCTAGTTTTCTTGCAATAACCGTGCAACGCGAGTGCAAAAAGCATGTAATTAGCCACTTTCCCGATACAATTCCTTATATAGCGAGTGAGAGAGGGAGGAGGGAGCTGGGATTCGTGTCAGTATGTTCGCCGCGGTGGTCTGGAGCAGTCATACGCTCGCTACTCTCCTGCCACCACTTGTCTCTCTCTCTCAGCAACATTACGTGCTGAAATTGCCACTCGACCTATGTCGAGCGCCGCCACATAGTCCAGCTTTATTTAACTCGACTTATGTTGCTCGCCGCTAATTAAGGGTTAAGAGTCAGGGAAAAAAAAAATCAATTTAAAACACCGATTTTTTTTTTTTTTTTTTTGCCCCTGGGCTATGCAAAATATCACTCCTCTACCTCCCCTCCTTCCCAACTGTCCTCCCCTCCTTCAGTTATCACCTATTTTCCCTGTTATTCCCTTATTCTGTGGTATTTTTTCGTGCTAACATTAGCGAGTTTCAAGCAGGGCATTGTCATCACTGTTAGCAAGCGAGTGCAAGAGAGAGAGAGAGAGTATCGATCGACAGTGTCTCTCCAGACTTGGGGAAAAGTGGCGGGAAAGGAGGTTGCCTCAACCATACATTATGTAACTCCCGGCCTGTATCGCCGATTTTGACCATCCAAACGCTGTTTCCACTTGTTTTATTGTTGTAACAGGTTAATACCTTTATAATAAACCTATAATAGGCGCATATGGAGAAGTATTAATGCTATTTATGATAAAATAAATATTTTAGTGATGGAAACAGCTCAAATACATGCGCACAGGAAGAGGTGTCTCATACCCCCCATGCGCACTTCAGAGGTTAATGCACAGAAAACCAAGTACATTCAATTTTCTAACCGACAGAATCTCACTGACTCCCATATATTTTTTAATGATGTAAATATTCCCACTTCCCCTAGTATTGACATTCTCGGTGTAACATTAACTACTAACTTGAGCTGGACACATTATGTTAGAAGCATTGCTAAGAATGCCTCTAAAAAACTGGGACTCCTGTACAGAGTTCGAGAATTCTTCACTGACGAGCAGTTGGACGTAATATATAAAAGTCATGTGCGTTTTCAGATGGATTTCTGTTCACCTCTGTGGGGTGGAAGTGGAGTGGTTGCATTGAGGCAGTTGGACAAAATTCAAAATAAAGCTATTTGATTAATAAATAACCCTGCAATCACACAGGACCTTCCTACATTATCCATATGAAGAAGAAATGTTGCATCCCTTGCATTGTTCTACAGATATTTTCACAGCAATTGTTCCGAAGAACTTGCTTCAATTGTGCCGCCTCTCCACATCTTTCCCCGTAGAACTAGGGCAGCTGAGAGCGCCCATGAATTTACACTTTCTCCTCCACAATGCAGAACTTCTGCTTATCAGAATTTATTTATCCCCAGAGCTACTACTCTTTGGAATTAACTTCCCTCGAATTGCTTTTCACAAACTTACAATCTACAAATGTTTAAATTCAGTTGTTACAAACATTTTATGAATGGAGGATGCCTTTAGGCACATGGACCTTTTTGTTTTATCTGTGCTTTTCCTTCCTCCGTTCTTTGTCTCTTAAAAAAAAATAAAAATAAAAATAAAGATATACTATTTATAATTACATAAGTAGACCAATAAGTTAACCCTAGCCCTTGTAAGTGTATATACTATTTATAATTACATAAGTAGACCAAGAAGTTAACCCTAGCCCTTGTAAGTGTATATACTATTTATAATTACATAAGTAGACCAATAAGTTAACCCTAGCCCTTGTAAGTGTATATACTATTTTGCCACGACCGTGTCTTTGCACGGTTTTAGTCACACCGGCCAAATTAACATATAAACAAACGTATATATTGTGTCTGGACGAACTCTTTCATAAGGAAATATTCTGATTGATAAATATCACAAATCAAGTATAATATAATGTAATATTCTCCACTCACTTTAAATAAGTACGGCATGGTAGCCAGTTGATGTATTTTAGTAATAGTATCGCTATGTATAATACGACCATGTTACATTTCTCAACAACTATTAATTTTCTCCATTTCACAAAATTTACGCGGATGAGTTGTGACAAAATCAAGTAAAATTATATATAAGGGTGTATTAAAACAACTGTTACAGACTATGACGAACACAATGTAAAATGGAAATTGAACATATATTGTAGTATGACATTTTTACCAGATATGTCTTATTAATGAGATACATGCTTATTTAGAAATGTAGCAAAACAGGGTTACGAGTAAAGCACTAAATAAATGATGCATGATAAACATGTTTACTATGGACTTAAACTAAATGGAAAGTACAGTATAGGTTTACCTATTCTCAAATTAGTAATTACGATATCAAAGTTGTCTTAGAATATGGTGATGAAAATATATGGTTAGCAGAAAAATACTAATTACAAGCAACAGCATAGCGTAAACAAATGTAACATTTGTAACTCTGTTCACAGGGTATAATGCTGATGCCCAAGTCTCGGTTGGGTATCCGAACGCAGCAGAAGGTAATTCAATATTTTATGAAGCATAGTTCTTGATTCATAGATTCATTGGGAACTGATCGTTCCTATGTTGAATGAAATTCACGGAAATGTTTCATGTCTCGGTATAAAGATTCAATTATACAATTTTTGGGTATAATTGATTTCTCAAAACTGTATTACATCAGTTGGTGGGAATGAAAACAAAATCAATAAATCTCTTATTATTAGACTGTAATGACCATGTACAGTAGTGATAATTAATGCTGATCGATTTTGAAGTCTCGAACTGATTAAACGAATCTCTAAAATGCAAATACCCAGTAAAAATTAGTAAGGAAATTCAATTCTAGCCGAGGCCGCTTCGAATAAGGCTGTATTTGAATTAATATTCATGACTGTACAATAATATAAATAACATTAAGCAATAACTTTGTAATGCCCACATTGTTTGATTGGATTTATCTTTCAACATTGCTTTCTTTTACTATTATAAGAAAGTTATATCCCGCAGACCACTCGAGGATCGTCATTTGCTTCATCCAAGATTCCTTCGGTCTTTCCTAAGTTGAAAGAAAAATAAAACAATGTTTGGCATTAACAGAAAATAATTTGAGTTGTAAACAGTTTATAAAGGGAATATTACTTACAATATTTCACTAATTGTTTATAATTCAACATGCCTAGGTATAAACTAGGAGATTGGGGGTGGGAGGTGAAGGGGAGACCAACATTTTAGACAAATTATAATTAAATAATATCTAATTGTATAAACATATGCTGTGCTAAAGAAAATGTGTAATGTAAAAATAATCGGAAAAGGCAGTAAGATGGCAACACCTTTTTGTTGTGTACCGTAAATATGCTAGTTAGCATCTCACAGATGATGTAGAAGGGGTATTTAAGCCTCTGACTCCTACTGTACCGTAAATATGCTATAATTTATAGTTAGCATCTCCCAGATGATGTAGAAGGGGTATTAAGCCTCTGACTCCTACTGTACCGTAAATATGCTATAATTTATAGTTAGCATCTCACAGATGATGTAGAAGGGGTATTTAAGCCTCTGACTCCTACTGTACCGTAAATATGCTATAATTTATAGTTAGCATCTCACAGATGATGTAGAAGGGGTATTTAAGCCTCTGACTCCTACTGTACCGTAAATATGCTATAATTTATAGTTAGCATCTCACAGATGATGTAGAAGGGGTATTTAAGCCTCTGACTCCTACTGTACCGTAAATATGCTAGTTAGCATCTCACAGATGATGTAGAAGGGGTATTTAAGCCTCTGACTCCTATTGTACCGTAAATATGCTAGTTAGCATCACACAGGTGATGTAGAAGGGGTATTTAAGCCTCTGACTCCTACTGTACCATAAATATGCTATAATTTATAGTTAGCATCTCACAGATGATGTAGAAGGGGTATTTAAGCCTCTGACTCCTACTGTACCGTAAATATGCTAGTTAGCATCTCACAGTCTGATGATGTAGAAGGGGTATTTAAGCCTCTGACTCCTACTGTACCGTAAATATGCTAGTTAGCATCTCACAGATGATGTAGAAGGGGTATTTAAGCCTCTGACTCCTACAGTACCGTAAATATGCTAGTTAGCATCTCACAGATGATGTAGAAGGGGTATTTAAGCCTCTGACTCCTACTGTACCGTAAATATGCTATAATTTATAGTTAGCATCTCCCAGATGATGTAGAAGGGGTATTTAAGCCTCTGACTCCTACTGTACCGTAAATATACTAGTTAGCATCTAACAGATGATGTAGAAGGGGTATTTAAGCCTCTGACTCCTACTGTACCGTAAAAATGCTAGTTAGCATCTCACAGATGATGTAGAAGGGGTATTTAAGCCTCTGACTCCTACTGTACCGTAAATATGCTAGTTAACATCTCACAGATGATGTAGAAGGGGTATTTAAGCCTCTAACTCCTACTGTATTCTTGCAAGGGACTGGAGTTCTCGCAAAGAGGCTCCAGTCCTGACGTTATTCTTGACTTACAGTCTGCTGGCTTAATAATCCAACAGGGTTGATAGCCTCTTAAGTTCTATTTTAACTAAATAACTGTATGCTTGTATTACCCTGAAGATGTCTTAAGATAATAGATGAAAGCTTGGTGTTCTAATGTTTAATTAATAATTTTGTCTTACAAGTTTTACTACACACATATATATATATATATATATATATATATATATATATATATATATATATATATATATATATATATATATATATATATATGTTTCCAGTCTCTCAGTGGGGATCGAACCATCGACCATCAGAACGATAGCCGACGCTTTAATCAATTACACCACGGCAGTCTGCCGTGGTGTAATTGATTAAAGCGTCGGCTATCGTTCTGATGGTCGATGGTTCGATCCCCACTGAGAGACTGGAAACATTTAGTGGCTCACGTGTATTTGTGATATATTCTCAATATATATATATATATATATATATATATATGTAAGTACGGCATGGTAGCTAGTTGGTATATTTTAGTACTATTATCGATCTATGTAGTACGTATACAGGGGAGGTGTGGTGTAGTGGTCTTGACACTGGATTGGTAATCCTTAAGTCCCGTGTTCGAATCCCGATGTATCAATGGGTATATTTTATTAGGATGGAATTTGTGCTGTACTTGGTATCAGTGCATCACCACAAACCTCACCGACACGCCATATAAACACCCTCGCTGTCTCCAATAAATTAGCATTTGTATGAATATTCCCATATTCACAATATGCTAATGGGGGCAGTGCCTAGTGAGTTAAGAACTCAATACGTGGCGTTTGGGAAAGAGAAGGTCCGAGACCATGAGTGAGACGGCGAGATAGTGGTGAAGCAGCTCTGAGTAGTCAGATGTTGCCTCAGGGCCATGAGGGACCTGTCAGGCGTTGTGGTCTACGATGGTAAGGCCACGAACGATCTGGTTGAAGCACTCAAACTATCTCAATGTTTCATTCACTGTCTGGAATAAGACCTCCTGGCTTCACCGTGTTGAACGGTTGAATATACAGGAAGTAAGCCTATGTCCAGAGGTAGAAGCTGGGTATAGAAAAAATAAATATATATATATATATATATGTTTAAATACTCTCAGTCGGGATCGTACCTCCGACATTCAGGAGTGTCCAAGCTTATAATCCACTACACCAAGGCTTGGAGTATATACAAATGTATTAGCTCACGTGTATTTATGAGAAATACTTTATATATATATAGATAGATAGATAGATAGATACTCAGACTCAGACACAATATATTATTTCGTAAAAACTACATACAATTTACAGTAACATAGTAATATGAGTGTGAAGCACATTTATCTCATAGTTGGTTCACGGCTTTGAATAAAAGTCATTCTAGAATTGACATTTAAACATTCGATATTATAAATATTCAATAAAATAGTCTTCAATTCCTTCATCAAATATAAGCTATCATCATTATTAAGTAAAAATGTTCTTAAAAAGATACAAGGCTTCATCAAACATCTGTGAACAAACCGTATGTTTTGCCAATTAATTAGATGAGTGAATGTCATTAACCCTGCTAAATCACATGCTCTGTGGTTGCTCTCCCAGTATTTATGTTTTAAAATCTTCTTAATGGCTTTGTGGTATCCAACCGCAAATTGTTTCAGAGGAACACCACACCTCTTATTGGAAAACCATAGTTCTTTACCATCAAAACTTAAGCAATAACTATTAAATAGTTGAATAAAAACATTACCATTGACATTAGGGAATTTACGTAAAATACAATTGAACTCATTATAAAGCTTATTTCTTGTCCTTATTACATACTTATCATTATTAGGTATATCATCAATAATAAAACCTAAGTACTTATGTTGATGTACTGTACACTGATCATTGTTTCATCATTAAGCTTCATTCTTGCCAGACCATTTATATTATTAGTATCACCAAAAAACATACACACTGATTGCTTAGCATTCACTTGAATATCTAACTTTTTCGTTTCATGTTCCACAATGTTTAGCAACTTTTGTAATCCTGTCGTTGTTGTTGCTAGGACTACTATGTCGTCAGCATAGGCAATAATGTTACTCGTCCTGTTGCCAAGAGTACATCCAGTTTTACACTTTGATACGGTTTCGATTAATAGATCAATATATACATTAAAAAGTACAGGAGATAAAATTCCCCCCTGTCTCACTCCGTTCATAATCTTTCAGGGCTTTGAAAGTGCATCTCTATGTTTAGTAGCAACCATTTGGTTTCTGTAAAAATTAAACAAAATATTTACAAGGTAATGAGGAATACCTAGTTCTAAAAGCTTCTGGATTATTTTTTAATTATTCACTTTATCAAAAGCTTTCCTAAAATCAATAAAACTCGCATATACATTAGATCCTGCAGATCTATAGCGTAAAACAGTTTCTGTTATGCCGGGTTATTATACAACCTAGCTTAGTTCTGGGTCTTTACTCAAATCCAACTATGGACTTTTAGACTCAATATTCTCTCAACAGGGTCACGTCGAACACATTCTTATTCACAAATTAGGTACTCAATCAAGTTAAGATGACACAATAAATACACACTGGCAAGCATGCATACACTATTGTTTATTCAATGGACATATATGTATGGTGAAATACTCCATGACTATTATGAGGGAATAGCAAGGAATGTAGTTGACATACACAATATGACAGGTATTTTACACAGGTAAATAGGCCGACAGTGTGGAGATATGATTACCGTACTACTATAAGGAATAGTCAGTGATCAAATACTAATGGGCATCACACTGTAAGGTCGGGCAATGACACACAATGTATATATACTGTATATATCAAAGAATAATATTACAATGGAATTATGCATTAATAATCAGACAAACATACACATAGATAAAACCCTTGATAATAATATATATGAGAGTCGAGTATCTACTGTGAATTATTCTGAGGAAGTTTCAGGCAGGTTGAACAAAGTCTATGGCTGCGCGTCAATAAGGTAGGGCAGAGCAAAAGGGAAAGTGAATGAGGGGGTGCGGGGAAGACGCTCGCTCGCGGTTGTGGGTGGAGGGGTGGGGAGTGTAGGGGGATTTAAAGGGCTCCCACACAAGGATTATTTTTGGCTAAGTAGGTCGCTCAGGTCATATGTTTGACTGCAATGATCAAAATAGTAAATATAGTTAGTGCGATAATATTCTGATGAAGGGGGGAACTGTAATGATCTTCAAAGGGGAGGGGAAGCGAATTATTTTACTATTAATGGTATACTTAAACTAGCAGGCGAGACTTTATCTCATGAGCACACGATTAATTACTTCTTATATGCAAAGATAATCTCAAGGGTCGAGGAAGTCAGAGTTAATGATTTACATCTACTGAACTATGCTCGAAGGTTGGAATTAACCTAACTGAATCAGGCAAGAGTTTGATTACAGTAGATTAGAGAACGTGTCAATAAATTAGCGTATACGTGTAGTAACAATAAGACTACAAGGTAAATATGGCATACACGACGAAGTTGTACTTAGATAGAAATACCTGATAAGGTATGTAATTGGCGTTGTATTCGAGTTGATGAATAATTAGACAATAGAGCTACACAGAAACTAGAATTCCTAGACGAGCAGGATCGAAATTATCTATTTCATAAGAGATTAACTAATACGTTATTCACAAAGTACACTATTAACGCACATCAAATTCAGGCGTAATGGGGGGGGGTGATACTGAGTTCAAAAATAGGTATGAAATTGAGCGTATGTTCTAGGTAAAAGTGAGGGTATTAGAAGGGAATTAATTTACAGTATACACTTCAGCTTCAACTTGGTACACACACACAAAATAGAATGGACATACACAAGGAAAATCTGTGAGTATTCGGCTTGATTATGAATTTACGCTATTATGTAACGTATGCGTAGAATGAATGTGGATTATGAGTTTAGTAGATAAATTAACACTAGATCTTGGGCACAGATCTACACAAGGTTTAATCTGGTTACTACAGGATTCATGCATACGCAATAAATGAAGGATCTTGGGCACAGATCAAGCACAGAGATTAACCATGAATATTCACATATTTTACCTTACCTTCACATCAATAATCACAACGTAAGATACTCGGAGACACTTAGGGGGAGCTTGGGGGGGGGGGGGGGGGAGTTGAGGTTCGAAAAACACGTTCTGGCAGACATAGAGCGTAGGTTCGCCTGGCCAGACTTCAGGGCTGCTTCGCACCGTCAGGAATCCCACGTCCGGACGTCAGAGGCACACAACAGGGCTCATTGTAGGCTCGAGGGGGAGGGGATTGCAGTTGCCACTTTTAGTTAGATGCTCCGGACTTTTCAGACTTAAGAACATTACCGAGGTGGAAGTGCTTGCTTTCTCAACAATTTCGTTGAGTACATGTTCGGACATTTTCTGAGCTTCAACTTAGAGTAATTCAATGTTAAAGGGATACAGTGAAATCGTTGTGACATTAATAGTGAGGTAAATACTTAACTTAAAAATACATGGTGGTTATCAGAAGGTACCTAATCATCTAAAGTATTTTATTTGACCCTCTGAAGCTCTGACACGTTTTAGAAGTTTATTTTGGCTATCATTATATGATTTTATGCAGCTTAGGAAGTATATGTGGGTATTGAAATGGTAAATACTATCTCAATCAACCCTTTGACTTCCATATACCGTTACTATTCATCAATAAAATCGTCTAGTAGTAGCCAAAAACAGAACAGAAACGCATATTGCAGCCTGACATGGTTAATACTCCGGGGGTAGTTACTAAGTCTAGGAAGAAAATAATAGCAGTTCTAGTAATTTTATTATAAATGGGGGTTACTTGTGAATCTGGAAATAACTCTGGTTTCCTCTAGGTTTCTGGTTTGGTCCAGAGTTCTTCGTAACAGTCTTGTATTGTAGATTCTAATGTCCCCAATATGTCAGTAACACTCAGGCCTTTGATGTGGAATTTGCATATACATTTGTTTTGTGTATTGCAAATCTGGCTGCTAGGGGTGATTGGTGGGGAGGGTTTGAAACCTGGATGGTGATTGGCTGACCTTTCCATTCTTTAATAGGGGTGACTGACCTAGGTAACCGTCCTTGGGAGATAGAAAACGGGAATGCCCAGGTAAAGCGGGGTACTCCTCTGTTTCTTGTTTCTCCTCATCATGGGGGGCTGGTATGGAGCGATGTCTTGGTTGTTTATTTCTTTGTTTGTCCTTCCCACTCACCTCTAAGCTGGCCATCCTTCAGGTGTTTCCCAACCCCGTTCTATCCAACCCCGTCACTTCACCAAATTCGTCGAAGAAAAAGTCGCGACCTCGCGATTTCAGAATGTAAGTTTGGGTGGTGGAGTTTATGAGAACGGGGTTTAAGTGCTGCAACGTTAACAGCCACATGGTGGTTGGCACATCAGCAGGGGTAGCGGTGTCCAAGTCGATGTGCACATGTAACGGTCTTTTGGACTCGGAGGCTTTCTGTACCATCTGTTGGGGTGATTTCATTATAGTGCTGGTCAGGCCATCCGAGAGGAGTACACTATTTATTTTCATGTCTACGGAGGTGGTTGAGGGAGACGTTGCAGTGGCGGAGGGTGGTCGGTCAGCAGGAGGAGTTGTGGTGGCTGGAAGTCCTGTGGGGTGAGTGGCTGGTGAAGGGTTGGGCTGGGGTGTTGTCGGGTCAGGTGCTGGGGTTGACCTCGCCATAGGGGTCGTGAGGATCCTTGGCATAGGCGAGGTAGGTTTTTGGGGGGGCCCTCCTTTCGTAGGTAGGCCTGAAGGTTTGGCGCACATCTTTGAGGTGGCTTCACATGTCGACCAGATCTTGTATAGGTAGAAATGGAATGAGAAGGGATTAGTGATGTTGGAGTCACACGAGGGGGGGCGGGTGGGTAGATGGTACTAAGGCAGATGGTGATAAGGAAGAACTGGGTGACTGTGAAACTTTTCTAGACATGCTGGGTTTAGTGCGAGGTAATTTCGAGGGAGGAAATATCGGTCTGAGTGTAGTGGTGGAGGGGAAGGTGGTGTGAAAGAGAGGCAGAGGTCATGAAGATGTTTTAGAGGTGGAAGGAGAAACTGAAGTAGTAGAAGTTTTAGGCTTGCTTGCGTGAGTAATAGGCCTGGAAGAAGTTTGAGGGAGAGGAATAGGTAGGCTGTCATGCTCCGGGGAAGGTGTGGTGGGCAGATTAGGTAAGGGTGGAGTCGGTAGAGTAGGAATGTGGGCGATAGCAGGTGTAGTGGGAAGAGTGCATGGATATTCAGATGACATTGGGACACTGACAGAGGGGATGAAATGACAGGTAAAGGCTTAGATATGAGCTGGGTAGGTAAGTTGGAAGGTGCAGACACAGTACGGGTAGGTAGGAGAGGAGGAGGGGTGTGTGAGGGGTAGGCAAGGGGCCCTGGGCATGGCTGAACATGGCTGGTAGAGTAGTCGGTGTGACATGCAGTGGTTTATTTCTTGGGGGAGGGGTTAGAGGTTTATTTCTTGGTGGAGGGGTTGGAGGAGGTAGAGGTTCATGTGTCACAGGTTCTGTGGATCCCAAATTCTGATTATTTGATATAGGTAATATGTCATTCTGGTCAGGATCTGCAAGCATAATCATATTCTCATCAATAGGTTGAAATCTACGTATTTGTCTGTTACGGTATGTGTGTGACTCACCGAAATAATTAATGGTAACCTGGTAACAATTTGGAACTGTTAAAATTTCAAAAGGTCCTTTGAATCTCGGTTCGAGTTTAGACAGCACAGGTAATTGGGCAACCATCACAAGGTCACCGACACAGTGCGGACTGGCTTTGGTAGTTTCATCAGGTTGAAGATCTTGAAAATATTGAATTTACCTGAGACGGTTCTTGAGATGAACTAGTGACTGGTCGAAGTTGGAGGAGGGCTCATATGGGGCAGCAAGATGGCGGAGAGGTAGGAGTAATGGGGGCACTCCAAATACACGTTCGTGGGGTGAAATTCCGTCTTGTTTGAGGCAGGTTTTTATACCCCATTGCACAATTTTTACTTGGCTGGGCCAGTCTTTGGTGTCCATTTGTTGTAATCTGGTTCTTATTTGGTTGGCAATTGTCCTATGACGTCTTTCACAAATGGAGTTGAGGCTAGTATGGGGATGAGTGACTGATTTTGAATCCACACATTTGAGATAACTGGGACCAAATGTGACTGGTGAATTCGGGGGCGTTGTCAGAATGGATGGCCTCAGGTAACCCGAAATAGGGGAAGACATGTTGGATGAGGGCTTCAGCTACTGCCATAGCGGAGTGCTCTTTGGCAGGACAAGCAATGACTTATTTGGAATAAGTATCAACAAAGGTTATGATGTACTTAAATCCTTGGTCCTTCCATTGGTCCCATCACGTCAACTGCGAGTAATTGCCATGGCTTGGAAGCGATTAACTTGCCAGCTGGTCCGGCTGTGCTGGTTCTGTCTTTACCCAACGCACAAGATCGGCAAGCTTCTGTGACCCATTTAGCTGTTATATATGGGGATGGGGTCCAATAGACTTGCTGAAAGGTGGTGATCAATTTTCGTTGGGCTAGGTGAATGCCGTTGTGCATATGTATTGATTGCATGGTGGATAGGGCGGCTTATGGTGTTATTACAATGTTTTCCTCTATAGTGAATAGATTGTCACCTCGTCTAGTTAATTGATTACAAAATTTGCGGGGCATCCAGTCGGGTTTCTCCTTTTGTTGGAAGGAGTTGAGTAGCTCTTGTTGACTGTTATCCAACAAGTCCTGGTGATGTATGGCTAGTATGGTCTGGGTCGTCTCTTGACGTTGCAGAGTCTTGGTGGAGGAGTCTAAGGGAAGTCTAGATAGGGCGTCCGCATTAGTATGGAGTTTACCTGGTCTGTACGCAATCTCAACATCAAATTCCTCTAATGACCCTCGCCATCTGACCGTTCATGCGTTCTTGGTGTCGGATGTTCGGAGCCATTAAAGGCCATGGTGATCAGTGATGACGGTGACCTTGACACCGGCCAGGTATGTCTTGAAGTGTTGGAGGGCCCATATCATCCCTAGGCATTCTCTTTTTGTTACTGGGTAGTTCATTTCTGCTCGATTGAGGGTACGGCTGGCACAAGCAATGATATGTTCCTTGCCCTCTCTAGTTTGTCCAAGGATGGCACCAATTCCGAACTGAGAGACGTCGGTGTATAATCTGAATGGACGTGTATAATCCGGGAAGGATACCACTGGAGAGGCCACTAACTCCTCTTTCAGATCATTGAATGCTTGTAGGTGCTGTTCCGTCCATTTGAATGATTCTTCTTTTTTGGTTAGATCATGTAAGGGCTTGGCAATCGTCGCGAAGTTCTTTACAAATCTTCGATAGTAAGAGGCCAGCCCTAGGAAAGCTCTTACTCCTTTGACATTTGTGGGAGGTGAAATGTTACTGATTGCTTCTAATTTACTGGGATCTGGGGAAATACCTTGTTCTGAAACGATATGCCCCAGAATATTTACTTTAGTTTTGGCAAGGGTGCACTTTGATGGTTTGAGTTTTAGATTGGCATCCCTTATTCTCTGAAATACTTGTTTTAGCCTTTGTAAGTGTTCGGCCCAAGTCTTCCCGAACACTATAATGTCATATAAAGAGGCCAGACATGTTTCCCAGGTTAATCCTTGCAGAACAGATTCCATTAACCTGGAGAAGGTGGCTGGGCCATTGCACAGACCGAAAGGCAAAACAGTAAATTCGTATAGTTTGCCTTGGCTGGTGGAGAAGGCTGTCTTTGGCTGATGTTCTGGGGCAACTGGAACTTGCCAATATCCTGCTTGAAGATCTAGGGTGGTGAACCATTTTGCTCCAAGCAGGGAATCCAGGGAATCATCAATTCTGGGGAGTGGTGTAGCGTCTTTGATGGTGACGTCATTCAGCTGCCGGTAGTCAATGCAGAAGCGGGTTGATCCGTCCTTTTTCCGGACGAGTACTACCGGAGACGACCAAGGGCTGGTAGAAGTTTTGACTACTCCTGTGGAAAGCATATCGTGCACTTGTTTTGCCTCCTCTTGTCTCTGGATGGGTTTTTTACGACGGATGGGTTGCTTTATGGGGCGTCCTACGGTATGGATAAGATGATGAAGCACGTCAGTTTTTCCCATGTCCCGACTAGAGGTAGCGAAAATATCTTTATAGGACATCAGTAAATTTCTGAGGCTGGTTTGTTGACAGAGAGTAAGGTTAGAAGGAATATGAGGAAGGGGGTGATTAGTGGGAGGGAGGGTATCTGGAGGAGCAGCTAATTCTTCTGAATACATCTCAAGCTCACCAATGGCTAGTCCTTTTGGTAATGTAATTGGCTTATCTGATATATTCGCTATCTTGATACAGTTTAATTGATTGGGTAGCAGGCTACGAGCGGTTAGGCAGGCTCCATTGAATGGGTTTTGGAGGTGTGGGGTCAAGATGACATCTCCCATGAGGGTGGGTACCAAGGGTATCCATTTCTCATGATGAGGAGGGACTGTTACAGTATTGGAAGTGATAGCTTGAGATATGAGGTGGGTGTGGCTCTTCTCATTCTCGGAATTTGTTATGGGGATGGATGGTTCATTATTCTGAAGTTCAGCAGTGGTCTTTAAGGGGGGCAGATAGGGAGTTGGAATTTAACTGCTGAATGGGTTCAAAGGGGGGTTTGTTTTTTTGCTTGGGTTTTGAAGGTGGATCAAAAGTCAAGGTATGGTGCCTACAATTTACGGAGGCACCCAAAGTAATCAGGAGGTCGAGTCCCACGTAACTATAGTACTTAGTCTCTTAGATCACGAAAGAATGATTTACTCCATGATTGGGAAGAGGAGTGTTAACATATAGTGGAAGAGTCTGTCCTAAATTTGGGATGACTTGATCATTTGCACTGACAAGAATGATAGAGGAAGGTTGCATCTTCCCGAAAACTTTGTGATGTTTCCGCAAAACGGAAGGAACAGGCAAGAACGGGAAGCTCCTGTGTCAATAAGAAGTCGGACTTTCACTCTGTTAACCCACTGAGCCCCAGCTAGTTAATAATAAATGTACCACCCAGGACCGGCAGGTTGTGAAAAAAAATGTTTAGCCAGAAAACACCAGGAATGGGTTAGGAATGAAGGAAAACCCACAAAAAACCGATCCCCTAGGTCATTAAGGGGTCCTACGGTGCGCCCGAAAGTCGGAATACAAGAGGGGAAATGGGTAGGCAAAAACAGGCAAAAACAGGTTTTTGCGTGCTCACGCGCACGCGGTTGGACTTTGAGAGTTTTCAACCATCAGCATTGTTGCGTGGGATACTTATACAGTTCCCGTACAAATCTGAGCCCTCTAGGTTCCATAGGACCGGAGTAATTAACCAGGACGCACCTTATGTGACGCTGGGGTTTAGCGTTACAAACATTTTGGACGCAAACAGTGCGTCGCTGGGGCTCAGTGGGTTAAGTGTGATTTTTTTGGTAAACTGGGAGACCATCTGTAGATGTCCCATCATGAGCCCCCGCCAGGTTGGCGACTATTTGCTTGGGGGGGCAGTTTTAAAATCCTGAGGATCCGGCTGCAGGGTCTCAGGTAGGTACTGCTCTGCTTCTTCTTCCCTAGGTCCGTCTTCAATTCCAGCTGTTCCGTCTTCAATGATGGTGGCTACCTTACGTGGCTTGATCCAGGGAATCTGGGACCACCAGCTTGGGGCCTTGCTATGTCTTCTTGTGAGTTCCGTGAAAGACCTTTTGAGCGACCATAACATGCACGGTCCCGAGCATGGCTTCCAATTAGCTGGTCGAATTCTGGCCCATTCCTCGGCTTTATCAGAAGCACGAGGAGCCACGGGACTACTGATGGGGGCTGCTGCTGCTGCTAGGTGGGTGGTTGCCTTTTTAATTATGGCGATTTTGTCCTGTTCCCTGGATTTTCTGAGTGCCATGATCCGCCTTATCACTGGCAGATCCGTGTCGTAGTTGGTAGGTTCTAGGATTGAGAAATGATCCGCCACCGTGTCTGGCAAAATTCTCACAAGTGCCTTGAAGATAATTTTCTTCCGTTGTGCTGTGGTTTCTTCTGGGAAAGCATCAATTGCTATCTGATGGAGTTGCTCGATTGTGCCGTCTAAATCCCCTGAGTACTTTATCTCATGAAATTTCTTGTCGGCAATGGTCTGACCGAGCACTGGATTGATAGCCGTTTTCACATGATTTTCAAATTGTGCCCAGGTTAAACCAGGCATATTGTCGTGCACATACCCTGATACTTTGGTTGCATACTTCCCTAACTTCACTACTATCGTGTGGATCTTGGAAGCATCTACGTTCCCGAACATAATGTCCAAGACCGGTTTGACTATTTCCATGTATGTACAGTATGTATATCATAATCTTCTGGCTTGAACGCCGGAATATCAAGTGATCTAATGGCTGCCATGGTGAACTTTGTGTCAAAACGTTAGTTGAGTACGAAGACAACAAAATTTATATAAGAACTCTCGTGTTGATATGCCGTATTGAGACACCGCTGCCGCCAGTGTTATGGCGGGTTATTATACAACCTAGCTTAGTTATGGGTCATTACTCAAATCCAACTATGGACTTTTTGACTCAATATTCTCTCAACAGGGTCACGTCGAACACATTCTTATTCACAAATTAGGTACTCAATCAGGTTAAGATGACACAATAAATACACACTGGCAAGCATACACTATTGTTTATTCAATGGACATATATGTATGGTGAAATACTCCTTGACTATTATGAGGGAATAGCAAGGAATGTAGGGGCATAGACATACACAATATGACAGGTATTTTACACAGGTAAATAGGCCGACAGTGTGGAGATATGATTACCGTACTACTATAAGGAATAGTCAGTGATCAAATACTAATGGGCATCACACTGTAAGGTCGGGCAATGACACACAATGTATATATACTGTATATATCAAAGAATAATATTACAATGGAATTATGCATTAATAATCAGACAAACATACACATAGATAAAACCCTTGATAATAATATATATGAGAGTCGAGTATCTACTGTGAATTATTCTGAGGAAGTTTCAGGCAGGTTGAACAAAGTCTATGGCTGCGCGTCAATAAGGTAGGGCAGAGCAAAAGGGAAAGTGAATGAGGGGGTGCGGGGAAGACGCTCGCTCGCGGTTGTGGGTGGAGGGGGGGGGAGTGAAGGGGGGAGATTTAAAGGGCTCCCACACAAGGATTATTTTTGGCTAAGTAGGTCGCTCAGGTCATATGTTTGACTGCAATGATCAAAATAGTAAATATAGTTAGTGCGATAATATTCTGATGAAGGGGGGAACTGTAATGATCTTCAAAGGGGAGGGGAAGCGAATTATTTTACTATTAATGGTATACTTAAACTAGCAGGCGAGACTTTATCTCATGAGCACACGATTAATTACTTCTTATATGCAAAGATAATCTCAAGGGTCGAGGAAGTCAGAGTTAATGATTTACATCTACTGAACTATGCTCGAAGGTTGGAATTAACCTAACTGAATCAGGCAAGAGTTTGATTACAGTAGATTAGAGAACGTGTCAATAAATTAGCGTATACGTGTAGTAACAATAAGACTACAAGGTAAATATGGCATACACGACGAAGTTGTACTTAGATAGAAATACCTGATAAGGTATGAAGGAGGTCTGAACTGGTTGGCAGATTCCTATATGGAATACAGAACAATTGCCGTTGTATTTGAGTTGATGAATAATTAGACAATTGGATCTACACATAAACTAGAACTCCTAGACGAGCCGGATCTAAATTATCTATTTCATAAGGGAATAAACTAATACGTTATTCACAAAGTACACTATTAACGCACATCAAATTCATCGTAATAGGGGGGGGGGGGGAGAGACTGAGTTCAAAAATAGGTATGAAATTGAGCGTATGTTCTAGGTAAAAGTGAGGGTATTAGAAGGGAATTAATTCACAGTATACACTTCAGCTTCAACTTGGTACACACACAAAATAGAATGGACATACACAAGGAAAATCTGTGAGTATTCGGCTTGATTATGAATTTACGCTATTATGTAACGTATGCGTAGAATGAATGTGGATTATGAGTTTAGTAGAGAAATTAACACTAGATCTTGGGCACAGATCTACACAAGGTTAAATCTGGTTACTACAGGATTCATGCACACACAATAAATGAAGGATCTTGGGCACAGATCAAGCACAGAGATTAACCATGAATATTCACATATTTTACCTTACCTTCACATCAATAATCACAACGTAAGATACTCGGAAACACTTAGGGGGAGCTGGGGGGGGGGGGGGGGTTGAGGTTCGAAAACATGTTCTGGCCGACATAGAGCATAGGTTCGCCTGGCCAGACTTCAGGGCTGCTTCGCACCGTCAGAGATCCCACGTCCAGACGTCAGAGGCACACAACAGGGCTCGTTGTAGGCTCGAGGGGGAGGGGAATGCAGTTGCCACTTTTAGTTAGATGCTCCGGACTTTTCAGACTTAAGAACATTACCGAGGTGGAAGTGCTTGCTTTCTCAACAATTTCGTTGAGTACATGTTCGGATATTTTCTGAGCTTCAACTTAGAGTAATTCAATGTTAAAGGGATATAGTGAAATCGTTGTGACATTAATAGTGAAGTAAATACTTAACTTAAAAATACATGGTGGTTATCAGAAGGTACCTAATCATCTAAAGTACTTTATTTAATACTCCGGGGGAGTTACTAAGTTTAGGAAGGATATAATAGCAGTTCTCGTGATTATATTATAATTGGGGGTTATTTGTGAATCTGGAAATAACTCTGGTTTCCTCTAGGTTTCTGGGTTGGTCCAGAGTTCTTCGTAACAGACTTGTATTGTAGATTCTAATGTCCTCACTTATGTCGGTAACACTCAGGCCTATGATGTGGAATTTGCATAAACATTTGTTCTGTGTACTGCAAATCTGTCTGCTGGTGCAAGGAAGGTTTTTGATTGGTGGGGAGGGTTTGAAACCTGGATGGTGATTGGCTGACCTTTCCATTCTTTAATAGGGGTGACTGACCTAGGTGACCGTCCTTGGGAGACAGAAAATGGGAATGCCCAGGTAAAGCGGGGTACTCCTCTGTTTCTTGTTTTTCCTCATCATGGGGGGCTGGTATGGAGCGATGTCTTGGTTATTTATTTATTTGTTTGTCCTTCCTACTCACTTGTAGGCTGGCCATCCTACAGGTGTTTCCCAACCCCGTTCTATCCAAGCCCGTTTACTTCAGTTTCCTTAAAAATTAACCCTGTAGAAAGAGTTGAATGGCCCGCTCTGAAGCCATGTTGCCTCTCATTAAAGTCGACATAATTTGTTAATTTATAATTTATACAATATTCAAATATCTTTAGAAAAACTGAAGAAGATATTATTGGTCTTTAGTTATTAATTAAATTTTGATCTTTACCACGATCTTTAATATGAGGAAGAACTACTCATGTTATCATATTATTAGGTATAAAGCCATGAACAATAAACGCTGACAATTATTTAGCAAGTAAACCCCTTGCAGATTCTGGACAACACTTTGAATGATTCGAATGGATATTATCGTGACCAGTAACATAATTCAACTCCGATATGGCTGTATTTATATCGTTCAAGATAATGGTCCTAACTAATTTACCTCTTCAAACATCTTGTCTTAATCTTAAATCTTCAAAATTACCTTAAGATTGACAATTCTGGTCATCAAATACACTTTGTTATGTTTGCGAAAACTGTTCTGCTATTAGATTAGAGTGCCATTCACCTTTAATCTTTATATTCAAGTAAAACTTTGTTGTTTTTTTGATTTCCTAACTTCATTCCAGAATGTTTTGTGTACCTCTTATGTGAATAAGACTGCCAGTTTTTCATTTCGTATTTGTGCTTCATTATGTTTTTATATGCTTCAGAGCTTTCTTAAATGCCTTTCGTGAACTCTTCACATCTTCTAGGAATTCGCCAACTATGGGGCAGTTATTCCTCTTCCAAATAAATGATCTCTCCCTTGCTACTTTATATAATTTACGAACATGATCATTACATCCTGGCTTTATTTCGTAGTCTCTGTTAATGTTTAGTATAAATTCTGCTGAGGCATTATTACAAATTTGAACAAATTTATCATAGATATGTTCTTATTCCTTAATATGATTTGAATCTGGACATATATGAACAGCATTCGAGACATTCAAAATTCATCAAGTCGTACCCAGTGATAACATTACTCAATTCGTTTTGATATTTTATTATTACATCATTTGAGTTGAATAACTTCCAATTAATAAACTGCTTAGTTACTGACTCTATATGCTCACTTATCTGAATTACGCCGATATGTACTTTAAAACCCATGGGGAAATGATAAAATAATGAAAGGTCGTATCGAATAAAGATATTATCTATTTTCTCTCGTATACTCTCAGAAGACAGGATATGATCTAGCCAGCTAACAACACTTCTACTAGGACATAAATATGTAAAGGTATCACTAGGCAGCACTTCATCACTAATACACAGATTATTATTATCAATAAACGTAGTCAAGTCATCCCTAAAACGACCCTTTTGAAAATCTGCATTAAAATCACCACTAATAATACAATCATTAATACTTAGTTCAATGATCAGATTTTCTAACAATGCCAATTTGTGACGATATTCATCTAATGAGACATTATTTTGTTTATCAAAGGGTAAATACACATTCACAATGACATATGTATGCCCTAACGAATTTAAAATTATACCAATTATTCTGTCATTACAATAAACTGGTTCAATTAATTTACTCAAACTCTTTCTCCACATGATCGCAACACCTTTGGAGGGTCGACCGTTCAATATACCTTCATTTGATTTATCTTGAACACAAGCTATACTATCAAATTAATCATTTATTGTACTAATTACAGGCAAATAACTTTTTAGTAACATTAATTCTTGCAAGAGTATTATGTCATTGTCAGATGTTAAGGTCTTAACTGTTTCAATATTATTCCGAATCGAACTACAATTAAATGAAACTATGCTAACCATCGTTCGGATTCATTCTAGATCGAGTTATATAAAACTTTCTAACTTTTACTTTCCTTGGCCAGCAATCTGGTTTGAGCAAAATTTCCCTGTCTTCTATTGAAATGCTCAATTTAAAGGATTTCCAGCCCTTCGATTCTGTCTCAATATTTGTTGATTCAAGTTCTATACAACCCATTGGAGTTACATTAAGCTCATCTTTTACAAAACTAATAATATCACAGTTCGTTTCCAAATCCACGTTGTATATATATATATATATATATATATATATATATATATATATATATATATATATCTACAGGTCTACAAATACCCTTAAATTTCGCATTATGTATTGTTTTTGTTCCAGTGATGCCCTTATATTTACTCTTGTTCTGTTCATTAACACCGTTATCTTGAAACATAACTAATCTTGGTCGCTGTTTTCTGTTGCCGACTGTGTAGCCATCTTTATCTTGCACAATGTTGTCATCTGCATCACCTACAGGGCCCAAATGTTGTTCCTCCATCGTGTACCGCAGTACAGTCATCTTTCTCCCTACAATCATTGCCGCAGTTTAATCTCCTGCTCTCCATCACCAGCCACAGTATCACCACCACTCCTCTCTCCATCACGGTCCACCAAGATGTCACCAGTAACTCTCACGATTCACGGTGGTACAGTACTAACACTCGTTAATCCAACTCTCTTTCTCTTTGTGTCCGTAGTGTTACAACTCATATCATCTCGGTGGTACAGTACTAACACTCGTTAATCCAATTCTCTTTCTCTTTGTGTCCGTAGTGTTACAACTCATATCATCTCGGTGGTACAGTACTAACACTCGTTAATCCAACTCTCTTTCTCTTTGTGTCCGTAGTGTTACAACTCATATCATCTCGGTGGTACAGTACTAACACTCGTTAATCCAACTCTCTTTCTCTTTGTGTCCGTAGTGTTACAACTCATATCATCTCGGTGGTACAGTACTAACACTCGTTAATCCAACTCTCTTTCTCTTTGTGTCCGTAGTGTTACAACTCATATCATCTCGGTGGTACAGTACTAACACTCGTTAATCCAACTCTCTTTCTCTTTGTGTCCGTAGTGTTACAACTCATATCATCTTGGTTCCTATGTTTGATCCCTGTCCTCGCCACAGCTCCTTCACCACAAGGAACTCGTGATATCCGAGTACTGTCTCTGTTAACACGAGGTACTTCTCTTTGTGTCCGTAGTGTTACAACTCATATCATATCGGTTCCTATGTTTGATCCCTGTCCTCGCCACAGCTCCTTCACCACAAGGAACTCGTGATATCCGAGTACTGTCTCTGTTAACACGAGGTACTTCTCTTTGTGTCCGTAGTGTTACAACTCATATCATATCGGTTCCTATGTTTGATCCCTGTCCTCGCCACAGCTCCTTCACCACAAGGAACTCGTGATGTCCGAGTACTGTCTCTGTTAACACGAGGTACTTCTCTTTCACCCCGTAGTGCATCACTGTAGGCAGGTAACACAAGGGGGGAGATACAATGTTCCCTCTAATCACCATCACTGCCATTGACGCTCCCAAAGTCATGCACATCGCTGTTCATAAATTGCGAGAATGGTGGGACAGAAGGCTTACCAACAGACGACAAAAGCATCTCAATTTCCTCACCCGAACACTTATTATTTTACTAGAGTTATCGGCTTGACTTTTACCATCATCAAGGAGTTTGTCAATATGTTCCATAAGAATACTGTCTCTTTTCACTGACTCGAACGATTTCGTTTGTTTGCATTGCTTTAAGAAAACTTTAATTTCTAAAAGATCTTTAATATACAATTGGTCTTCCATCACACTTATATTATTTAACCTGGATTCCCTAAGACTCTGCACTTCATTTCTTAAATCATCAACTTGATCAGTCAATTTAGCAATGTAACCGCCAATTATATCAAAGACATTATATGGAGGAAAGGCTTCATGGTCAGCGGTAACGAATTTAGGCAAGTTTAGTGATTCATCTTCACACTTTTGAAATGCGTCCAGTTACAGTTTTCTCTTAACTTGTTTGCATATCTACTCTAGCTAAGATTCAATTTAGCTTCTTCAAAAAATACCTCCTTTGTCTTTTTCATGGTTGTTTCATCATAATATGTAGCACTTACGTTAATCATTTCTCGTTTCGTCTTTGAATGCCTTATATAAGCCACATACGCCAACACCGAGTTTTCAATATACGAAACTGTTTCATTTGCCATTTTGAGAATGTTGGTAAGACTAGATGTCTCACTAAGGGTTCATTTCTGTGCCGTGTGAACCATTGAACTCTCACTGTTTTTCAAGATCCAAATGTCACCATTACCACGGTAGTCGTTATTTAATGTTAATATCTTCCATCTTCTCAATATTATGGCGTTAATTATAGTTCCAGCAATTTAGCATGCACTCTTCTCCAACACAGTCTTGTTTAAACCACTCATGATATCAATATAGAGGGTAATATGCTGTAAATCCAGGAGCGTCTCCACACACATCTGCTCACGGTCAGGTAACATTAGATCCTCGTGTATGAGGTAGTACTCCTGAATGGTACTGTAACCACAACACCCATGGAACCTTGTAGCAGTTCCACATGAGTCTCACACAACTAATGGTAATATGCTAACGCCAAGGAATCTAGACTGATAGATAGATAGATAGTCAGTCATATTTGTATTTCATAAATAAATACAAGGTATGCTTTTTACATATTGGTTAAAACAAGAAATAGTAAAAATACATACAAATATACAGTATATACATTCACACACATTGTGTCTATAAAATACATACGCATATACAGTATATACATTCACACACATTGTGTCTATAAAATGTTCATAAATTAAGAACAAAACTGTATATATATTGTTCTCTCCTTACCGCAATGTGGGCTCATTATGCTGCATTTGCAATATTTTTGCCTTTATTGCATCACTATAATTTGTAATTAGGTTCCGAGATCCATATTGGGAGGTTTGACGACCTCCCTTATTACCAAATAAGGAAGACCTCTTATTTGGTAGCAGTCTCGGAGTATCCAACGTAGGGTTTAAGATCTCAGCCGCTACCACAGCGGGCCGATTTATCGGTACCCACGCGAAGTATTAATAATCTCTAGAGTTGCACCTCAATTCACTTATAGGCACGTTGTACACACTCCCAGACGACTAAAGAAGGAAAAGAAAGCGAAGGAGAGCAAGAAGTTATAGTTACCCATTTAATCTAGCTGCTCTCCTCTTAGCCATGCTCCATTTTCTATGAGCCTGCACCAGTACATGTAACAGTATCTAGGTATCAAGTAATCAGTTTAGATTGGATGGCTAGGGGTTCGGCATGAGGGTGGGATACTCTGTCGTTGGATACTCCAAGACTGCCACCAAATAAGAGGTTTTTCTTATTTGGTTATAAGGGAGGTGGTCAAACCTCCCAATTTAGTAGCAGTCTCTACGTTTCCAACGTAGGGCTTGAGTCCCACATTGGAGGCGGACATTCAATAAACCACAAAAACCCAAACCTTAGCAAAGTAGAGGACCAAGAAAAGACATAAATAAATATTTTAGTTTATTGGGAAAAAAGAGCGTAATATTTTTTTCTTCTTCTATATTCCAACTACTCCCTCTCGGGCATAGGCTGATAGCCTTTACACTCAACCGCTGAACACGGTGAGGCCCATGAGGTCTTGCTCCAGTCTAGGGAGTGAGACATGCGAAGCTTCACAGCTCGAAGCAATGCCATCTCTGAAGCCGCCTCGCCTCTGCGCTTCACAGTCTCATCCCCACAGACTCGGACCCTCACTCTCAGAACGCCACCTATTGAGCAATTAACTCACTAGGCATTGCCCCCCTGTAGCATATTTTTGAATATGGGAATATTCATACAATGCTATTTAATCAGGGAACAATGAGGGTATTTTTTGGGGCATTTCGGTGTGCTGTGGTAATGCACTGATACTAGGTACAGCACAAATTCCATCCCAATAATATCTTCCCATTGATATATTGGGATTCGAACCCGGGTCCATTGGATTACCAGTCCAGTGGCAAGACCACTCTGCCACACCTCCCCTAATATGGTGCATATTAAGAAAATACAGTTACTAGCGTATCAATCTAGGGTCTAAAATGCACAATGCACAGACAGGTAAAGGAATAGGTCATGTCGACCTTGAAATGGCACACCAACATGGGAAAGGTGAAGTCAATTGTAAAGTATTACAATAACAAAAAGCACGGCACAGCAGGTGGATGACCTCCGAAAGAACTTTTTAAGTACAATACATGGGTATGAGGCATAGGCATACCAATACAAAACCCCGTAGACAGTATAGTCCAAATGTAATAAATTTAAGAGTTACATCTTTAACACTAAACTTACAGTACTGTTCATACATGTATTGAAAGAGAAAGTCTTTGTACAAGCATACAAAAAGAACTCCTCCCCCCCCTGTTTAGGGAAAGAAAGAAAGTACCGTAAGGGATGAAGAGACACAGGAGATTGTGGACGTCACCATATGACACTCTGTAGTTACATGACATGGGTAGGAGGCAGAAGCATACCAACACAAAACCCGGAGACAGTGAAGTCAGAGTGTAAAAACTGTAGGAGCGAAATCCTAAAGTGAAGCCAAGTGTAAAGTATTCACAAAAACACAAGGCATGGCATAGTTGGTGGATGTCATCGTAGGACACTCTGTAGTTACATAACATGGGTAGGAGGCATAAGCATACCAACACAAAACCCGGAGACAGTAGAGTCAGAATGTAAAAACAGGGAAGAGCAAAAACCTGAAGTGAAGTCAGGTGTAAAGTATTTACAAAAACAAAACGGCACGGCATAGCCGGCTGACGACATCATATGATAATCGTTACTTACATGACATGGGTATGAGGCTTAAGCATACCAAGGCAAAACCCGGAGACAGTGTAGTCATAATGTAAAAATCTTAACTACATCCTCAATACTAAACAGACAGGACATACATGTATTGAAAGAAACGCTTTGTACAAGCATACAAAACATTTCTCCCCCCCCCCCTTGTCAGGGAAAGGAAGAAATACAGTATGGGACGAATACAGCATGAATAGAAACAGGATGGATGACGAAGCAGGTGACACGTTGGTTTTACCCAACCCAAGGCATACCCAGCCTGGCCGTGGACATGGAGAGGTACGAAGAGACAAATGCACTGTGGGGGGACCATAACCCTGTGTTGGTTATACATACATACATACATACAAGTTTAACCCTTAAAAAGCGGCTCACCACTTAAGTCGTGTTGAAAAAACTGGCAAAAAACGGGTGAAAAAAGGGTGGAAATCGAGTGAAAATGGGTGGGATAGTAATGATCCATACGTCCGACATCTGTGGCCTCCCGGCCCACACTAACTCCAGTTCCCCCACCGCGCGTGAGGATGACAGTGTAACCAATAGTTCGCTAAAAGTGAGCAAGGTAGCAAAATCTGCTAAACTTCCATCTTCGAGGTAACACTGTCAGTGCTCCACGAGTGCTACGTAGCTGTATGTGGCGTCATTGTGTAGCGATTTCCACCTAGTTTTCGGCGCAATACAGTTCCTTTCATACTGATGGTTGATATAGCAGTCAGAACGGCCCAGAAAGGCCCAAAACGGCCACAGAGCACCCGCTAGAGGAGGGTTAAAGACCGTTTGTCCACAGAGACTGTGGTTACAGTCTCACATACTAAATGGCAGCTTTCCAGGCGGCCCTGTCAAGGGCTGCCTCTGTTGTCAAGTTCTTTATTTTGAGATCGGACCAGAGTACCCGAGCCCACGTCATTCTAGGTCCACCCCTACGCGCAGCTCCCCCCAAGTTCACAGTCCGGCATTTCTTCACCCAGTTCTGATCATCCATTCTCTCCACGTGTCCAAACCAACCAAGTCAGCTCGTGCGCATCACTTCACTGATACACCTAGTGCCCAGACGCCTTCTCAATTCCTCGCTCGATACCCTGTCCCTAAGATTAACCCCACACATCCATCTCACCATTCTCTTCTCATTCCGTTCCATTCTATTGGCATCCTCCGCTTTAACCGGCCACGTCTCAGAGGCATAGGTCATTGCGCTCCTAACACACGAGGTATACACCTTCTCTTTGAGGTGGGGTGGGAGCCCTCTCATGGTCAGGAGTGGCAACAGCTCTCTAAACTTTCCCCAGCCACTTCTGACTCTAGCATTGGAGCTAGCTTCAGCGTCATCTCCAGCGGAAACTGTATCGCCCAGGTAGCAGAACTCCAGCGTTACACTGTCGAAATCAACACTGACAGGTGGGTCATTTAATACAAGATCTCCCTTGCACACTGCACATTCAAAGTCTATGATTCTTGTCAAAGGTCCTCTAGCTCCACAACATCTCTGGTGTACCCAGTCACTACAGACACAACATTGAATTGAATTACTTCCCACCCCTTCCCACATATTGCGCATGGATAGTTGCCGCTTCTTTCCATAGTTCCACGCCCTACTCCACTAATTATGACCTTTGTTTTATCTATGTTAACTCTTAGACCCTTATTTGCCATACCTTCCCTCCATCTTTTGAACTTCGCCTCTGCTTCCTGCGCACTATCTGCGATAAGAACTAGATCATCTGCATATAACATCTCCCATGGGAGTCCTGTCCTAAATTCCCTTGACAGAGCCTCCAGGACTAAAGCAAACAGTAATGGGCTCAGAACTGAACCTTAGTGAACTCCAACTTTCACTGGGAACTCTTCACTCAGGCCCCCGTTTACTCTAACTGCTGCCCGTGACCCCTCATATATTCTCATTATCACACGCACCAACCACTCTTCTAGTTTTCTCATAGCCCACTGCACTACCTCCCTGGGCACCCGGTCAAAGACCTTCTCCAGATCTACAAAAACTAGGTATAACTCCCTGTTTTTCTCTAAGTACTTCTATTGCATTTGCCTAAGAGTGAAGATAGCATCAGCCTCTCTGATTTATTTTTCTGTGTAAACAGTCATGCCACTGTCATTATTTATAAATCTTACACCCACGACGTCCTGGCTACTGTCCCCTTACATTCTTAGCTAATTTATAAACTCCATTGACATTATTAGTGCTGCAAACTTGTTCTATTACGCTATCCTGTATGATTGTCTTTGCCCTGTAGTCCTCTATTCTAGCATTACATTTGGCGGACAGGTATTCTTCCTTGCTGCCACCTTCCTTCCGTACTTTGAACATCTCTTCTTCTCTCTGACTGCAGCTTCGACATCGTTGTTCCACCACCAGGAGAACTTATGTCTACTGTAGGTGGCCCCTTTGTTTTGCCACAGACTTTGTCTGTGGTATCGAGGAGGCTGCACTCTATAAAGTTCCATTTGCTATCAACATCTGGCCTAACGCCCATTCTCCTTTGGATTTCCATCATTTCGTTGTGGAATCTGTCTCTGTGCGCCTTTTTTTCAAACAACCATACTTTCCTTTTTGGCAAATGAACTGTCTTTCTAACAGGAACTCTACCTAGGCACATATCACATACTAGGAGCTTGTGTTGGGGGATGCATTCTTCACCTGGTATGATCTTAACGTCTCTAACCCATTTCCTGTCAGATTTGCTGATAAGGAAGTAGTCTATCTGGCTACTGGAGCCACCTGATTCATATGTCATCAGATAGCTCGTCCTCTTCCTAACATAGTATTACACACCACCATCCCTGTGGCAGTACAGTGCTCCAGTATGTATTCGCCTCCCACGTTCCTACGGCCATAACCCTGTCCTCCGTACACGCCCTCATATCCGTCGGCACCTGCCCCGACATGTCCATTCAAGTCTCCTCCCACAATTGATACCTCCCCTTCCTTGCATCCGACAACCACCCCTAGTAATTCATTCCAGAACCGTTCTTTGACATCTCTAGCTATTAAGCCTGCTTGGGGGGCATATGCTGATAAAACATCTATGACTCTCGCCTCGACTTTCATTCTTAGTAAAATCAGTCTTTCATTAAACCTTTTAACTTCTATAACACAATCTGCCCACCTCTCTGCCACCAGGAAACCCGCCCCTCGCGTACCATGTTTATTTCCCTTCCATATAAACTTAAAGCGTTCATTTTTACCCGTAATCCACCTCGCACTCGCCCCTTTCCACCGGGTTTCCTGGGCACAACATACATCAACTCGTCGTCTCTCTAGCATCTCCGCAATCTCATCTGTCCTTCCTTTAATAGTACCCACATTCACACTTCCGAACCTAAAATTGGGGGAAGAATCTGCGGTAGTGTCCTTTTGCGATTTTATATCAACAGACTTACGTTTTCTTTGATAGTTGTTTTTAGTCATGATTGGTATTCTTTGCCAATGTTGGAGGTCACTATCCCCAGGTATCCAGCTCCAGGCAACCCCGGGCAGTTGTCACCCAAAGGCCATCCCAAGATCTTAATAGGGTCAGTGTATAAGAGTGTAAGAGCCCTGACCACTTGCCGTGGTGTCGATGACCCATATTAGATTGGGAGCCCCACCCCACTTCACACGACACATCTGCGTCCATCCAGATGGCCGCCGGGGAGCAGTCCAGGGCACCGCCGCAGCGAGCGAGCCCCGAGCGAGCGAGCCCCGAGCGAGCGAGCCCCGAGCGACCCAGTGTGACAGTCTCATATGTAGCAAGCGCCGTACCGGCCACAGCCAGTAAGAGGGCGATACAGGGAAGTGTTAGGGGACCAGCAGAACAAGGTGGTCGAGGCCGAGCTGGCCTAAAGGTACGGTCAGTGCCGCCCAAGGTAAAGATCCCAGCAGGGAAAACTCAGAACACGTTCGTGAACGAGAACGGGCAGAACACGACACGCGAGGTGTTGACGTGTACACCCGACTCCAGGAAACAGTAGCACCGTGTAGGTCCCATGGCACTCAGTGTAAAGGCGGGAGGCCCGACTTGGGAATGGCGATTGTGAACCCCAGGTTCGCGACACAGACGACTATAGCAAGCGTGTCCAGTACACAATGTGTGTAGAAGATATTACCCCGACGGCACTTCCCCCATACATGGACCGGATTACCTGGGCCACCTCCTGAGACACTGTGTCGATGTCGGGGAGGGCGCCCGAGAGGAGGTTGGTACCTCCACCTCCAGGCCAGATCCTTCTATTCCACCGACGTGCCCACGTCCGGCGTGGCTAGTGCCAGAAGTGAGGGCGGGAGAAGCCGGTGCGGGCGCTTTGTGTCAGGCCCACCACCAAGTCAATGAGACGGCCGGTTGAGGGGAGAGGGTATTGGCCAGGAGGAGCTACACGTTGTGCGGAGCATAGCCTCCCATAAGCTTGTCATGGAGAAAGGAACTACCACGGCCTCCCCACGTCCCGACGAAAACGGAGAGCGCGCCTCGCGCTCTGGCCTGACCCCCTCCTGTCCGAGCAAGGGAGCGTAGGACGAGGATCCCAGAACCTGCCAGCATAGCTCAGCCACAGGACGGGACGGCAAACCAGGTACCAACGGCCACGGGAGGAGCGTACACAATGCTCCCTGCGGACTGTCCCATAGCCCAAGACCCAGGGCTCCTTGCTGGCGACGGACCTCCACTCACATGGTTGGAGGAGGACGACGAGGGCTTTGCCACGACCTCGCACTGTGCGGATCATGTGTTGCTCAGCGCAAGCAAGAAGGCCTCCTGCCAAGCCACCCCCAGGAACAGTCTCGGACTTAAAAGGCCCGTCAGGAGGAGGTGAATGCAGACTTCGGCAGGGGCTGACGAGCAGAAAAACCACCCAAACCTGTCGACGGCAATGGGTAGCTGTTACGTCACTGGGCTCTTTCTATTGGACTAGGTATGCGGCAACAAGTAACAACGGAAAACGCTAGATCCAACCCTTATCTATAAACCCAGGCAACAAACCACCCTAAACCGTCAAGAGTCCTGCCTGGACAACAAGGTATCCTATGACTCGGTTACAGGGTGCACGCACTATAGACTGCTGATAGTCAAGCAGGCTATATAAAAGATCACACAATTAAGTTGACTTAAAGCTTCAAGGAAAAGATAGATAACGGAATTAAATTGCAGAAACAATTTAATAACAAACTAGAAGAAAGTACATTTAACGTTACGTTAATTAATACAACTAATCACCCCTGCGTGAAAGAAGGTGAAAGCAAACAGTCCTCAAAACATCGTACCGGCAGACAAGATGCAGGTTTCTAAACTGCATGCGGCTACTGTAGGATCTGATGCTTAGCAAAGAAAGTACGTTACGGATTTAGAGAATTCTTAACTCATAAGCAGGAATAAATACTAGTGATAGGCCATACAGTGTATAATGGCATAGGTATAATTAAATAAAGGCAGCAACTCGCAACATAACCACATACAGGTGTGCTTCTCACTCTTAGTCAGGCAAGCCTGCTCGGACAGAGTCTCTAAGCCACACACTGACTCACAATGCTCACAAAAACGGTAAACTGTGGCACAATAACAAGCATACAGAGATAATAAACCCCTAGCTGTTAATCTCCCAGGTGGCAGAGGTCTAGCCGGAAGGATATAGGCTTCGGATACCCGGGCTGAGCCACCTGCAGTCCCTGCCTAGGGACGTTCCCAGGTCTGTGCGCCAAATTACTCTAATTGAAAGCGTGCTCTCTTGAGAGACTCAGATCGCAAGTATCTGACTCTCTCCTGGCGACCCTAAAACAAAAGCAAGACGTGCTAGTGCAGTGCTGAGTGGACTAGGCAAGGGCCCTCACACAACACAACGCTAGACACACAGGGACACAGACAAGAAAATGCCCCCCAGACTCCCACAGGTATCCTAGTAGAGTCGTGCGGGTCCACAGGACTCGCACCAGCAGACTTTACTTAAAGGATCGCAAAAAGCCTCCCCTCCGGTCTAGCCCCTGCTAACCTGACACAAGAACACACTAGCAAGCATGAAACCACCAAATATGAGACAACAAAAAAGCTTCCTAGGTCTCATTAACAATTAAATCTCTGCATAAGGCCCAAAATCCTATCTAATTATCTGAGAGCTCGTCGTTAATACAATAATAGATATAAGGTCTATCAAGGGGATGGGATAATTAAATAGATTGGTGAAGTAGTGGAAGGAAGGTATACAAAGTAAGAGAGAAAGTTTCTAAGTGGGGTTGAGAGGGATAGATATCAAGGGGGTCCGAAGGGTACGACAGTGAGGTGAGCTCTGAGTCTTGAATCTGTCTGGACCCCGCACTAGGCATGCAGAATACATCCCAGGCTTGGCAACACTCAACACTGTTGCCGGGTCAAAATCCTCTACCCCGTGCGTGAGTCGAAACTAAGCCTAACGTTGCAATCAGATGCATATGGCAACATCAGGCTCGTCCCAAGCTGGACTCTCCGCGCGAAGCAACGTCCCCCAGCCGGTCTCTCTCTCCCGCTCGTCTCCTCCCACTCTCACTAGACTTACATCTTATATATTATAATGAAACAATCAACTATCGAGAATAAAATATACTAAGATGCGTTGGTTAAGAATAAGGGCAGCTACAAGCTGTGAAACAACATAAGAATATCCCAGACATTAGTTACGTTGTCGTAGGATATATACTAAGGGAATGACTGCCGGCCGGCTGCCGCCAGCCGGTTTCTAAACGGCTGGGCAGCCGACGCGCGCGCATGCCCGCACGTGGCTACTATGCAGAAGCGTCACACCTCCCCCAAGATATAAGACCCTTGACTAAGTTCTTCATATCTAACAGAAAGCTTCTCATAGTACCACACACTGTTGCGACACAAGGCACCATATATAAACAAAAATAAAGACTGTTGCGCTCCACCGAGCAAGTTCAACAACTCAGCGACAATAAGCGAAAACATTCAACTTAGATACTGCTACAACATCTTATACAAAATTCTACACGTTATAAAAAATAAAGAGTTTTTATAAGGTTTTTGCTTTTTTAATTTGTTTTTTTTCGGCTGAACTACAGTGACAGCGTATTTTTCCTCCACACTCAACCCTCAATCCTGTGGTAGTCTAACCAACATCATCCACCCTTGATAGACAATCCGCTATCACGTTATCAGAACCGGCAATATGGCGTATGTCCAGATTATACTCCTGAAGCATGAGTGACCACCTGGTCAGCCTCATATTCCGGTTATGAAACTGATTCAAGAATTTCAGAGGGTGATGATCGGTATAAACCACTACGACTGGTCCGAAAGCAGGAACATATACATCGAAGTGCCTGAGCGCCAGCACTATCGCCAGGAGTTCTTTTTCAATTACAGAGAAATTCCTTTGTGCACTATTTAATTTTTTACTGTAAAAACTCACTGGATGTTCGATACCTTCATCATCTGTCTGTAACAAGACAACCCCAGCCCCTACGCCACTGGCATCAGTCGCCAGCTGAAAAGGTCTGCTGAAGTCCGGGGCCCTGAGTATGGGGTGGGTACATAACAGGTGTTTCACCAAGGAAAACGCCTCTGCACACTCAGGAACCCACCGGAACTTCTTGTCCTTAGATAATAAGTCAGTTAAAGGTGCAAGTACAGTCGAATAGCCTTTGATGAAGCGACGATAATAGCCTATCATACCTAGAAACCGCATGATTTGTTTCTTAGTCGTAGGCTGGGGAAACTGATCGATGGCTTTGATCTTTGTCTGTGGAGGGCACACCTGACCCATCCCCACCTCGAACCCCAGGTACAAAACTGTGGCTTTGACAAAATCGCACTTACCCAGGTTTACCACCAAACCTGCTTCATTCAGTTTATTAAAAAGCTGTCCGATGTGAGCACAGTGACTGTTAAAATCATCGTCGTATATTATGACATCATCTAGGTACACCGAACAGTTGGGAATGTTGGCTACAATGTCGTTCATTCATTTCTGAAACGTTGCAGGGGCATTTTTCAGCCCGTATGGCATAACATGGCAACGATATGTGGCACCGCCCACCACAAACCCACACACCTCTCGCGCTCGCTCAGACAAGGGCACTTGCCAATAACCCTTAACAGGGTCTATCTTAGTGAGGAACTTGGCTTTTCCTATCTTATCCACACTGTCGTCCACGCGAGGGAGAGGGTAGGCATTTGTGGGGGGTAAACCATTCAACCTGCGGAAATCTATACAAAACCGCACCTTGCCATCTGGTTTGGGCTGCAGTGTGACTGGGGAAGTCCACCTTACTGCACCCTGCCCGATCAGTGGAAGCTAGCCAACGTAACACCGATATTAAAAAAAGGCAGCAAATCCCTACCCAGTAACTATCGTCCAATTAGCTTAACCTCAGTTGTATGTAAAATGCTAGAAACGGTCATACGAGACAGACTCGTAAATCACTTAGAGGAAAATATCATACTTAAAGATACTCAACACGGCTTTCGTAAAAAACGTTCCTGTTTAACAAACCTCTTAGACTTCTTCCACGATATCCTCAACCTCTACGATGAGAGTAAAGCTGTAGATATTATATACCTTGATTTTCAAAAGGCCTTTGACAAAGTTCCCCACAAACGTTTACTGCTAAAACTAAAAGCGCATGGAATACAAGACGGTGTGTTGAAATGGATAGAAAATTGGCTCAGCGACAGAAAGCAAGGAGTAGTCATAAACGGTAAGGCATCAAAATGGACCAATGTAAGTAGCGGGGTACCCCAGGATCGGTACTAGGACCAATTCTCTTTCTAATTTACATCAACGACATAGATGAGGGTCTCACCTGTACAATCTCAAAATTGCTGACGATACAAAAATTGCAAATAGCGTACTCTCAAAAGAACAAGTTGACGATATGGCACACAATCTAGATAAATTGTCATGTTGGGCCCAAATTTGGCAAATGAGTTTCAATGCGGATAAATGTAAAGTACTACATATCGGATACCTAAATGAGAAAGCAACTATTCGATGAATGACACTCAGCTTAAGAATGTAAACAGAGAAACCGATCTGGGAGTAACAATATCGAGTAACCTAAAACCGAGTCAACAATGTTCAGAAGTTGTTAAGAAGGCAAACAAAATAATTGGCTTTATAGGCAGGTCATTTGAGCATAAATCCAAAGAAGTTATCCTAACCCTTTACAATTCATTAGTCCGCCCTCTTCTGGAATACTGCGTTCAATCCTGGTGCCCTTATTACCAAAAAGATATAACAAGCTAGAACGAGTTCAACGTAGAGTTACCAAAATGATACCTAGCCTAAAGAACAAACCATACGAAGAGCGTCTTAGAGAATTAAATCTATTTCCTTTAACCCAGCGCAGATTAAGAGGTGACTTAATTCAAGTGTTCAAAATCATCAAAGGCATCGACAATATGAACTGTAGTAAGTACTTCACTATCGACCAATCTAATTACACGCGGGGAAACGGTTGCAAAATTATTGGTAAATCTTTTAACTCACACGAATCTAAGAATTTCTTCTTCAATCGAGTTGTCAACTTGTGGAATGGGCTTCCCCGAAACGTTATAGACTGCATCACCGTTGATTCATTTAAACTCCGCCTAGACAAATATCTCGCATCAAACCCGCGACTGACTGCGTTTGTAAATGAATAACTTTATTTTATCCCCCCCTCAGTTACTAACCCATCTGTCCCCTACTAACTTCCTAATCCTGCCACGGACATTAGTTCCAGGGCAGTAATTCCCTTTCCAATGTTCCCTTACCCACTCTAAACCACTGTTTGGACACTTGATCCTCAGTGTTTTGGAGGACAAGCAACCTAGAAGGGTCACTAGATCTGTTGTTGCTTGATTTCCTTTGTACTCCTTTGTACTCCTTTGTACCCTCAGAAATCAGCCCACGTTTCAGCATATAATCCAGCTCTTCCCTAAGTGCTGGTAATTTAATAGGGGGAACACGGTATGGCACTGATTTAAAGGGCGGGTGGTCCCCAACATCGACATCGTGCACCGCTTGAGTAGTGAGGCCAGGATGCTCCGCAAAAACAGCTGGGTTTGAATCAAACAAGTGCTGCACAGCTACACGCTGTTGCTCAGGCAGGTGCAATATCAACTCGTGAGCCACTTGTCTAGAATTCCCCGCCCACTGATCCGCGGAAACATGACAATCCCAATTATCCTCCCCCGCAGCTTGACTGTCCCTTCCTCCTTCTCCACCATGATCGCTACAGATCAACACCGGGACAGTGAGAGGCTCGGAGGGGCGCCTCACATACTCTTTCATCAGATTTACATGGCAAAGTTGGTTCTTTTTCTTACGATCAGGAGTAGCTACTAAATAGTCTAGATCAGAAACCTTCCTTACAACCCGATACGGACCAGAATACTTGGCAGGCAAGGGGTGTCCCACCAGAGGCAGTAGTATCAGTACCTCCTGATCTACTTCAAACTCCCTCAGCTTCACCTTCTGGTCGTATCTGTCCTTCATCTGAGCTTGTGAACTCTTAAGGTTCCGACCTGCTACCTCCAGGCTCTTTAGCATTCTCTCACGGCTTTCGACAACATACTTTAGAAGCGAGCATGGCTTTGTGACTCCCTCCCAGATCTCCTTGACTATGTGGAGGGGCCCCCTGACCCTGTGTCCAAAAACCAACTCGTTCGGCATAAATCCCAAGCTCTCCCAAGGTACTTCTCTCGCAGCAAATCAAACGTATGGGAGACCTACATCCCAGTCCTTCCCATTTTCCATGCAATAACACCGCAACATACTCTTGAGAGTCGAGTGCCACCTTTCCAAAACTCCCTGACTCTCGGGATGGTAGGCAGATGACACCACAGACACTATCCCATGTTGCTGCATGGTCTGCTTAAACAGAGCAGAAGTAAAATTGGATCCCTGATCAGACTGGATCTCCTGAGGGTAGCCATAACGAGAGAAATAGACAAGTAGGTTTTTGACAACAGTCTTAGCCATCCTGTTACGCATGGGGTAAGCATCTGGATACCATGTTGCTACATCCATTACGGTTAGTCAAAATTTATTGCCGGCACTAGTGGGGGGCAATGGGCCAACCATATCGATAACTACTTTGCTGAAGGGCGGCCCAATTACAGGGATGGGTTGTAACGGGGCTCTCGGGATGACCTGATTGGGTTTCCCAACAACTTGACAAGTGTGACACTGTGACACCCATGACACGACACTCGCCTTTAACCCAGGCCACCAGAAAAGCTTGCTCAGAGCTGCCTCCGTCTTACGTGCCCCCAGGTGCCCTGCCAAAGGCACATCATGAGCTAATCTCAATAAGCTCTCACGGCACACCCTCGGTACTACTAACTGGTCCACTAATCCTGACCCGCCATCTCACTTTTTCTTGGGATCCTGATGTCTCCGATACAAGATCCCTTCGGACAAGAAAAAATCACCAGGCTGCGCATCCCCATCGCTCTCCAGTTCGACAGCACCATTACCACACGCCCTGACTTCAGGATCTTCCAGCTGCAAGGAACATATATCAGCAGGTGCGAGATTATCCAAGTTCATCTTAAATCATTTGTTTCCACCTCCAATGTCCCTCTGAGCCATCCTTTCGTCACGCTGCGCATAACGATGCTGTCGCAGAGTCTCTTCCAGCCCTGCACCTGCACTAGCGGTGACAGGCCCCAGGGCCTCTCCAGACTCTAACATAGGTGCCAATAATGAGGCACCAAGAAACACTGCCGGCTCAAAACTCTCCAATTGACCAACACTTCCCGTGTTCTTGTGACCTTTCCTCCGCGGTTTGATAGAAGGTGGTGGCTGCAAGGCTCCGGATGTCTGAGAACGCATCACAACACACGCCATGGTTTGTACGCTACACTTCTCAACCCACTCCTGTTCCTCCCTACTAACATCGGCCGCCTTCTCGGCAACGACCAAGGGTGATACCTTAGAAGCAGGCACCACAAAGTCGTTGCCGAAGAGGAGGTCGACGCCCGCAACAGGCAAGTTCTCTACAATTCCGACATCCAGCTCCTTCGCCACACCACCCACCTCCAGCTCCATCCGCACTAGCGGGTAGGACTTCGTAGCACTGATCCCCTGAACTACAACCACCCGAGCAGCGTTAATCGGCCTACCAGTAAAGTTCTTTAACAAGGTCTGAGAAGCCCCCGTATCACGCAATAGCTTAACTCCTCGCCTTTCGCCAGCCCACCTCACAAAACCATGCCCTCTATGACCCCCAAAGACGTCGCGGACAGGGTTCGAGCCTTCCGGACTCTTGAACACAGGCTGTGTCCCAACCTCTGACGAACTACCCTTGGCAAACTCAGAAGATATAGGCGACACCCCTATGCTGCGGACCAATGACACAACCTTGTTTGGTGGCTTGTTCGGACAAGCATTTGCAAAGTGACCCTCCTTGTGACATGCAAAGCACTCTTTACTCTTTGGTTTCCCTTGGGAGTGGGAGTACCTCCCATTAGACTTCTTATACGGGACGGTATTTGGTTTATGTTCAGTTTTATTGTCAGTGCTAGATGGTTTTGTGTATTTATGTGTATCAAAATTCTTGGGAGGGGGAGGGGTACGATCCTTTGCACCCGACTCACTCCTAGCTGCTGCTTCGCACCCTCGAATTAATGACAGTCGGCGGTCAGCCATTTCTGCTGCCTCCTGGAGAGTTCTAGGATTTTTTTCCTTTATATTTAATGTTAAGTCCCCGCCTGTGCACTTAAAGAACTGCTCCAAGAGAACCAGCTCACTCAACTCCTCAAAAGTAGCTGCCCTCTCGGAATGCAGCCAATGTCGTAGTGCATCAGACAAGTCCCGGGCGTGTTCTAGGAAGGTACTATCCTTGCCCTTAGTAACACCCCGAAACTTCAAGCGGTAAGTTTCTGGTTGTAACTCATAGGCCCGTAGCACAGCCTTCTTTAGCTCATCATAAACTACACAGGACTCTAAAGGTAGTGCATCATACGCTTTTAGCCCCTTTCCTAGGAGTATTGATAAAACTAATGCTGCCCACTTTTCCTGAGGCCACTGGTGTTCCTGACACTTCTTCTCAAATCGCATAAAAAACTCAGTCACACATGATTCATCGAACACAGGAACTAGTTTAAGCAGGTGCGACAATGATTGGTCCCGATGTCTGTTACCTCCCCCAATATTTCGCCCTGTTACCTCCACTCGAGATCTCTCCAGCTCCCTGTCAGCCCGATACCTAGTAGACTCTGCCTGCAGTTCAGCCTCTCGTATAGCTGTTCTCTCTGCAGCCTCAGCCTGAGCTCTAGCAACCTCAGCCTGCACACTAGCCTGTCTCTCGGTAGCCTCAACCTGAGCTCTAGCAACCTCAACCTTGGCCATCTCAAGCCGAAACAACAAATCTGGAGTCAACCCTTGAGGATGGGAAGGTGCATTTAATGGGGAGGGTCCCTGTGATTGAATTCCACGCTGCCATTGACCATCAACTTGGGGGTATGTACTAAATTCAGGCACCCTGATGTTTGATATGGGGGTAGAGTGGAGGGGGGGCTGGGGACCGGGGCCCCCAGTCGCCTCTCCACCCAGGTCTCTCCCTTCTAAATCCAATATCAAAGTCCTCAGCTGATCTTTCCTCATGTCACTTAAACCCTGGTGACCCTGAAGACCTGCCACACACTTTAAGCCATACTTATTCAGCTTCAACACCCTGTCAGCGGTAAGGGGCACCTCTAAAAATCTTCTAGCACCCTCCTCGCTATCGACTTGCCACTCCACAGGTCTTTCTCCCTCCGAGCCCGTATCGTGACCTGACCCATCACTGTGTTCTGATGTATTAGACATGCTTGTGTACTGCAGTAATTATCACGGTTATAGAATGTGCCTTATCTCCTATGCAAGTATGTATATACTAATGTTATTTAAAGTCTTTAATGTGTTATATTGGTTGCTCCAAAAAAAAAACTCTATGTCCACTGTATTCCTCTAATCATAAGGAATCTCAAAACAAATGACCACTATATTCCTCTGTTCAGTAAATCCTATGCAAGGTCGCCATTTGTTACGTCCTGGGATATATAGACACTGGGCTCTTTCTATTTGACTAGGTATGCGGCAACAAGTAACAACGGAAAACGCTAGATCCAACCCTTATCTATAAACCCAGGCAACAAACCACCCTAAACCGTCAAGAGTCCTGCCTGGACAACAAGGTATCCTATGACTCGGTTACAGGGTGCACGCACTATAGACTGCTGATAGTCAAGCAGGCTATATAAAAGATCACACAATTAAGTTGACTTAAAGCTTCAAGGAAAAGATAGATAACGGAATTAAATTGCAGAAACAATTTAATAACAAACTAGAAGAAAGTACATTTAACGTTACGTTAATTAATACAACTAATCACCCCTGCGTGAAAGAAGGTGAAAGCAAACAGTCCTCAAAACATCGTACCGGTAGACAAGATGCGGGTTTCTAAACTGCATGCGGCTACTGTAGGATCTGATGCTTAGCAAAGAAAGTACGTTACGGATTTAGAGAACTCCTAACTCATAAGCAGGAATAAATACTAGTGATAGGCCATACAGTGTATAATGGCATAGGTATAATTAAATAAAGGCAGCAACTCGCAACATAACCACATACAGGTGTGCTTCTCACTCTTAGTCAGGCAAGCCTGCTCGGACAGAGTCTCTAAGCCACACCCTGACTCACAATGCTCACAAAAACGGTAAACTGTGGCACAATAACAAGCATACAGTGATAATAAACCCCTAGCTGTTAATCTGCCAGGTGGCAGAGGTCTAGCCGGAAGGATATAGGCTTCGGATACCCGGGCTGAGCCACCTGCTCTAGCCTAGGGACGTTTCCAGGTCTGTGCGCCAAATTACTCTAATTGAAAGGGTGCTCTCTTGAGAGACTCAGATCGCAAGTATCTGACTCTCTCCTGGCGACCCTAAAACAAAAGCAAGACGTGCTAGCGCAGTGCTGAGTGGACTAGGCAAGGGCCCTCACACAACACAACGCTAGACACACAGGGACACAGACAAGAAAATGCCCCCCAGACTCCCACGGGTATCCTAGTAAAGTCGTGCGGGTCCACAGGACTCGCACCAGCAGACTTTACTTAAAGGATCGCAAAAAGCCTCCCCTCCGGTCTAGCCCCTGCTAACCTGACACAAGAACACACTAGCAAGCATGAAACCACCAAATATGAGACAACAAAAAAGCTTCCTAGGTCTCATTAACAATTAAATCTCTGCATAAGGCCCAAAATCCTATCTAATTATCTGAGAGCTCGTCGTTAATACAATAATAGATATAAGGTCTATCAAGGGGATGGGATAATTAAATAGATTGGTGAAGTAGTGGAAGGAAGGTATACAAAGTAAGAGAGAAAGTTTCTAAGTGGGGTTGAGAGGGATAGATATCAAGGGGGTCCGAAGGGTACGACAGTGAGGTGAGCTCTGAGTCTTGAATCTGTCTGGACCCCGCACTAGGCATGCAGAATACATCCCAGGCTTGGCAACACTCAACACAGTTGCCGGGTCAAAATCGTCTACCCCGTGCATGAGTCGAAACTAAGCCTAACGTTGCAATCAGATGCATATGGCAACATCAGGCTCGTCCCAAGCTGGACTCTCTGCGCGAAGCAACGTCCCCCAGCCGGTCTCTCTCTCCCGCTCGTCTCCTCCCACTCTCACTAGACTTACATCTTATATATTATAATGAAACAATCAACTATCGAGAATAAAATATACTAAGATGCGTTTGTTAAGAATAAGGGCAGCTACAAGCTGTGAAACAACATAAGAATATCCTAGACATTAGTTACGTTGTCGTAGGATATATACTAAGGGAATGCCTACCGGCCGGCTGCCGCCAGCCGGTTTCTAAATGGCTGGGCAGCCGACGCGCTCGCATGCCCGCACGTGGCTACTATGCAGAAGCGTCACATAGCGAACGTCCTGGACTGGGTAGGAAAAGCGAATTCAACGTAGGGCATAAGATGCCATTGAAGTCCGAGGAGCAGAGCAGCAGGCCAGACACAATAGTGGAGGCCACGGTGAGGAAGGTCGGTAAAATTTCAATGAAGATAGGGGGAATCCAATACACACAGGACCAACGCCACGTGAGCGGAGGCCTGGGACCTTTCAGCGGGTCTCTGTGTCGATCTAGGAGCAAGAGGCCGCCTGTGGAGAGGATTCGAGGCACAGAAGGAAACAGAGGACATATCAAGGGGGGAAACCCAGCCAAGCAGCCGTTCCCTGGGTGCAGATGAATGCAAAGGGCATAAATAACCAGAGGAAAAAGCTATGTGGCCGATTCCTGGTTACAGATACAGGTCACAGGGTACATCCAAGAGTAGAAAATCCACCTGTGGAGCGGATTTCTATTGAAAGAGGAAGAGGCAGAGGACACCCCGCCTGTTTGGCGGAAAACATGTGTAAATACAACGTGGAGTCAAGGCCGAACCTCCCTGTCAGTAAAATGTCAAGTGTGAGCTACCCGACACCTTATTGGTACAAATAGGAAGGGGAATCCAAGACACACAGGACAATTGCCACGTGAGCAGAGTCCTGGGACTTTTCAACAGGTCCCTGAGTCCACCTAGTACACTAGAAGGCCGCCTGTACGGCGGAAACGAGGCACAGAAGGAGGACACAGAGGATAGGAAAATCAGCCAAGAAGCCATATCCATTACCGTACATACATTCAAACTTAGACGGGGCACCAACTTCATCAATAACCATGGAAAAAGGCGATGTGGCCGATTCCCAGATACAGATACAGGGCACAGGGTACATCAAAAACTAGAAAATTCGCTTGTAGAGCGGAATTCTAGAATAAGATGAAGAGCCAGAGGACACCAGGTGACCCTCGCCTGTGTGGCGAAAAAAACCGTGTGTAAACACGAATGTCGAGTCAACTTGTCAAGGGACTGTGTGCCGACACAGGTCTTCCATGACGCGACCATTCCCCCCATTCAAAATACCTGAGAACCCTCTGTGAGAGCGGAGGTAGGAAGGGGTGCAGTGGCGACGGGGTAGGTATGGCCGGCAGTAGAGCGGGCACCAGCTGGAAGGAAAAAAGCCAAGTGTGAGCAACCCAACAGTACCCTATTGGTATAAATAGGGGAGGGGAGGGAATCCAATACACACAGGATAATTGCCACGTTGGGTGTTGTCCTAGGACTTCTCAGGAGGCCCTTGGGTCCACCTAGTATACTAGGAGGCCGCCTGTAGGGCGGAAACTAGGCACAGAAGGAGGACACAAGGGATAGGAAATAGCCAAGTAGCCATGTCCAGTTACATTTAGTCAAAGGGCATAACATGTAGACAGGGCACCCACAAATAATAATCAAGGAAAAAAAACGGGCTATGTGGCCGATTCCCTGATAAAGATACATAGCACAAGGTACATCAAGAGTAGAAAATCCGCTTGTAGAGCGGAATTCTAGAAAAGATGAAGGAGCCGAGGACACCTGAAGACCCCCGCCTGTGTGGCGAAAAAACGTGTGTAACACGAATGTCGAGTCAACTTGTCTAAGCTTATCCTCCCTGTGAGCGGGGCCCTTATACAGTTTCCAGACATCCCCCCTTATGATCAAGTAAGCACAGGCAGGGGAAGAACAGAAATAGTGTGAATGTAAGAAAAGCAAGAATTTTAACAAGAGCAAAGAGACCCAAACCACCATGTCAGTTGAGACAAGAGGAAAATAGAAGGAAAGGACCTGTGTGGCCCATTCCGACTGTGGTCAGCTCAAGGTAAAAAACACGCCTAGCTTAGTTACATAATACACATAAAAAGAAAAAACACTAGGGCAGCGTCAATCCTTGAGTGAAAGAACTTAGTAAGAAAGCTAAGCACTGCCCGAGAAACTCCACAATTACGTTAAAGGAATTAAACTAAACGTTAGGTTAGCATAGGGCCCGACCGACACGGTTACCAGAACCACGTATCCTCGAGTCAAGTAGGCCCGGGGAAACGAAAATGAACTAACAAAAGTGTGAACCATGCGACGAATTACAAGACCACCAACTATGAACATGTTGAAAAACAATTCAGAAGGGCTTATAGGTCAGTAGAGACCAAAGCAGCATGTTTGAAAGAGAATAAAGGATGTATGCCCTATGCTCTTACAAAAGCAGAATCCGGAGAAACTTCATGCTCAAGTCTTGTAAAACTTCGACCCGTAGTCATATGAAAAACAAATACAACAATAAACACGAAAAAGGGGAAAAGAAACACAATGCATCACGCGGGAAGCATACATCCCCCCCAAGTTACGTTAAGGGTTATTAAAGTGAACATGAACCCGAAAAGCGAGGGTAGAATAGCGCACTCAACGACCGCTACGCGGCGCTCAGGACCAACCACCCCCGAAGTAAACAATATAATTCAACATGTCTCCGGCACTAAGCGCACACCAAAAACACGCTATAAATACGAAAAAGTGCTGCCTACATCACTGAAACGTCCTTCTAAAACCTCAACAGCCTGAAAAGGCTCACACTCACTTAGTTGAAGCAAAGGGGCAGGCAAAATCAGGCACTCGCGGAAGACCGAAAAAGGCGTGTGTCATCGATTGTGTGCGCGAAGAGACTGACACTGTTACATGTACTGATGCAGGCTCATAGAAAATGGAGCATGGCTAAGAGGAGATCAGCTAGATTAAATGGGTAACTATAATTTCTTTCTCTCCTTCGCTTTCTTTTCCTTCTTTAGTCGTCTCAGAGTGTGTACAATGTGCCTAGTAGTGAATTGAGGTGCAACTCTAGAGATTATTAGTACTTTGCGTGAGTACCGATAAATCGGCCCGCTGTGGTAGCGGCTGAGATCTTAAGCCCTACGTTGGAAAGTTGGAAACGTAGAGACTGCTACTAAATACATCCATTAATCTTTTCTCCATGTTATTAGCAATAAATTATCTTTGTTTGAAATATATAATGTTTTTACTCACAAAGGTACATGTATTCATGAGAGTTCTATGGAAATATCTAATTCTGATCCAGTTAATATAATGCTTAAATGTCATCAGGCCACACATATAACACGCATAATGGTTGATCTCCCAATACTTCACATTCAGTATTTTCTTTATAGCTTCATGGTACCCAACTGCAAATTGTTTAAGAGCAATGTAACACTTCTTGTTGAAAAACCATAGTTTAGACCCTGCAAATGCAAACAGTAACTTTGAAAAAGATATATAAAAAACATTAAAATCAATTGTGCCAAACTTCTTGAAAATACAATTACATTAATTGTAAGATTTATTTCTACATCTAACTACGTCTTTATAATTATACAGATTGTTATCAATAATAAAACCAAGATATTTATGGTCAGCAACATAGTTTAAAATGTTACCATTTATATATATTTCATGACCTACTGTACGATCGTTATTGCATTTAAAAAACACACAGCCTGTCTTACTCTCGTTAATTGTTAAATCTAAAGATGTTGATGACACTTGTACTTTATCTAGCAAATATTGTAAACTTTTAGCCTGATGGAGCCATTAGTAAAGGTTATCTGCATAGGCAATTATATTACAAGACTACAGTCCAAGACTGCACCCTTGTTTACATGTAGTCAGTTCATTTAAGATAGAATCAATGTATATATAAAACAATAATGGTGATAGCACACCGCCTTGTCTTACTCCATTCCTTATTGCCCATTTCTTAGAAAAGGTACCTTCATATTTAACCATTACAGCCTGATGTGTAATATAACAATATATTTACAATAAAGATGGGAACATCCATTGCTAAAAGCTTATTTAAAAGTTTAAAATTATTAACCTTATCTAAGGCTTTACAATAATCAATAACACAGGAATACACATTTGACCCACTACTAGTGTACCTTAATACCGTGTCTTTCAATACCATACAGGCTGAGGAAGTGGAATATTTCTCCCTGAAACAATGTTGCCTATCATTTAAGTTTACATAATTCATTATTTTGTATTGTAGACAGTATTCAAGTATTTTATAAAGTTTGAAGATAACATTATTAGTCTATGATTGTCAATTGATGATTGATTCTTATATTTATATTTGATTAAAGACATGATGATTCCATATGTCATTGTTGATGGTAAATAACCATGAACAATAAAAGAAGATTTTTGTTTTGTTATATTAACATTGCCCCAGAACAATATTTCAGATGGGTTGGATGAATATTATCAGGGCCTATTCCACAGTTGAGGTCTGATATAGCTTTTGACAGATCATATGTCGTTATACTATCATATATTTCACCTTTTCTAAGTGGCATACATAATTTATCATATTGTAAGTCTTTTGCATTCCGACAATTGCTATCATCAAATATACATTTAAATTTATTCGTAAACAAATCTCCACAATCTTATTGGCATCACATTCTCCTTCAATTTTTACATTCAGGAAAGCTCCGGCATTATTATTCTTTACCTTTTTAACTTCTCTCCAGAATACCGTATATTTTTTATTGCTGAGCGAATCAACTAATTTATCATTTCTAATCCTCTTTTCAGTTTTCTTGGCAACTTTCAAGACATTCTTAAACTCTTTCCTAGACTTCTTCATGTCATCTAATTGTGGACCAGATGTCGGACATCCTATAATTTTACAGTTTAAAAATCTACCTCTTGCTAGTTTATATAAGCCCTTCACATGATCATTCCAGCAAGGTACCACCCTTTGATTATTCTTTGATTCATAATTATATTGATAAGAAGCTTTCAAAAGTATGGAAACTATATTGTTATAAAATGGACATCGATATGTAACACATTTATCATATTCAATTTATCAATTAATGAGTTAATGTATCTTTTATATTTAGTAACTACATCCAGATTACTAAATAACTTCCAGTCAACAAATTCATGTGTACTTGTCTCCCGAGTTAAATCAATTTCAGTAGACACATCAACACACAACTCAAATGGCAAGGGAAAGTGGTCAAACAGAGCAAGGTCATATCGTATAACAATGTCATCAATGTTTTTAAGGATATTTTCTGATGCAGCTATAATTATGATCAATCCAGCTAGTGGAATTTTTGGCTGGTCATAGATATGTAAAGGTCTCATTTGATAAATACGTAGAATTCCTATGTTCTAAGAAGTACCACAAATCTCTCCCAAATCGACCTTTATCGGTATTGGCATTAAAATCCCCAGCAATAGGTATATTAATATGTGTTGCTCACATAGGACGTTTTCAAGAGTTGCCAGAGCATTTCTAAATTCATCTAAGGAATCATCATTTTGTTTGTCACAAGGAAGATAAACATTAAAAAAGTAAGATTGACATTGATTCAGTTAAAATTGAAATTCCCAGTATCATATCATTACAGTAAATGGGTTCGATATTAGTACTAAGGGTTTTCTTCCACAATATTGCAACGCCTTTAGTCGGTCGACCTTCCAATATACCATCATTTGACTTATCCTGCACACAAGCTATCCCATCAAATCGTCAATGTATTTTTAAAAAGGTAGGTCATCTTTCAACAACATTATTTCCTGTAGTAATATGATATCATATTCATTAGTTAATGTGTTAACAGTTTCAGCGTTGTTTCTCACAGAATTACAGTTATAAGACACAATTCTGACCATTTTACAATAATAAGAAGATTAAGAAAACAGAAGACAAACATTACCCCTAAAATATGTGAATAAAGAAAGACAATAATATAAAATAATCGAAGAAACACCTAACTATGAAAGTCATTGCAGGTCAAACTATTGTCATTTAGACTTAGAATTATAGTATTTCCGTATCTCAACACCACTCGGCCAACATTCTGGATGTAATAACTCTTCTCTCTCTTTCAAGTCAATAGTTACCTTAAATGATTTCCAATCCTTCTCAAATTTAGACTCAAGTTCAGTGCAAATGAAAGCTTTAACATGCAGTTCATTCTGAATATAGTCAGTTATATCACAACTATGGGTTTCTAAGTCAACATTACCTATATACATATCAGCTATTTTAGGTGTACGTTTACTTCTAAATTTAGCATTGATAATATTCTTGGTACCTGTAACACCTTGTGGTTGTTTCCACCTCTGTTCACTCACACTATGGTTTCCTTGATTAACTCTCGCCTGGTTCCTGCTGCCACCACCACTCATCAGTTTTTCATAACCAAGGTTCTGTTTCCGTTTATGTTGTACCATCGTAAAACCTTCATCATCAACCATTTGTTTCTTCTCTCTTCTGATATCTTCAGAGTGTTTGTCTTGTAGGCGAGGACTTCTCATTTTCCTAAAATGTGCTGACCCTGCTTTTGGTCTGACCACTTGAGCAGTAGGAGCCACAGCTGGCTGATCTGGTGTCTGATACTGATCATAACCCGGCACCTTGTCAGTGGCTACAGTAACAGGACCAGTCTCTCCACACAGTACATCACTATACCTGGGCAACCGTAATGGAGAATGGACGGTATCACTGTCTGAATGACTAATTAGTTGACTAAGAGCAGGAACCAATGATTCTCCAACAGTATTCAATAGTTGTTCCACTTCCTCACTAAAAGAAGGTACCTGATCGGGCTCAATATGATCCTTCTCATTATTATCAATTACAAATGTGTCAATGTTTTCAAAGATTATACAATCTCTTTTCAGATAACTCTTCATATTTTGTGGTTTTATCTCTTTCAGTAATCCCTTAATTTCCAAGAGTTCCTCTTTAATTATGTAACCATCATCTAAACTATGAATATTGTCAATTCTCGCATCCTTTAAGTACTTTACCTCTTCTGCCATATGATTTATCTTTATCATCCAATGCTCTAATTTTTCCACCAATAAGATCAAATCCATACGAACAACGAAGTAAAACGTCACATTTGGAATGTTCACATTTTCATTTTCGCATCTTTCCAGAAGTTCAACTACTGTATGTCAATGAAGTTTTCTCTTAGTTTATTTTCTGGTCGTCTCCACACAATCTTCTCATTTGCTTTCTTATACAGCAGTTCCTTGGCTTTCTTTGTAATTTTCATCATAGAATAATGTACATGCATTTATTATGTCATCTCTAGTTTTAGAATGACGTGCTGACGAGACATAGGCGAGAAGAGAATTCTCAACATATTCATAGTCATCAATTTTCTTGATTTAATAATTCTTCATTTAAAGAAAAACATGTAACTTCCTTTACCTCTGGAGTCAAAGTCTATGTGTCACTGGTAACTGAAACATAGTCATGAGATCAAACACTGGTAGGCCTAGTAAACCACTGGCACACCTGGAGGCAGAAAGGTCCAGGCACACCTCTCAGCTGTACCCTGCCGTGTGTACCGTGGTGTCTAGTGTAGTGGTGGAGGGAAAGGCGAACTGTACGATCTGGAGCTCCTGCCACGAGGTGCACTGATCAGGACGTCTAGATAGATAGATAGATAGATAGATAGAAGGATAGATTGATACATATGTGTGTGTTTTTACCCTCACCAATATTCGAACCACGTACCAAGATTCGCGCTTCATTATTATTGTTTTATATGTGAGTGAGGGAGACAAAAGACAGAACTGCCTGTGAGGAGTGCTTCCCCCAGAGTTGAAAAAGTGACAGGACCAAAATCAAGGGACGTTCCAGCCAAAACGCCTGGACACACAGAGTTTGAAGCAATTTAAATCATAGGAAGAGGGAAAGACTGATTCTGGGAGAGAGTTCCAGTGCTCAGCAGTTGAATAGAAGAACTATTGAGAATAATGTTTCACTCTTGGGTTGGAGAGTAGGGGTGGGACTGTGTTGCAAGACGAGTGCTATGTATTCTACAAAGAGGGGTGGTATACACTGAGAGAGCTCTGAGGAACACTGATTATTGTAAAAGTGGTACAATAGTGAGAGAGATGCAACATTGAGAAGAGAGAGAGACTGCAGAGAATTGGTGAGTGGACGTGAGATAATGAAACTGAAGGCTTTCTTTTCAAACATGTCTGGAAGTGCTGTGTGAAAGGATCCTCCCCACACGTGTGAACAATACTCCATACATGAACGCACTGTGCCCCTTTACAGAGCAAGAAGCTGTGCAGGGGTAAAGAACCCCCGGAGGCAGTTGAGCACACCCAGCTTCTGGGAAGCTGTTTTTTAGCAAGAGTGATAAAATTATCTTTTCAAGAGAGATCAGAAGAAAATGAGACACCGAAAATATTAAGAGAAGATGAAGGGTTAACTTGTATGTTGTTGAAGAGTAATTCATAGTTTTCTGGAAGGGGCGCCAAGTAGATAGATGGAGAAATTGAGTTTTGGAAACATTGAAAGTAAGAAGGTTTTTCTCTGCCCCAATTGGAGATAGTAGAGAGATCAGAAGATAGGTGCTTTATGGCCTCCTTACGTGAGTTTTGAAGTTCTTGCTGTGAATGATGTTGTGGAAGGCTTGTTAAATAGTGTAATGTAGAGTCGTCAGTATATTAGTGAATGGGGCTGAAGGTGCAGTTGAGATGGTTGTTAGTGAATAATAGGAAGAGCATTGGAGATGGGACAAAACCCTGAGGAACACCAGACTTGATAGGTTGAGGACGTGAACGGTGGCCGTTCACTACCGCAGCTGTGTAACGGCTGGAAAGAAATTATAGACAAAGGCACAGATGAAGCGATACAAACCGAAGGAGGGATTTGTGTCAGACTCTATCGAAGGCCTTCAATATGTTTAGCACAACAGAAAAAGTCTCACCGAAGTCCCGAATGGAGGAAGAACAAGAGTTAGTATGATAAGAAAGAAGATCACCAGAAGAGCAGCCTTTAACCCTGCTCAGTCTACTTGGCCCCTTATGGGTACCGTGCGCATGCGTAAAACCTGATTTTTTTCCAAGATATTTCCCGCCCAAACGTCAATGGGTGGGATTTCAATCTGCAGGCCAGCAGTGTGTCTTGTCGGACGGTGGTGAGAGGGTGTGAGGTGCTGCTCTGTCTCCTCCCCTTTCCTGTGCCAACCTGTTCGGTCACCAAATGGGGGCCCCAATCCCAAATGTGTACTGCAAATTTCTCCTTCGTATCGAACTTTTGTTTAGCCCCAGAGTTCTGCCTTGTTGTCACCCAAGACCCTCAGCCTTCCCTTCCATGGCCCTGCAACGAAATTAATCCAGCTTATGTAATGTATGAGATATGCCTCACTTTTGTTGACCCTCCTTTTTCACTACTTTTATTTTATATTTTTTTAAAGACTAATATTTACATTAGTGTAAATTGCTTTTAACATAATATTAAGCATTAACTGTAGTTTCTATTGGTAACACTAACTTTAAAATACAACCAGTCATTTTTGGGTGAGAACCATTTAACACCTTACGAGCGGCCTATGCGGTTTATTTATGTGTACCGCACAGCGGGGTGTTTTTAGCCAAAATAGGGCTGTTTACGTGATCATTTTCATGCCTAAATAAGACCCAGAACGTAAAACAAATACCTATCCCTGAAAGGGCATAAACAGAGCTTTCGAATGACACCATAACGATCCTTGTATGATGGATAGTTTTCTTGCAATAACCGTGCAACGCGAGTGCAAAAAGCAGGTAATTCGGTACTTTCAGTACATAATTGAGTATGTAGCGAGTGAGAGAGGGAGGAGGGAGCTGAGATTTGTGTCAGTAGGTTCGCCGCGGTGGTCTGGAGCAGTCATACGCTCGCTAGTCTCCTGCCACCACTTGTCTCTCTCTCTCAGCCACATTACGTGCTGAAATTGCCACTCGAGTTATGTCGAGCGCCGCCACATAGTCCAGCTTTTTTTAACTCGACTTATGTTGCTCGCCGCTAAATAAGGGTTAAAGTGCCGATACCCATATTGGATCCATATTCCCAAGTTCGTGACTCTTCCAGAACATTACCTGAGCAGGGTTGGAAGCCATATTGGCAGTCTGAGAGTAGGTTATTGGAAGATAAATGCTTAAAAAATGTTGAGGTAAGAATAGTTTCAAAAACTTTAGAGATGCCAGAAATGAAAGCAATTGGACAGTAGTTGGAGGGTTGAGAGCGGTCACCCTTCTTTGGGACAGGTTGGATTAGAGCGAACTTCCAGCAAAAACGGAAGCGTTAGAGGAGAGACAGAGACGGAAGAGTTTGCCTAGGCAGGGAGTCAGCACGGAAGCACAGTATTTTAGTACAACAGGAGGAACACTGTCTGGTCCGTATGCCTTCTTAGTGTTAAGCCCAGAGAGGGTGGAAAGTAAATCCTTGAAGAGATTAGGATATTAGGCATAAGTAGGACAGAGGGGGGTGAAGATGGAGGAATAGCACTGGAATCATTCAATGTGGATAGCGAAAGTTTGAACGAAATGTTCAGCTTTGTCAGAGGAAGAAGTGACGGTAGTGCCGTCAGAGTGAAAATGAGGAGGGAAAGGCCAGGAAGAAAAATTGTTGGAGACGTTTTTGGCTAGATTCCAGAAGGCTTGGGATAAGTTAGAGTTGGATAGTTCAGTATATTTATTATTGATGAAAGAATGTTTGGCGAGACGAAGAACAGATTTGGCTTGATTCTGGGCAGAAACATAGGAAGTATGAGATTCTTGAATTTGAAGGCAACGGTACCGTTTGAATGCTTCATTGTTGTTGCGGGCAGCAGTACAACAAGCGTGAGTTAACCCAGGGACTGCTGCCAGATTCTTAAGACGTTCTACTGGGTGAATGCAGCCAGACTCTTAATTTAAGAACCAAGGCATAAAAAAAAACTTTCAAAACATCCCAGTATCACTCGAACAAAGCAACTTGAGATTAGGTGAGATACTTACTATCACTCCTACATGTGTGTCCCCCTCCCCCCTTCCCCTCCTCCCCCCCCTTTTTTTCCCCTCTTCCTCCCCCCTCAATTATCCGGTATTTTCCCTATTATTCCCGATATTTATCAAGTATTTTCGTGCGAGGACGGCTGGAAGAGAGGGGGGAGGATGGAGGAGTGTATCTCCAACCCTCTAAGCCAGTCTGAGGGCTCCCCTTGTTTCTCAGTACCATGCGAGACAAGAGAGAGTGAGGGTGTTTCTCTCTCGCTGATCAAGGTCAGATTACGACCGTGGGGCTAAAATATACAATTTCCACAAGCCAATTGCTGTTACCACTTGTGTTATTGCTTTTCAATGTTCATATGTTCATATTAAAAGTAAAATAGGTGCATATGGATAAGTATTAATTATATATATGATAAATTGACAAATTTTAACAGGAATGAACCAAAATACCTTCGCATGGCAGGCACTTTCAAATACCATATCTGCGCAGCTTATGAGTTACTCAAGATTATTTGTATTAGACTGAGAGAAAGAAAATGGAATGTACGCTTCCATACCCAAGAGGATTACCTCGGTAATGCGTTCAGCATTCTCTGAGGGACTCTCGACACGGAAGTAAAAGTAATTCCATGGGAAATCAAAGAAGTACTGCCGAAGAGCCTCCCAGTTGGCAGCGCCAAAGTGGCACAAGCACCGCCGGCTGGAAGGATCGGTTGGCCGTACCGGAGAGATAGGACAGGTGACAGAGATAAGTTTATGGTCGGAGGAGCCCAAAGGAGAGAAAAGAATTACAGTATAAGCAAAGGTAAAAGGGTTAGAGGTTAGAATTAAGTCAAGAATGTTGGGCCGATATCGAAGCGATCAGGGATGCGGGGGGGTTGCTGGACTAACTGCGCAGAAATATTTAGTTTGTGAGTGAAAAGAAAGCTTTAGCCAGAGAGTTGAGAATTCAAAAGAATAAAGGTTGGGAACACGGGAGAAAGCAAGATTGTTGCCTACATAGACGCAACATGCACCTTTGGCTTGAAACTGGGGATATAGATATTAGAAGGATACAGAAAAGGGTTTGCTGTCAGTACTACCAGACAACTGGGTTTTGGTGAGAAAGAGAAGATCAGAGTTGGTAGAGTAGTGGTGGTGTTCCACAGGGTGGAAGTTAGAGGAAAGGCCACGAATGTTGCAGAAATTAATAGTAAGAGTAGAAGGTAGTGGTCAGGAGCATTATGGCGAGTCAGTGTCAGGGGTCAGACCAATGGGGGCATTTCTGATCCCAGTCCCAACCTCCAGGGGCTATCTGCACCACAAAGTGACGAGCGGTGGGGTCGCCACATCCCTACGCCAGGTAAATTTTTTTTTTTTTTTTTTTTAAGAGACAATGAACGGAGGAAGGAAAAACACAGATAAAACAAAAAGGTCCATGTGCCTAAAGGCATCCTCCATTCATAAAATGTTTGTAACAACTGGATTTAAACATTTGTTGATTGTAAGTTTGTGGAAAGCAATTCGAGGGAAGTGAATTCCAAAGAGTAGTAGCTCTGGGGATAAATGAATTCTGATAAGCAGAAGTTCTGCATTGTGGAGGAGAAAGTGTAAATTCATGGGCGCTCTCAGCTGCCCTAGTTCTACGGGGAAAGATGTGGAGAGGCGGCACAATTGAAGCAAGTTCCTCGGAACAATTGCTGTGAAAATATCTGTAGAATAATGCAAGGGATGCAACGATTCTTCGTATGGCTAATGTAGGAAGGTCCTGTGTGATTGCAGGGTTATTGATTAATCTAATAGCTTTATTTTGAATTTTGTCCAACTGCCTCAATGCAACCACTCCACTTCCACCCCACAGAGGTGAACAGTAATCCATCTGAGAGCGCACATGACTTTTATATATTACGGCCAACTGCTCGTCAGTGAAGAATTCTCGAAACTCTGTACAGGAGTCCCAGTTTTTTAGAGGCATTCTTAGCAATGCTTCTAACATAATGTGTCCAGCTCAAGTTAGTAGTTAATGTTACACCGAGAATGTCAATACTAGGGGAAGTGGGAATATTTACATCATTAAAAAATATATGGGAGTCAGTGAGATTCTGTCGGTTAGAAAATTGAATGTACTTGGTTTTCTGTGCATTAAAGGAAAACTAGATTCTCTTGTCCCCATTCATTAATTCTAGAAAGGTCCTGGTTCAGAGAAATTTCAGTGTTTATTTTTGAATTTATAAGATCGGGTTGGGTGAAAGAATTGGTAAATGTGAAGGAACTGTGGAGTGTTGAGTCATCTGCGTAGGAATGTATTGGATTATGAGTGGTAGATATGAGATCATTGATATGAATGAGGAACAGAGTTGGGGCCAAAACTGATCCCTGGGGAACACCAGCATTTATTGAGTGAAATTGAGAATAAAGGCCATCTACCATTACACGTATTTTTCTGTTATGAAGATAAGAAGAAATTAGTGGAACTAATGATGCAAGGCCGTAGTGTGACATCTTCGACAATAAGGATTGATGCCAGACTCTATCAAATGCCTTTGATATATCCAGTGCTATTGTATGTGTTTCACCATGTTGGTCTGTAGCTTGGTTAATCATATACATTCAAATATTAGGAGTAGGGACTTCGGGTATGTTTTATTATCTTACTCATGCAATGTGCTATACATATCACTAAAATATATAGCTTTAAAACACCTTTGAACAAAATATACGAGAATGATGTACAGTCATATGGTACAAATGCGACTACCGCGTGAGTATACTCTTATGCTATTATATTCATATAAAAAAATATTTATGATAGACACATACTGATTGGATTTTTGGAAAGTGCAGGGAAAATATTGGTCATTTGATATATAATAACCTTGCCTAATAGTGTGGTTATCCCGAAATTGACGTACAGGAGTGAAGCGTGGACGTTGTTGGACACACACAAACCAAGATTGAGAAGGGTGGAAATGAGTTACTTGAGAAGTGCGTGCAGAGTTACATGAAGGGGTAGATAGACAAATGAAGAAGTACGAGAGCGGTGTGGTGTGGATGTAGATGTGCTGGAAAGTATGAAAAGTAACACCTTGAGATGGTTTGGCCATGTGGAATGTATGGGAATCGAGAGAATGCTAAGAGAGTGTACGAGAGTGAAGTGGAAGGACAGAGAGGGAGATGTAAACCGAGAGAGAGGTGGAAGGATGGAGTTAAGAAGTATATGCGTGAAAGCAGTGCTGGATGGGAGGAGGGGCATCCACTGATTGGGAACAGAGGTGCATGGGGTGATTCATTCGTGGCCACCCCTTCGGGGTTCACGGCGTCCGGCAATAGATAGATAGATATTTATAAAATGTCATTCATAAATCAGCATACATCCTTATACATACATAATGAATATACTTTTATAAGTGACTATACATGTCTGTGACCATTATGACCTTCACCATCTGTCAGGTAATTATACTAACGTTAACTGTAATTATGTATATATATATATATATATATATATATATATATATATATATATATGATGGGTGGATGGGACTCGTTAGCCTTGGTCGGCAACTCATCTAGGTGAGACAACCTTATACAAATCCGGGTGGATGGGACTCGTCAGCCTTGGTTGGCAACCTGTCTAGGGGAGTAAACCTGATACAAATCTGTACTGCTTACCTAAGGGTAAGGCAGGTTAGTGGATGGATTAGTCGAACACCACTGTAGAAAAATAGTGCTAACAAGATACACAGAGGGCCTCAGAGTCGGATGGATCCTAAATTGAGTGGTCAATCCTGCAAGTCCTTTACTAAACTGGCTCGGGTTGTCCCTCTCACAGGGAATAGGTCCGCTTGGGGGCATTCTGTGTATGGCCACCCTCGTAAGGGGAGTAAGGCATCCGGCAATAGATAGATAGATTGATATATATTATATATATATATATATATATATCTATTGCCTGATGCCCTGATCCCCGAAGGGGTGGCACGAACGAACCACCCCCATGCACCTCTGTCCCCAGTCAGTCGACGCCCCCCCCCCCCCCCCAACCAGCACCGCCTTCGTTCATGTACTTTCTCACTCCATCCTTCCACCTCTCATTCGGTCTACCTCTCCCTCTCTGTCCCTCCACCTCACTCTCGTACACCCTCTTAGTCATTCTCTCGCTTTACATACGTTCCATATGGCCGAACCATCTCAAGTTGTTCCTTTTCACACTTTCCAGCACATCTACCTCCACAGATATATATATATATATATATATATAATATAATATAACAATTATATATTATAAATATAATATAATAACACTGTAATTATCACTCCACTTGCATCCTCTTTGACTTAATTTACATGGTGCACTTTAATTTGGTTAAGTAATTACAAGTGAGGTGAAAGAACTTTACAATTACAGATATTTGAATTACAGCAAGTATGTGCCCGGGGAGACGATTAATATGAAGGGTGTGCCTGGAAGTGTGGTGGGAGGGCTTGTGGCTTTGGCTCCGCTGCATGTCTGCCTGCCGAGATCGGAACCTCTCTGGGTGGACAGGGGCCGGGGGAGTGCTGGAGCGACCTTTGGTAACCCTGGTCTCTGGGTCTTCTCCTGGGTGACCTGGATGTGTGTGAGTTTGTGTTTTTTATCTGTGTTTATTTTTTGTTTTATGTTGTTTTTGTGTTTTCCCTGTTCTTGCTCTGTCTTGAGTCGGCTACCCCCAAAATGGGGATTGGGCCTGAGCATATAGATAGATAGATAGATAGATGTGCGTGTGTGTGTTTGTGATACAAGATACACATACACAGCTGCTGCGCCATATATTTGTTAGTTTAGGTATTTTCCCCTGTGTACCACCGTCTTAACGTTCGATGTGCACACAGTCACACATGTACAGTACAGAAAGGCAGTCCTGAACATCATAATATATTTAAAATATCAATAGACAAACCAAGGGTCGGGTTCTCAAAACGAGGCTTAAAGTTATTCCTGACTTAAGCTGGCTTAATAATCCATTAGGGTTGCTACCCTCTGATGTCATATTTTCATTCATCCATTAGACAATAAATATATCTTGCCTATCATGTAACATCTAGTAGAGTATACTGCCTGGTGTCTCATTATATAATCTACATATATTTTTTCGAAAGGCACATTATGCGAGCTTATGAATTAATTTAACTTTGCTGGTCCTATCAAGAGTGAGGTTTGGCATCCTCTACCCAATCTTAGCCGTTTCTGTCTATCTCTTTTACTGTCCTACTTTTCCTTCTGGGGCCAGGAGGCTAGGAATCCTCCTCCCCCTGTAAAATTCACTTACTAGACGAGACAGAGTAAGGAGCGATGGAACGCAAAAGTGGTCCCGAACCCTACTTTAAGAGATTAGAAGCTTAAATGTTGTTTCTGTTTGGTCTCGAGTCGGCCATCCCCAGCTATGGGATATGTGCCTGAGTATACACATACATACATAACTTAAATAATAATATTCAACTAGTCTTAAACCACTCCCCGTGCAAACACCACAATATCTCTCAATAGCCTTGTTTCTCGGTAAGTGCATCATTAATCCTCCTTCTTCCCAACACAAATATTGGAGATAACTGAGAGAAACTGTTTAAGGGGAGGTATGTTGTTTTTCTATACCCCTTCTCCCTCATGTTAATCCCCATTAGATTTGAGATTTTAAGACGTTCGCCTCATTAGTGAGTCGATTTTAAGACCTTTCGCCTCATTTCTGTCTACAGTTTATGAAGACCTTTCGTGCCATTTAAGTGTCGATTTTTGTTCCTGCCGAGCGACAGCAAGCCTGTAATTTTGGAGGAATCAGCCTTAGGCCGAGATATTTTTGTGTTTATGTGTATGAAGGAGACAAAATACAGAGCTGCCTGTAATGAGTGTCTACCCCAAAGATGAAGGAAACATAGTTTGCTATTTGATTTTTTGTTTGTATGGTATATTTGAAAAAACATGTGTGTGCTTGTTTAATGTAGTGGAATAAATATAATGAGGAGGTGTTTATGAGAGCTAGCTGGATAACTCTCTGTGTAGGCGAGACACAAACAGAAACAGTGAGGAAATCCAGACAAATGAAACAGGAGTTCCAGTTACTCCTTATCACATGCCTATGAGGCCTCCCTTGCTCCATTGGTGTCTACATTCTCCCTTGTACAAAATAATGGACACATTTATCTCGCAGGGGGATCTTGCTGATGTGTTATTAAACTTTATGGAGGACTAGGGACAAAACTAACTGAATAACACATAAATAAACAACCACTTAACACTCAACGAGCGGCTAGGTTAATAACTTCTACTACCTGCCAAGTGGGCATATTTACCCTAAACGAACTTCATACCATGCTCATTTTCATGCATAAAGAAGAGCCAGAGCATAATACAATTATGTATCCGTGAAAGGGCGTTAATTGAGCTTTCCAATGACACCTGAACCATCCTTCTACGATCACGGGTTGTCTTGCAACGATCGTGCAACACGAAGGAAAAATCCCTAAAATACGGTAATTTCCTTACATATTTCCCTGTCTAGGGAGGCAGTGGGTGTGGATGTGTGTGGAGGTTGGGCCAGTCATGGTGCGGGAGCCATGCCGAACGGTCAGAGCCAACCTACGCTCCTCCCACCGCTCGGACTCTCTCTCAGAGCCAATTATGTACTCAACATCGCATACGACTTAAGGCGGTCCCCGCTCTTTAGGTCTGGGTTCTCTTGACCGCCTTAAGTCGGTCCCCGCCAAAGAGGGGTTAATGGGACGATATTTCGAATTGATCTGAACAAATATACTGAGCTAAGTGGTCAAATTTGGCCAAGTAAACAAAGAGGCCCAAAAGGTGGAATTAGTCCGAGTGGTCAAATTTAGCTGAATTTGGGCAAGAAATCATACTGTGCTGACCATTTGAGTTATAAACAGTGGTCTACTTAGGCTGCAAAGTATAATTAGGCCGAACAGACAACTTGAGCTAACGGGTCAAATTAGACAATTACTCTAATCTACCGGATTAGGCAGAGTGCTCCAAATATTGCTGAACGGTTGAAATGGGCAGAAGAGTCAAGGCTGAGAAGTGTCGATCGGTCAAATTGGTCTGATTTACACCAAGTGGTTGATTATTAAACTCGCTGATCAAATAAGTCTGATCGGTGGAATTGGACCCTGTAGTTATATTCAGCCAAACTCGAGAATTTGGCCTATCGTTCATTTAAGTCCGAGTGGTAGATTTGACCAAATTTGAGTTCAAACAGTTCAAATTGGGCTGAGTGAATTGGCCTAATGTGGATGAGTGACTAGAATAGCTGATATCAGAATAATTGATAAGAATAGATACTACATAAAACATCGTCAGTGTAAAGAACATTATATATTATACTGATTGGACAGTATATACTATATATGGATGGCACTATAGGTTCGCTCACGCAACACAGCATTCACAGACTACTATACACAACAGAACCGAAGTGAAGCGGCCGGTTTAACAGCTCTTCATTTTCGCACCGGACGAAGAAAATAAAAGAGTGGTGGAGGAGGGAGACTGGTGCCAGAATACCAAAAAGGTCCCTCGTGTGCCAGCAGAATGACAAGTCCCCCCCCAGGCACCAAGTGCAGCAGATAATCATAACAATTGTGCAAATTATGACTAAAGCATGACATTTTTACCATTACCTTTGGATACCTTTGGATGTGTTCGCCGCTCCTCTAGCGGCACCAAGGAGCGCGACGCCCCTCGTTATGGGTGGTGATTTGGTGCAGTAGACTGTTTGAAGCGACAGCTCGCTCCCTTGCGAGGATGGGCTTGTCTGGCACTTTTTGCAGTTCGACATCTAGGGCTCTCTTGAAGTTGTCTAACGAGATGTCCCTCATGTCTCTTACTCGCCGTGGGAGTTTGTTGAAGAGACGTGGGCCTCAGTGTGATAACCAGCCCTCTCGCAGAGAGCCCATAGCACCCCTGTTATTCATCCGGGGGATTTCGCATTCCCAGCCTCTCCTATCACTGAATTTCATGACTATCGGAGTATGTAGGTTTGGTACTAAACCCATTGTGATTTTCCACGTGTATATTATTAGGTAACGTTCTCTTCTACGTTCCAGTGAGTACAGATTCAGTGCTCTTAAACGCTCCCAATAGTGTAGATGTTTTATCGAACTTATATGCGAAGTGAAATTTCTTTGTACACTCTCTACGTCATTTATTTCACCTGCTTTGTATGGGGATGTTAATACGCTACAGTATTCAAGCCGCGGTAGCACTAGAGATTTGAAGAGCGTTATCATAGGCAATTCACAGCGTGTTTTAAAAGTACGCAGAATCCAACCCGTTAGACGTTTCGGAGCCGCCACTTTGACCTGGTTATGTACTTTGAAACCCATATTTTCAGACATTAATACCCCAAGGTCTTTCACACTGTCTTTCCGTTCTATTATGTGGTTAGATTCTGTTAAGTAATTTGTAATTTCTTTAACATCATTATTATCTCCGTACCGTATTAATTGGAATTTTTCCTCATTGAATTGCATGTTGTTTTCCCTGGTCCACTGGAACACTACATTCATGTCTTCCTGCAGTCGGCCCGTGTCCTCTTGTGTGTTTACTATCTTGCTTAATTTTGTGTCATCAGCAAAAGACGACACCGTACTGTGTCTGGTGTTGGTATCTACGTCGCAAATTAGTATGAGGAACAGAAGGGGCGCTAGCACTGTTCCTTGGGGCACTGAGCTTTTGACATCCGAAGGCTCAGAAGTGACTTGGTTTACTGCTACCGATTGTTTTCGGTTTATGAGGAAATTGTATATCCACCGTCCGATTTTCCCAGTTATACCTTTTGCTTTCAGTTTGTGGGCTATTATACCATGGTCACATTTATCAAATGCCTTAGCAAAATCGGTGTAAATGACATCCACGTTTTTCTTTTCTTCTAGCGCTTTAAGAATTTTGTCATAGTGTTCCAAAAGTTGTGAGAGACATGATCTTCCCGCTCTGAACCCATGTTGACCGGTGTTGTGTAGTTCATTTGTCTCCATGTATGTTGAAATTTTGCTTCGCAGAACTCGCTCGAAAACTTTAATGATGTGAGAGGTTAGAGCTACCGGGCGGTAGTTTTTTGGTAGTGCTTTACTCCCTCCTTTATGCAGTGGGGCAATTATTGCGTTTGTCAAGCTATCTGGTATGTCACCAGTGTCTAGACTCCTTCTCCACATTATAGCCAGGGGTTTTGAAAGGTTTTCCTTACATTTTTTCATTAGGATCGAATTCCATGAGTCCGGGCCTGGTGCCGAGTGGGATGGCATGTTGGAAATGGCCTCTTCTATGTCTTTTGGACCGAAATCAATATCCAGCATCTGAGGGGTTTCCGTGGGGGAGGTTTCCATGAAAAATATATTTTGGTCTCTGATGACTTTTGTTTCATCAGGCTCACTGAATGCCATTTCATACTGCCTGCTTAAGAGTTCGCTCATTTCCTTTTTGTCCCCTGTGAAAGAGCCGTCCCCTTTGCTCAGTGGGCCGATGTTTGATGTTGTTTTAGCCTTTTGTTTGGCGTATGAAAAGAAGTATTTGGATTTTTCCTTTATACCTGCAATAGCTTTCCTCTCCTCTTCCATATGTTGTAGTTCATATGATATTCTTAGCCTTTGTTCAATTTCCACAATTTCTCTATCTATTTCGACCTTTTGCCTATCCTGTAGATTTTGATGTGTGCGTCTTTGTGTGAGTAATTTTCTTCTTCTGTACAGCCTCCTCCTTTCCCGACCAGTGTTAGTACATACCATAAGGTTCATTTTCAGATCGGGAGGTAAGTCAGATTTGACCTCTGAGGATAGTGAGAGGTCAATGACCTCAATTACATTGAAATTGTAATTTTTTCACGTTTCTGGTGCAGTTTGTCTGTTTTGGGAATCATTAAAAAGGTATGTTGCCATGTGTTGGTCCCTTTATCTTCTGGAGAGCCTTTATACATAATCACAGGATGCAACCATGACTGAACAAGTGCTTTAAATGAGGTCAGTGACCTCAGAAAACAAATTTATTGAAATACACATTTAGGTTATTGTGGTGTCCAGAACAGCTTGCATGAAATCGTGTTGTAAGATCATCTGTGCAACCTTAATTTTCAATGTGCACTGAACATAGTATATAAGCTTAAAGTACAGTGAGGTCAGTTACCTCAGACACATGTATAGTACATACCGGTACATGTAATACACACACATTATCCATATAGACGCATACATATAAAGGTGTCTGATTGCACCTAACAGTCTCCCGAACATGCACATAATGCAGTGCACTTGACTGCAGCCTTGGTGCACTTGCAGCGGCCGGTACATCCCTTCTTGCAGCCGCAGTGAATCAGTTCGTGGCAAGATTTTGATGCCTCTGGCAGTGTCGTCCAAAGAGGCTGCCACCCAGAGGCCTCCTTTGTCCAGCCCCAGTCAGATGGGATTGGTAACTCTGGATTCAGGACCAGAGTTTGGTTCCAGCAGTTGCCCTGGAGAGATGCACGCTTGATGTGCTGCTGGAGTGCTGCCTGCGTTGGGGGAATGTCTTCTAGAGCCCTAGACTTGTGTGCGAAGAGCTGTTTCCTAGCATCATTCACATCATTCACATCATTCCTAGCATTCATGTCACTGGTGCGGTCATACATCAGCACAACGAAGTGCTCCAGCAGTGACATTGACTCCTCACTGACATGGCATGCGTAAGAGTTCTTCAAAGGCATCAGTCACCTCTGGGAACACTTTCCAAATCTCCCAGGCAGTCTTCTTCCCTCTGCCAGCGAAAGAATACACAGTGTCGCACCCTGTGAGGGCATGGAAGATGGGGAGAGTAGCACATTGTCTTGGGTTCATGGCGGCAGCCAGTTGGTGAACAGCTATGTACCGGAAGCTGGATCCAGTACCAAGAGCTATCCACAGCTCGTCAGGATTGATGTTGTTGAATGAAGCCACAGCCAGTACCACAAAATCAGTATCCACAGTGCGTATGGCCACCTTCCTGATCCCCTTCTGCACAGCATCTGCCACTTGTAGAAGCAGGCGAGTGTCCGCCTCCTCGTGTGAACATGGGGCGAGGCTGGTCAAGTCGGACTCGGCAGGAGAGCACAGGACCTCAGTTCCACATGTTGCATACATTTCCTTGCCATCTGCTTTTGGAAAACGAATGGCCTCACGTGGCAGGAAACTAAAGAGCTCAGTCTTGTTTTGATCCACACGAAGGAAGTCCTTCCAGTTCTTAGGCATGACGGTAGAGGGAGCCACTCTCTTCCTGATGCCCTTGCCCCTCTTCTGTCTGGTCGTGCCTTTCAGGCTGTCGGGTAGATATACATACCAGACGAGGTCAAGTCTGTTGACCTTTTCGAGTTGAGTGGAGATGTAAGGTGCAAAGACTGTGTTCACATACTCTTGAAAGGTCTTTGCCATTACAGGATTGAGCATTTGAACAATAGCTGCTCCGTCAAGGATTGTGGCATCATCCCCAGGTGCGCTTGTGGTTTCGGGTTGGTCTGATTTCAGGCAGTGTAGTAGATCTGCTTTGACTCCAAGGCGCAGTTTTCCTCCTGTTGATAATGCTGGTGGGGCTGCCTGGTTCTCGTGGCAGAAGAACTGGTCCAGATCCCCATCACGTGATTGGCAGGCAATATACAGCCTCGAGAAGAGACTACAGTCACTCTTCACTGCGGCGAGTTGGATCTGCTGCTTTGACTGCGTCTTGATCTGTGGCCGACTGAAGAGTGGCAACTTGTTCTTGGGCAGGGTTTCTGTAACTGGCTTCGTGCATAGTTCCAGTCTTTCTTCAACACACTTTGTGTACTGCTCCTCACCAAGGGACTCAATCTTCCTCACAGTTTCTGCCACTGGGGTGTTCATGATGTCTCTCGTGTCAAGGACCAGAAGATCTTGAGTGTTCTCTAGGAAGGGATTCCCCATCTCTTCAAACACTGCTATATTTTTTTTTTTTTTTTTTTTTTTTTCTATATTCCAACTTACTTCCTCTCGGGCATAGGCTGAAAGCCTTAACATTCACCGCTTTACAATGAACAGTGAAGCCTGTGAGGTCTTGTTCCAGTCTCTGACATCCTTCATAAAGGCTGCTTGCACTCCAGGTTTCTGGTCATGGTGAAGATGCCCAGTGTCGTGAGCACCACCATGTCCTCCTGTCGCCTGCTCTTCAAACTCTGCAGTGATCCTGGCTATTTCTGGCCCTGCCACCATCCAGCGTCTGAGTGCCCTAGGGTTTCCTGTCAGTCCAATAGCTCCACCAGACCCTTTGACCACAGCGTTGTTCTGTTCATGACATTGGTCAATTGCCATGGCAGAGAACTTGTTGCTGGTCTTGTGTACCACAAACTTCCCAGACTTGAATTCTGCCAGGACATCTGGGTGTTTGTCAATGAGGTTCATCATATCACGGATGTGTACAGAAAGCCACCTGGAATAGTGAGTGTGATCTAAGGCGAACATCCAGGGCATGATCTGTGTCAGGGATTCCACATAGAGCTCAAAGTTCCCTTCACGAAGTGATCGGATGTACACTAGTAAGAGAACCTCCAGTGACAGGGTCTTGAGCCAGTAGTCAAAGTGCACACTGGCCTTTGCTCGCTGTGTGCACCACTCCTCAAAGACCTAATCATCTGGCTGTGTGGTGTTGCCATCATCCGGTGTGCAGTCTTTACTGTATGCCTGTCAGATACTGTCATATCTGCACGGCAATGGCGGGAGGGATGAAGGGTGCGGGCGTAGCCCTCTCTCTATGTATCATCCTTCTCAACATCCAGTGCTGATATACAGGTGCAGAGGGGACCAGTAGTGTACCAGGTCAACACTAAACAAGTATTGAGGGACCTCGTCACACAGAAATCACACACGAGTAAAATTTCTATCACCATTCCTGCCTGGTCTATTTCATATATCGGGAAGACGCCGCGACTGGGCAAATACTCCGGCACAACCTCGCTACAACACCTATTGTGCTACACTCTAATTAGCTGCGGAGATGTAGAGACCAACCCCGGCCCTAGTTCAACGTTGAAGAAACCTCACCACCAAACAAGTAAGGCAGACACCGACATTTCAACAGTCCCTAGCAGTAAAATTCGTTATAACAAACTGGGCCAGCAGGCACCCAAGTCTCCCGTCACGCTCCAACTCACAACCAAGACAGCAGGGCAACCGCCAGCACAGTGCCAACATTCTACCTACTCAACATTACCCTCAACTGTATCATCACTACCACAGATATCGGTGACCCAAGTAACACAACATGCAACCAGAACACCCAAACAAACAGGAAGCTCTAGCAAACACATCGACAATGAAGTAACAGCAACAACGGCCAAGAACAAGGACATAAAACAACATATACAGGTAGGGGTGGGAGGGGGGCAAGGGGGAGCCACAACCTGTCCTCATCTCACGCGCTCACACACCATCAGCCGCTCACGGCGCACAGCTGATCACCACACCGCCAGACGTACGATGAACAGTAACAGGAAAATATGTATAGTGTGCGATATTGGATTCAACAAAAGGAGTACAACGTCACAATGTAGTAGTTGTAATGAAACAGTACACGATCGATGTACTTACATTACTAGCAGAAAAAAAGTGGAATGCGATATATGTAGGGAAATAGCTATTAAGGGTCCTAAAATCATTTGTGAAATATGTGAATCACTCATAACAAGAAAACAAAGGATCATAAACTGTGTTAAGTGTAAAACTGTAGCTCACATGAAGTGCATCTCTAAGAAGACCAACAGTGAAGAACGGGAATTCCTATGCAACATATGTGCCTTGCATTCATTACCGAATATTAATGTAAATGAACCAATTAGTATTAACAACTCAGAATCCAGCCAGGACACATTCAAAATCAAAGATGAATACAGAGTGTTCACCAACAAAGGGCTCCATCTTATCCACATTAACGCCAGATCAATGTACCATAAATTGTCAGAATTAAACTTGTTAGCTAATAAGGCCAAAGCTTCAATAATTGCAATCACAGAAACCTGGCTGGATTCAAGTATAAACGATGGTGAAATAAACATTCAAGGTTTCAATATGGTTAGGAATGATCGCAATAGGCATGGGGGAGGAGTATGTCTGTATGTAAAAAACAACCTCACACACACAACCAGGACCGACCTCCATGTAGAAAATCACGAAGCTCTGTGGATCGATCTACACCTGCCGAGGACAAGACCCATCACAATTGGGGTATGCTATAGGCCACCAGACGACACACAATTCTTGACCAAATTTGAACGAACGTTGTCATCGCTAGACCCTCGGAATGAATCCATCATACTAGGGGATTTTAACCTGTGCTACAAACAACGAAATGGTAGGCTTGTACGAGAATATAGGCATATACTGACAATGCACAATCACAAACAACTCATCACAACCCCCACACGTATCTCTGAGAACACTGCCACAATAATAGACCACATAAACTGTAACAGAGAGGAAAAAATATCCCAATCAGGGGTTATACAGACTGGGATAAGTGATCACTTCGTCACATATTGCACACGAAAAACCACAAAAATTACCCTAGAGAATCACAAGATTATCAAAACAAGGTCACTCAGAAACTACAATAAAGAAACATTTCTGGACATTTTATGGAATACAGACTGGTCTCCAGTGTTTGGAAGTACAAACGTTAATGACGCATGGGTTGGCTTCAGAACCATCATCACAAACATTCTAGACGAAATAGCTCCTCTGAAAGACATACGAATTAAAGCAAGGTCAGACCCATGGATCAACAATGACATACTACACCATCTGGAACACAGAGACAATCTATTAAAAAGGCTAGCGAAACATAGACAGGATCAAGGTCTGAAACATGAGTTCAACAGGGCCAGGAATAAACTAAGTAGGACAATAAAATCAGCGAAAACTAATTATTTTCACAATAAGGCAGAGGAATATCAGAATAACCCAAAGAAAGTTTCAATGGAGGCACCTAAAAACAACAGGCTACAGCAACAAGACAAGGGATTCGTCTAACACTAATATTGCTCTCACCATTAATGATCAGATTTGCCACGATAAACGACAAATTTCAACCTACTTCAACTCCTTCTTCACCTGCATAGCAAACACACTTGCACAGAACCTACCTCAACCTCTCAATAAATACACGACAACAACGGCCACCTTTCGAAATTTCTACAGAGATAAAGACATACACCCAAACACATTTGGATTACAAAATGTTACACCAAAATACACTTTTGACGAGCTGTCTAACCTAAATGTACATAAAAGCACAGGACCAGACAAAATTCCTGCCAAATTTCTACGAGATGGAGCCATTGGTATAGCAGGCCCCCTAACTCACATCATCAACTTGTCAATTAACACCAACACTGTACCTGCTGAACTGAAGGAAGCTATTGTAACCCCTCTATTCAAGAAAGGAAATAAAATAGAAGTTGGTAACTACAGACCAGTTAGCATATTATGTATTGTATCTAAAATCCTTGAAAGAGCGGTATACACCCAAATTGAACACTACCTCAAACAAAATTATCTATTCTATAAGTTTCAATCAGGTTTCAGATGCATGTACTCGACAGACTCCTGTCTCATCCACTTAACGGATCACATTCGTAAAGAAATGTCTAAAGGTAACTACACCGGTATGGTTCTTCTTGATCTACAAAAAGCGTTTGACACAGTAGACCATGATATCCTATGTAATAAACTACAAGCAATGGGCATAGGATCTGTGAACTGGTTTAAATCTTATCTTAGTGGTAGAACCCAAAGAGTCAAAATTGATGATAATATATCTGATCCTATGCCAATTAACTGTGGGGTCCCGCAGGGAAGCATCCTTGGTCCCTTACTCTTTCTCTGTTATGTGAACGACATGGAACTGAGTGTCTCATGTAAATTATTACTGTATGCAGACGACAGCGTGCTCCTGGTTTCAGGAAAAGACCCAATAAGTATTGCCGCTTCACTTTCCAAAGAACTAGAATCATGTAGTGAATGGCTAGTGGACAATAGACTATCTCTTCACCTGGGCAAGACGCGAGCCATCTTATGTGGAACAAAACGCAAACTGAAAGACATTGTGGGCTTCTCGGTCAACTGTAATGATATTCCTATAACAACAGTGTCACAAGTTAAATATCTCGGACTAAAACTGGACGCGAGTTTGTCAGGTGAAACAATTTTGGAATCTATCCTGAGTAAGTGTAGAGCACGTATAAAATACCTGTATAGACAGGTGGGATGCTTGCCCGCGGCGACCAAAAAGACCCTCTGCCAAGCGCTTGTTCAATGTCATTTTGACTATTCTGTGTCATCCTGGTACTCTGCATCATCTAAATCAGCACAGCACAAACTTCAGGTCACTCAAAATAAAATGGTTAGGTTCATGCTGAACCTAGGACCCAGATCACATGTTGGCCAGGAACAACTTCAGTCACTAGGTATGCTCAATGTCGCTGACAGGGCCAAACATATCAGGCTCACTAATGCCTTCAAAATGTTCTATGACAGAGCTCCAGAGTACCTAAAGAATGATTTTGTTAAAGCAAATGAGAGGAGTGGACATAATACAAGAAACAGGATGTTTAATTTTAAGGTCCCGAGAATCCAAGGACAGGGTAAGCAAACATTCTTCTTCACCGCCATCAAAGACTGGAACGACCTACCCCAGTCAGTCCGTGAAAAGAGAACATTGTATTCCTTCAGACGTAGCCTGAAGGAACACCTGAACCGGACAGCTGCGAGAAGGGAGCACCAAGCTTATGTCTACTACTAAATGCGACATAAGAGATAGACAAACCAAACTGAAATTATTACTGATTACGGATTACTGATATTTACTATAGGATGTAAGGTATCTTAAAATAACCCCCTAGAAATACTTTTTCTAAAGTATCCATTTCTTTATCCTCCCCATTTTTCACCAGCTAACCTAATCCCACAAGGACCCCAATGGAAATACGCCTAACGGCCTTATTGGGCTATCCTTAGTTGGAATTATGCAAGGCTGGTACATGTCATATTTGTAACAAACTATGTGGTACCAACTCTGTAAATTGCTAACTGAATAAATATTATTATTATTATTATTATTGCCTGATTGAGTAGTGTGTGGAGGGTTGCAGCTGTGACTTGGTGTGCATGGCGGGTCTTGGTAACATGGCTGGCTCGAATGAAGGAATCTGCTGTTCCAGAGCTGGCAATGTCGGCCTGTACCAGGGCGTTCGTCCAACCGCTGTCCTCCAGCCAGTCTCCCAGCAGCTGAAACACAACACAAATTATGTTAATGATGTTCAGATTGTACAACACTAGCCTCTGCCTGACACAATGTACATAACACTCAGCCTACTATTTCAGTTGCCAGATACACATGCACAGAACATTAATAAAACATTATTACTGTTACAACTACATATACTAATATCTCATAGGTACTACACTGGCTATTAGTGTATATCATGGAACTTACCTTCAATACACCCATCTCGATATGCAGACCGCCGAACATGATCAAAAAGTGATCCTCTCCATGTGTGGCTGGCCAGGTCCACTGTATTTCCTTGGCAAGGGCGAAGAGTGGCTGATCAGCAGCAAGTACAGGTACTTGTCCAGGGTTCAGGTGCTGAATAGCTGCCTTGACGATGGCCATGGCATGTCTTATCATTGCCACCGAGTGTGTGCTGTCTAGGAACAGAGGCAACAGTGCATTGATTGCGGCAGGTGGGATCACTGCTTGCTGGACATCGGCATGGTAGGCAGACCATGACACCCATTCATCTATGGATTGCTTCTCTAGAGCTGTCTTCACTGTCCTCAGCCACCCATACTCTTCTTCCATGGCAGCTTCAGCAGCCAGGAGGTCGGGAGGCTTTGCAGGACGTTGTACAGCCAGTGCAGTGAAGTGCTTCGTCTTCATGGCAGCAGGTGGCACACTTGTGTACACTGATGGCAGAGGTGCTACCGACTTGGCGGAAGAGATGTCTTGCCCAATCACCACTACACCACGGTCGAGTCCGCCATTCGTGTGTGATGGATGTTGCATTAGGGAGATACCTGTGCCATGAAAAGAATCCTGGCTGTCACAGAGCTGGGGTTATGGTCAATATTATCGACAGCCCCAGTAGTGAACAGTCCCTGGCGCAGCTTGGGTGGGCAAACAACTTCTTCCATGTTGAAGCGCTGGCAGACACCATTGGCAATGTTTGCTGTGAGCTGTAGTAATCTATCATATGACACACACATCCCTAGGCTGAACAGTGTGTCAATCAGACCTCTGCTCCTGGTCACAGCGTGAATCTTGAGGGACATGTAGAGTGGGAGTGGGGTTTCTCTCTCGCGGCTGTGGCACACAGAGGTTGACTCCACACTGCGTGCATGCTTTACACTATTGAACACCAGTAGCTGCGATACTGTAAGAGCAGCAGTTGTGGCCAACTGAGTCTGGTGCTTGATGTTCGCCCCATCGAGGATCATGTTCACCAGAGCAAGGAGGGATGGTGTCACAGAATCTTTCTGGCAGTCAGCTTGGAACGCACCGTCAAAGGTGAACCTGGTCTCAAACATTTCTCTACGTACTACCTGTGCTGCTCTCACTAGGTGTATGGCATCACTGTCATGATCACAGGCCTTCTTCAGGGGGGGACCTATATCTTTCTCAAACAAGAGAAGTGTGTCTCGGCCCTGAGAATGGGCTCTCAGATCAGGAAGCACAGAAAGAAGTCTGTCCTTCAGCCTGGTTGTGTGTATTCTGTTGGTTACCGTGGCACCCAGCTGCTCCAGTCTCGTCTTGTAGAGGATAGCCACGTCTGAGAGTTTAAATACAGGGGCATTGTCCTCATCTGCATGCATGTCCTCCATGAATACCACCAGCTCAGCAAAGGCTATGCCATGCAGACGATCCGCATCCTCGTCCTTGAGTGCGGCTGGTCTGATTTTGTTGTATAATGCACGGAGACAGTTGCGATGGTATTTTGCCTCGATGGCAATCATGTCTCCTGCAGACAGCTTGGCCAGCAGTTCAGTGTCCCCAATTCAGTGGCACATCCGAACGTTCTTGTCAATTTCCATTGTAGCTGCTTCGTGCAAGTCTGCAGTGCCAGCTGGCTTACTGCAGAAGAAACAGATAGGCTCGGTTGACTGTGGAAGCCTGTGGGCAGCTGCTGATCATGTGTGCACGGTTGGAGTACCAGTACTAGATTGCTGTCCTGAAGCTGATTCTGCTCTGCTCTGCTGGTCAAAAAATTTGTTGTAAAACTTTAAACGACATTTCTTGTGCCACTGAGCACTGTGTGTCCTCAAGGTAGCTTCTACGCCAACGCCATCATCCAGTCTTTTCACGTTGAGTTCCATTGGCATGTGCCGAAGTCTCTTGAAATGGAGGAGGTCTTCTGTCAATGATGTATAGCCACTACCACTCGGTTTCATGGTTGATCTTAGTGGGCACTGCAAAGGTTCATCTGTCTCTGCTTGGCAAAGAATACAAAGCTCCCAGTTAGTTCTTGGGAGTGGTCTTGATTGCTTGGACGTAGAGGGCTGGGCTGGGTCTATGAGGATATGACGCTTTGCCATAGTGACGATCAGGTCTGGGATGCTTGTATCTTGGCTTCGATCATCAGGCAGGGAATCCTGCAACACAAAAGTACAACAATTGTGTTAGTACAAGCCACCACAGTTTACATTCATTGGCATCAATATTGGATATGTTGAGGTAATTGACCTCTCACTGTCCTCAGAGGTCAAAGCTAGACACCTGTAAATAATTACCAACGCTGTGTGGAATATGTAGACACTTTTATTGGAACACAAATGCATGGTTTGTACATCATAAACATGTTTACCATTAACCAATGACGCCAAACATCAATATTTTGATACTTTGAGGTCATTGACCTCTCACGGCCCTCAGAGGTCAAATCTGACTTACCTCCCGATCTGAAAATGAAGCTTATGGCATGTACTAACACTGGTAGAAATGTCATGCTTTAGTCATAATTTGCACAATTCTTATGATATGAGAGATTATCAGCTGTACTGTATTGGTGGACATTTATCTTAAGCTAAATCAAATCGTCTAAATCATATAAATAAGATCGTCTACAAATATTTTGTACATAGGTTTACAACATTTAGGCCACATTCATTTACTTGGTCAACATTAAGCATATAAATCAATATAGTGTTACAACGCAAAGTTTGGAGAGACTAGTGGAACTAGCTTAGTTAAAGATTTGGCCCCGAAGGAGTCTAGAGGGTGACCTTTAGGTTGAACACAAAGACTGAACTTTAGTTTAAGGGTGTTCAGTATGGATAAGTACTTTTATTAATTTAGTACTTGTATTAAGGTAAAGTCTCTTTAAGAGTAGTTCTCGTATTTTAATATTTATTACTAAGATGATATTTTAATTTAAGAGTTGTTCTCGTATTTTAATCAGATTTCAAAGTAGTCTTCTGGATCTTATATAGGGTTAATCTTCCTCACTTCATTTAATCATTAGGGTATAAATATATATGGATATGAAAAGAATACACAATTTTTGTTAATATAATAAAATCAAATTTAAGTAATATAACAAATCATTATGTATTATATAATTATAATTTAAAGTTATAAAACAAAATCAAACAAATACAATGGTAATTAATATTAATGCAAAATATTTAATTTATACAAAATGAAAACAAAAAGAAAATCAAAATGAAAATATAAGTTATAGTCACGATATCTCCCGTAGTCAAACCGAAGGGGGGGTAGTTCCTGGAGCTTTAAAACAACGCTCTCTGGAAGCGATATTCCCGAGAACGTTGCACCGAGAAAGTCTAAGATAACACTGACCCCCCTCTTTTTTCCCGCCCCGTCATTGACTACGGTAGATTTAATGTGACCAGAAAAGAAACTTCCACCCCCTGGTGTTCATGAGCAGAGATAGCATTGAACTTTAATTTGAATTACATATTTATTGAGTGAGACTTCGAAACTCTGCTCGATCAAAATGAGAGGGATAGAAGTAAGAAGGATATTGGGATGCGAAGTTTCGGGCCTCTGTTGGTTTGGTTGCTTGAAGCCCCGACCCCGATCTCAGACTGGTTGATGCGTTTGTAGGGTCGAAGTGAACCCGTACAGTCAGAGCCTATAGGTCCGTGACACCTCCCCCCTTAAAGTCCTCGAAGGGGAGCGAAGAGGACTAGGTAGCGAGAGGAGGAATAGGCTCCGCTGTAGGTGGAAGATCTCTTGACAAGGCATCTGCAATCCGATTGTCTACACCACGAATATGGCGAACAATGAGATGGTACTCCTGTAACTTTAGAGCCCACCGGAGAAGTCGTTGGTTGTTGTTCTTCATCTTGTACAGAAAAGTAAGAGGGTTGTGCTCAGTATAGATGATGATTGGTGGATAGTGCTGAGGGAGATAACATTCGAACTTCTTCACCGCTGATACCATCGCCAAGCACTCCTTCTCCACTGTGGAATAACTCCTCTGGTGTCTCTTCAGTTTGGTGAAGAAGTACAAGACAGGATGTAGGACGCCAGTTGTCTTATCTGGTTGCAGAAGTACTGCCCCGACTCCTCTATCACTCGCATCAACCTGAAGATGGTAAGGCAATGCGGAATCAGGAGCATGAAGTACCGGGTAGGATGAAAGGAGGCACTTCAGTTGGTCAAAGGCAGCAGTACAGGTGGGAGTCCAGACAAACTTAATTTTTGGCTGCAAAGTTCGGACAGAATCTGCGGTAGAATCCGCACATTCCTGAAAACCGCATGATGGATTTGCGGTCAGTTGGCTGGGGAAAGGCGGTGATGGTCTCCACGTTAGCTTCCTTGGGACGTGCAGTAACCTGACCCACCACATGGCCAAGGTAGGTCACTGATCCACGTCCAAAGCAGGACTTGGCTAGGTTGATGGTGAATCCAGCAGCAGCCAAGCGCTCCATCAACCCATCCAGTCTGGAAAGATGATCCTCCCAAGTATCTGAAATAATCACGATGTCATCTAAGTAAGTGTCTACACCTTCTAAATCCTGAATAGTATATGACATGACCCTTGGAAATGTGGCAGGAGCATTCATCATGCCAAAAGGCATGACTCTATATTGGAAGAGCCCAAAAGGAGTGGTGAATGCCGAGATGATTTTAGCTCTATCGGTCATCCCAATTTGGTAATACCCCTTCTGCAAGTCTATGGTTGATACTACCTTAGCAGCCCCTACTTTATCTATTAGGTCATCAATTCTAGGTAGTGGATATGCATCAGGGACTGTCACTGCATTTACTTTCCTGTAATCAGTACACAGCCTACTACTACCGTCTGGTTTTGGGACTAATAAAGAGGGTGATGCCCAAGGGGAATGACTTGGTTCCACTAAGGACTTCTCCAACATAGTCAATTTCCTTTCTCATGATCTCTTGCTTCTGAGGGTTTAGTCTGTATGGTGATTGTTTGATAGGTCTTACTTCTGGTGAGGTCAAGATAACATCGTGATGATGGTCCTTGCAAAAGCCAGGGACATCCAATGTGACTGAAGGGTAACTTACAAGCAATTTCCTAAGATCATCTCTACGTGATGGCGACATGTCCGACAAATATTGATCTAAGGTACATAATAGTTTGCTGTTCTTTGGGCTTCCACAAGGTGAAGGAAGATCACCAAACTCAATCACATCAGAGTCTCCTACCGTTTGCAATTCCCACGAGTCTGGTACAGAATGTGGTACAGTATTTACATCTAGTATTGGGGTATTCTCCTCAAGCGGCCTTTTTATGTACGCCTTCATCTGGTTTAAGTGAACAATCCTTTGATCCTTCCTTCGATCAGGAGTGCGAACAACATAGTTTAGCTTGGTAAGTTTCTGAGAGACTACATATGGGCCACAAAATTTGCTTTTTAATGGACTACCAGGAATGGGCAGGAAGAGAAGGACTTTGTCTCCAGGACTAAATGTTCTACTTTCAGACTTGCGATCGTAGTGGGTTTTCATTCTTGACTGACTCTTCTCAAGGTTGGCCAGTGCTAGCGCTCTTACATTTGACATCTGAAGTTTTAACTCATTTATGAACTCTGCAACTGTGCGAGAAGGATGATCAGATACTTCCACAAACCAAGAATCTTTCAAGACCTTTAGAGGGCCTCTGATCTGACGCCCATATAGCAACTCAAAAGGGGAGTATCCTAGTGACTCTTGAGGGCACTCTCTAACGGCAAAAAGAAGCCAGTCAATGTTGGCATCCCACTCTTTCTCAGTCTCAAAACAAAACTTTTTTATCATGGATTTCAGAGATTGATGATGGCGTTCTAGGCAACCCTGGGTCTGAGGTCTGTGCGCAGTGGCTATCTTCTTATCTACCTCTAACTCACTCAGTACCGCTTTCATTAGGTTACTTGTAAAATTTGACCCCTGATCACTCTGAATTTCTTTAGGAATGCCTACTTTTGTGAAAAGATGCAACAGATGGGACACAATAGTCTTAGCCTTGATATCTTTTAAAGGGAAAGCCTCAGGATACCTAGTTGCAGCACACATTACGGTAAGTAGGTACTGGTTCCCTTTCTTAGTTTTGGGAAGAGGCCCTACACAATCAATTACTATTTTCTCAAAGGGCTCTGTAGTGACAGGAATAGGAGCAAGTGGAGCTTTAGGGATGGTCTCATTTGGCTTTCCTACTATCTGGCAAGTGTGACAAGACTTTACAAATTTGGTTACATCTTTTTTCATGTTAGGCCAAAAGAAATGAGCTAGGATCTTTCTGTATGTATTTCTCTGTCCCAAATGACCAGAGTTTCCGTCATGAGCTAATCCCATTACAGCAGATCTGATGGAGGTAGGGATGATTACCTGATGTACTATAGACCAAGTATCTGAGTCAGGCCTATCAGGCGGGTGAAAACTATGCATAAGGACCCCTTTGTGATAGTAGATGTTAGGGTTTTTCCCATTTAGGGGTTTGTCATCAGCAATGTGCCTGAGCTTAGCAAGTGAAGTGTCTGCCTCTTGAGCTTGTATGAGGTTTTCCCTAGACATGATCTGGGTGAACAAGGTATCCTGACCTGAGGGTGAGAGAGAGTCATTAGACACTGCAGCAGTTTGTGAACGGGTGACAGCGCAAACCGGGAAAATATGTGGTTTCTCCTGATCTAGCTTTGCAGTAGGACTGTGTAACATGGGTTTGTCTCTCACTATCATGTCAGGAATCATCCCATGTCCAGCCAAGTCATTTCCTAAAAGGAAAGTTACCCCCGGAATAGGAAGATCTGTATCCAAGACGGCTACTCTAACTGACCCTTGGATCAGGTCACTGCATATTTGTATATCAGCCATGTCTGCAGTATGACCAGAGCTTAACGACTTAAGTGTAACTTTTCCCCCAGTGTAGTGGTTCTCAACTGAAGGCAAGGCAGTCTTACACAACAAGCTTTGGGCTGATCCAGTGTCTCTTAAGATGGTAACTGGGTAAGTCTGTGGGTCATCTGGAAGAGAGAGTGTTCCAGGTACCTTAAAGGCAGAAAAAGGATCAGAAGAGGCATTCTGGGTATGTATACATGTTATAGGTGCCCCAGAAGGTTTTGTTTGTTTTTGAGGTCTTTGAGAAGTGGCAAGTGTGAGTTTGTATGCAGCAGAGGTCTTACACTTAGGATGTGTACACTGCATGATGTTATGCCCTGTCAGTTTACAATATGAGCAGAAGTCTTCAGACTTTCCTTGACTTTGAGATGGGCTTTTGGGAGCATTTGTTTGCGACATGACTTTAGACACAGGGTTATAGCTTGAGGAGAATCTCACATTTGGGGTTTTTGTCCTATCATAGCTTGGTACAACCCTATGGATTAAAGCATAGCTGTCAGCTAATTGAGCAGCCTTGGTAAGGTCATTCACTCCCTTCTCCTCTATATATACTAGCATACTGGGCGGTAACCTACGCTTCCACTCCTCTAGAACAACAAGGTTAACTAACTCTGTGAAGGTGGTGACATTTTTAGCAGCTAACCATTTTTTAAGCATCCGTAGTTTATCCATGGCAAACTCCAAAAAAATGTATGTTTTTCTGGCTTGATGTAGTTCCGAAAAGTTCTACGGTAATGATCAGCGGTGATAGCATAAGCATCTAATATAGCGCTCTTTACAAAGTCATAGTCATTAACGTCCTCCAGGTGATTGAAAGTTTTCTGAGCTCTTCCTACGAGTTTGGGTTGGAGAAGCCATGGCCATTCCTCTTTTGGCCATTTAAGGTGTTCAGCAGTTTTCTCAAACGTGGAGAAAGATTTCTCTGGGTCACTCTCGTCAAAGGGTGGTACTAGGGAGATGTTTTTAGATAGTTGGAATCTTGGCTTCTGGGCTTCCATTTCAGTCTTCTGCAACTGTAATATCTCTTCTTTGAGGCGTTTTGTTTCTTCCAAGTTTTGAATTTTAGCAATTTCTAGTTCTCTGTCTTTCTCTTTCTCCCGTTGTTGTGTCTCTCTTTCTCTTTCTCCCGTTGTTGTGTCTCAAGTTTCAAGAGTTCTAGTTGCCGATCTTTCTCTTTCTCCTGAACCTCGTGCAGAAGCTGCTGCCGAAACTTCTCCCTTTCAAAATCTAGTCTGTCTTCTGACCACGGCTCAGGAGATGGAGAGTGTTTTCCCTGGGAGTTTTCCTGTATGGTACTCTGGGAATCTTCATCATTATCAGCCATTATCATTGAACTACTCATGGGAGTAAGTGAATCTACAGCTTCAGCAGGTAAGATTTCTCTATTTGTCAGTTCTTCTATGACTGTGTTTTTCAGGATTTCCTTAGTGTGTGAACTCTCATAGCTTATGTCAAAGGAATAAGCTATAAACTTCCAAGCATCCTTGGAGATCACCTGACCTTTAAGTTTGTCTATAGATGGCTCTTGACAAAATTGTTTAGCATTAAACTTTGCCATTTTGATTTTAATTAGGACTAGATGAGGTAGAGAAGATTACCGCTCAATTTATACTAGACTGACAGCTAATGTATAGAGGATGGGGTTATTATAGCTTCACATACTGTATAATATAAAGACTGGAATGAACGGCAATATTGACTAATACGGACTCGCTTTATAGTTACCGGTAATGGTAGATTACTAACCCTGGATAACTATTAACAAGTGCATACTATATGGACTAGGTATATTCCTAGTAGAGACGGGTTACCTAATAGTCAGGTTGACACTAATATCCCAAATCAATATGATTAGTGTGAGTAACTCCCACCTGTTGAGCGAACTATGGTCGACAACAACAGGAGGGTTGATAAGTAAGGACGACAGACAAGAACCTGACCATTAGTGAACATCGTGAGACACGATCCCTTGATATCGAAACTAAAGGAAGAAGGCATGAGATTTATGTGCGTTAGGAGATCCTACTTCTAGTTACAGATATATGTTAGGTGATCGTGGATGGTCTCCTATAGTTTTGATCTGCTATAAAAGACGAGTTTAACTGGTCATTCCTATTCTGAAGAGATTCTACTTAAAGAGGGGTGACTCAGATAGGTGACCGATGTGCGAAAACGCTAATTTCGTCACATGAAAGATTAAGAGATTGATACACAATGTCCACCACCGTCTGCCTAGTGTTAATGAACATGGATGAATATGAGGATTTGAGATGACGAGTGATCCTGACTATCTCGTAAACCACAGAACTTCCCCAACTTATGACCAACCTGAGCTATTACCTCTAAATGTACAAACCGACTAAAGGGAAAGGAATGTATTTAAGCATCAGGAGTAATATAATAATTCAGGCTAAATATATCGTGACGTAAAGATAAATAATTAAATTTATGAATTTACTATGAACATTAGAAAACCCAATTCATATAATGAAGTGCAGAGATTAATCAGAAAATATCCCGGACGGCCCAATATGTTACAACCCAAAGTTTGGAGAGACTAGTGGAACTAGCTTAGTTAAAGATTTGGCCCCGAAGGAGTCTAGAGGGTGACCTTTAGGTTGAACACAAAGACTGAACTTTAGTTTAAGGGTGTTTCAGTATGGATAAGTACTTTTATTAATTTAGTACTTGTATTAAGGTAAAGTCTCTTTAAGAGTAGTTCTCGTATTTTAATATTTATTACTAAAATGATATTTTAATTTAAGAGTTGTTCTCGTATTTTAATCAGATTTCAAAGTAGTCTTCTGGATCTTATATAGGGTTAATCTTCCTCACTTCATTTAATCATTAGGGTATAAATATATATGGATAAGAAAAGAATACACAATTTTTGTTAATATAATCAAATCAAATTTAAGTAATATAACAAAATCATTATGTATTATATAATTATAATTTAAAGTTATAAAACAAAATAAAACCAATACAATGGTAATTAATATTAATGCAAAATATTTAATTTATACAAAATGAAAACAAAAATAAAATAAAAATGAAAATATAAGTTATAGTCACGATATCTCCCGTAGTCAAACCGAAGGGGGGGTAGTTCCTGGAGCTTTAAAACAACGCTCTCTGGAAGCGATATTCCCGAGAACGTTGCACCGAGAAAGTCTAAGATAACACTGAACCCACTCATTATTCCCGCCCCGTCATTGACTACGGTAGATTTAATGTGACCAGAAAAGAAACTTCCACCCCCTGGTGTTCATGAGCAGAGATAGCATTGAACTTTAATTTGAATTACATATTTATTGAGTGAGACTTCGAAACTCTGCTCGATCAAAATGAGAGGGATAGAAGTAAGAAGGATATTGGGATGCGAAGTTTCGGGCCTCTGTTGGTTTGGTTGCTTGAAGCCCCGACCACGATCTCAGACTGGTTGATGCGTTTGAAGGGTGGAAGTGAACCCGTACAGTCAGAGCCTATAGGTCCGCGACAATAGCATAACACCAAATTGTATAGCAACCATACTAGTGCACTACAAAACTACCAACCGAAAAACATATAAGCAACAAAACCGAAACAAAAATAATCGGAGAACATTACCGTGGTGTGAATAATTTGTTTTTTCTATGTGAATCAGGGAGACAAAAGGCATAACTGCCTGCAGCGAGTGCCTCCCCCAGATTTCAAAGAGTGACAGGGCCGAAATCAAGGGACGTTCGAGCTAAAATGCCTGGACACACGGAGTTTGAAGCAATTTAAGTCATAGGAAGATGGAAAGACTTATTCTGGGAGAGAGTTCCAGAGCTCAGCAGTTGAATAGAAGAAAGTCTGAGAATAGCGTTTCTCTCTTGGGTTGGACAGTTGCACATAGTAGGGGTGGGATTGAGTTGTAAGGCGGGTACTACGTACCCTACGCAGAGGAGGTGGTATACACTGGGAAAGCTCTGAGGAGCACTGATTATTGTAGTAGCGATAGAATAGCGAGAGAGATGCAACATTGCGGCGAAGAGAGAGAGATTGCAGAGAGTTGGTGAGTGGACGGGAGTTAATGATACGAAAGGCTTTCCTTTCTACTTTGTCTAGGAGTGCGGTGTGAGAGGATCCTCCCCACACATGTGAACAATACTCAATATAAAGACGCGCTGTGCCCCTGTACAGAGCAAGAAGCTGCGCAAGGGTAAAGAACCCCTTGAGGCGGTTGAGCACACCCAGCTTCTGGGAGGCTGCCTTAGCGAGACTGGTGATAAAGAGACACCGAGAACATTGAGAGAAGATGAAGGGTTGATTTTTGTATTGTTGAAGAATAAGGGATAGTCCTCTGGAGGTTGCTGACGGGTAGTAAGATGGATAAATTGAGGGGGGGTAATAAGAGGAAAAATGGGTGTAAGTCATAGTATTCAATCCGTCTTGCATAGTGGCTAGCTTTATACCCCTGATGTAGGAGTCAACATCAATTAACCAGCAACCAAAAGTCTAAGGAGAGAGGGAGAGGAATCTAGGTAATGCTATGTGTCTTGCGTCACCAAACTCATCACCTGGGCCGGGCTGTCTATGCCTTTAACTGTCTTGATAGCCTAATGCTTAGTGCGCCAAATGTCGGTGTGAGTATCCTAGGTTCGAATCCTTGGAGTACCACATATATTCATTAGTCTCATTGATTTCATTAATTATGTTTATTTGAAAGTTAGTTAGTGGGTTGGTGAAAAAATACGAATAAATATGATATATATATATATATATATATATATATATATATATATATATATATATATATACAGTATATATCTATCTATCTATCTATCTATCTATCTATATATATATATATATATATATATATATATATATATATATATACTGTATACTTATTGTTATGCAACAGTAAAAAAGGAAGAGAGTTGAGAAGTTCCCAGTGGCACTAAACCAGCCCCAACACCCGGGACAACACTAGCTTCTACCAACCAATTAGCTATAATCCAGACAGCTGCCACAGTGCGTCATCCAGTCTAGTTTTGATGCAATTTAATTTATCGGACATGATGGCTGGAGCCGTAATTATAAGGCAGTATCTATCAAAGGGGCTTTGGAGGTTCAGGGTGATGATTACATACCGGGCAAGGTGGGTAGGATAATAAAAATCCACTGTAGCGTAACAGATTTGGCTATGATAGCTTGACTGGATGTGTGACGTAAAGTTCGCGGCGAACAGAAGAAGTTACGTTAGACTCGCTGATAGGTGTTTTTTTTTTTATTGAGGGGCAAAGTTGATCACGCGTTGAACACAATCGATGGTGGCACGTAGGGAGGTTAGCAAGTCAAAGCCTAGATATCCATCGTAATTTACTCTTTGGAGGAGAAGTTCAGGAAGGTATGGTGGTGACCGTGATCTGGGATGTTTGTAGCTACGTAAAGGGGAGCGGTTTGTCCGCTATTTGGAATTATGCCATCATTTGCATTAATTAAGACGATGGATGAGAGTTGTAGCTGCCCAAAAGTGGCCTTGTTCTTATGAAAAAATGAAGAGAATAGACACGAACGGGAGGCCCCCCGTGTCAATCAAAGTCTAGCTTTAACACCTTGAATCGTAAGGTGATTATAAATGGGGGGCTTATCTGAGGTTGTTCCATCACGAGCCCCCGCCAGTTTTGCAGGGATCCTCAATTTCCACTATTTCTTTGGGTATTCCTTCTTCGGGGGCGTCATCGATCCCTATGGTCCCGTCTTTATTGATGGTGGCAACTCGTCGTGGCTTAATCCAATGGATCTGGCCCCAGAATTGAGGTAGCTTGGGACGACGTTTCACCAATTCAGTGAATGATTTTTTTAGAGACAAGATATGGCATTTTGGGCAATAAGGTTTCCAATCTGAAGGTCGGATTCTTGCTCAATCTTCCATCTTTCCTGCTGGACGGGGATACAACGTGGCTGAAAAAGGTGCTGAAGACATTTGAGGTTGGGTGGTGGCACGGCTAATTGCGGCGATCTTGTCTTTCTCTTGGCTTTATTGTAACGCCAAGATACGCCGGCTAATTGGCAAGTCCTCGTCATAGCCCTTGGGCTCAGTTATTGCGAAATGATCTCGCACGTACATTGGTAATACCCTAAGTAAGGCATTGAACGCACTCTCTTTTCTACTAGCTGCAGTGCCTTCTGGAAACGCTGTGACTACAGCTGATTTAATTGGCTGATGGTGTGGTCTAAATTTCCTGAAAATTTAACACTGTGGAATTGCTGATTGGCAATTATTTTACCGAGAGAGGGGTTAATGGCTCCCTTGGTATGCTTTTCAAATGGAGCCCAGGTAAATTGTGGGGTATCACGCACATAACCTGAAATGAGGGACATATGCTGGCCCAACTTCATCACAACTGTGTGGATTTTGGAGGTATCATCGTCCTTGAACACAATATCAAGGACTGGTTTAACGACTTCAAAATAAGTAACAAAGTCGTGATCTTCTTGCTTGAAAGGAATAATTTTGATCGATTTACCTGCTGTGATGTTTGTGTTATTGGTTATATTGAGTGAGTTATAAACCAAAGTTGCTATTCCGAGTTGAGACACCGCTGCCGCCAGTGTTATGCGACGTTATAAATCAACGTGCTTTATGGTGATTACGTTTTCCACCTTAGGAAACTACGTCAATCCCATCTCTCTCACTGGGAGATAACGAACTTTAGTCTTGTAATTACACAACAATAATAATCAATGAATACAGAATACACGATAAAGTTTCACAAGTTTTATTCCTTAACAGCTAGGGTACAATGTATAAGTCAGATTATCATAGATTATAATCGGTCATCATATATATAGGTAAGGCTTACGATTCAACATAAATAATTAATACAAATTATATGGATATACTAGAATGGAAATGATCTAGTAAATATAAAATAAGGTTACTAATAGAATATATAAATAATCACAATGTTACTACCAGAAACCACAAATAAGTATACACAGAGATGTTAAGTCTCAAACACAATAAACAGTGTCCTGATAGAAAACGGGGAAATGCGAGGCGAGTTTCCGCCTAAGGTAAATAGTAGTTACTGCGAGAGGGCATACACGTGGCACTGAAGTTATGTAAAATAAGACATTGTTTGATATCTGAATAACAATACGTTAATTCAACTTGTACAGGAGATTAAACTAATAGAACTCAAAGAGTAATAATTATGAATATAAATTCATGAAGGGGTTAAATAAATATATTAGTTGTGTATGCGTGACGGAGAATCCTCGCCGAGAGGTAAGTTACTGCGACGTGAATAAATAGAGTTTAAGACAACTCAAAATAATACACAAAAGGAATTCTACTTCATGAAGCGTGATAAATAACAATAGTCAAATTAAGAGACTGAATAGTAAAACACTCTGTGAACAACTTATCCATGACTTACATACCCAATAGATGATGTTACATAAAAACAAGATCTGAATAAGTGTTCACTAGTTTTACGTGTAATGGTGCATGTTTTTATTCCCGAATAAACATATGTATATCTCTCCATATAGAATATAGGAGCCTATATTCGAAGTGATATATATATATATATATATATATATATATTGATTCCACAGATAAGGGTGTATATGTTCTCTCTAAAACGAGCGACAGGTAACTAGGATAAGGAAAGAATGGAAAATCTTTAATATTACGTTAGTGTGAACCTCAACATATCTAGTTAACCCTAGTTGAAATCATCTTTTTCTTTAACAAAACAAAGAGCACTTAAAAGAGTTGGAAGAAAGATAGGAGCCTAGTAGAGACTCTGGCGAGCACGTGGTCACAGCTGCAGTTGTCCTTCCTTTTACTAAAGGACTCGTCGCTAGGTTCACACACAGCAGGTAAGTCTCTTCTTTTTCTTTCCTCTTGTTCGGGGTCACTGGCTACACTGGTTTGCACTGAGTTTATAACTTTTTAACAGATCAACTGGCGATATATGTACGGAAGTCTTGATCCGAATTAAGGTATCTAGCTATGCACGTCCTTCCTAAGAAGAGGTACACGCCAAGATATTTATCCCTAATTTTGCCTACCTTACCTTGGACACGGGCAGGTAGTAATTATTTTTGGGATGGGTTTAAGAAGCTGCTCTCTCGGAGTAGTAAGGGCATGGAGCTTAAAAAAAAATTATTTATCATGAGGTTATGAGTTGTACTAAAAATATGGGAAGGATATTGTCGTGACTGGATGGACATTACACACTTGTTTCTATTTACTTGGGGTTTCATTATGGCTTGCTGTGGTGGAAAAATAAATAACTGTTTGGAGCAGATATAGGAAATTTGTAGTTTGTATGATGGTGATTTGGAAAGAAGGTATGTAGGGGAATTTGGCTTGTTAGCTCGCCTGGTCAAAGTTGCCTTGCTCATTATGGTACAAGTTGATGTGAGGATATTGAGGGGGCTGGTGGGGAATTTGCATGAACAATTCCTCACTGTAGTCTAACTCTGGGTTGGGTAGGTCATGGCCGAAGGTTGGGGCCGCGTTCGTCACTGTGTTGTTGCGGCTGGGCCTGGGTGGTGGAGAGTTGTTTCGGCCGTGATTCACTCCTTATGCTAGCAATGCGGCATGATGCTATTGCGTTGCTAGCTGAAGACGGGAGCAGGTGCTTGGCTGGTTTTGGCTTTTGATGATTCAGGCCCGTTATATCAGGTGGGTTCAGCGGTTTTGAGGAGGACCTTGTGCATTTCAAATGATCTTAGTAAGTAGTTTGGCTACAGGTCATAATGCTTTTCGCCTACGTTCCTGTTCTTCGTGTTTGGGGAAGGAGTACATAGCATTTCTAGGACGGTAAGTGTGACATGTCGATTCGTCTGTTGATGCCTACTGCCCCTGTTAGTTCACTCCTTGTAGGTGTTATTTTTTGGCTGTATTATTATTATTTAATATTATGCTTGTACCATAATTTTGCATGTTGAACCACGTTGCCTGGGTTTTGGCGACCGTCGAGCAAGAAGTGATCAGTTTGGTGCTATGTTCGACATGCATCTGGGCCCTCCTGATACCCGTTCATTTTGCTATGTTGGGGCTCGTGTGGCTACCGAGAGTATGTAGAATTTAGCTTTCATTAAGTCTGGGACATGTTTGGTTAGAATTTGTGTTTATTTGATCGAAAAGCTGTACTTTTCTGGGCGCAGGTATTTATTGTTAGGCGAATAATACAAAGTTCCCTAATTACACATTCCGGCGGGCCCGGCGAAGACAACAATCCAATAAACCCGTTCGTAGTCGGGCGCAAACGAACGATATCCCGGCAGAAGGAAGGGAGGTTTTCTTACGCTGAAAAATTGGCGTAGGCGAAGACTTATCTAAACCTATCTCTAGAGTTAGTTTGGAACTGATTACTTGTTGCCCGGCGTTGGTCGTCGAACGCCGTGGAACTGGATTCTCACGTTTTAAGATGGGTTTTAGGTCAGTGTTGATCACTTAGGTAAGTAGTCACATAATTCTGACCATTGTGAATGGTTAAAGTAACGTAAGGGGATTTGAAATAAACTAGTGTTTGTTTAGTCTTATACCTCATATGTCATAATTTAATGTTGTTACCGCTGTCTTAGACTTGTCCTTATGAGCATTGATTCATGAAATATTTTCTCTTCAGATGTGGTAACTAAGTTTCACTCGAGGGATGTCTAGGCAGACAAGCATTACCTAGCGGGGGGAGGTCTTCATCATGGAGATGATATAATTTTGTGCTAGCCAAAACTACCCCAACCTCCCTGTACTTGGTCATATTCACTGTGTAAATATTCACTGTGTGTGTCTCGACAGGTCAAGGGGTAGATGGCTTACTAAATCATGTACTCAGTGCTTCAAATTCAGAAACGGCCTTGTGACACATTCTGATTCAAAATATAAGAGTGTATTGTTATCTAAAGTGGAACACATTCTATCCATCTCTCCTTTCCCAGAAATCTCCATCTTAGGAGATTTCAATGTTCACCACCTACAATGGCTCTCCTCTGTTTCCACTGACCAACCTGGTGAACAAGCTTATATCTTTTCTATCTTAGACCCAGAGCAATTAGTCCAGCAACCCACCCGTATCCCAGATCGCTTCGGAGATCGGCCCAACATTCTTGACTTATTTCTAACCTCAAACTCTTCTGCTTATACTGTAGATCTTTTCTCTCCTTTGGGCTCCTCCGACCATAAACTAATATTAGTGGGGCAGATAACTGGAATAATCGTTCATTTCTGGAAACAAGCACCAAAATTGGCACACATACTCCTTGGGGATTGCTCTTTTGATAAAACCCGTTAGCCACCTAAAAATTCAAGATGGCGGCCATTTTTCAAGATGGCCGCCATTGAATATACAAAAACATTGCATTTCGCAATAAAATCGCAAAGACTTGTCCTATTTGAATGATCTTGGTGTCAAATCATACATTTTTCACTATGTAGAATCCGAATTTGGAACCATGGACTTACTCACTAGCTTCCTTGTACCATAATATCAGTCCCGGAATCATAATTAGGGTAAAAAGTGCCCATATCATAGGCACCATCAGTCCGATATATTATTGGATGTACATGTAGGCAGTAGGCCTATACTTGTTTGTCACTTATTGTCTTGCTGCCTGGATGAGTATACTACAACGCTTCTAAACCTCGCATCTGCAGCTGCACAGTGCCGTGCAGGTCAGACCAAAGCAGTAGCATTTGCATCGACCGCAGCATTCCGACTTGCATCCACACTTGGTCAGCTGCTGGCAACTCTCTGCAATGGGTGGGAGCTCTGTCCAAACGATCTGCCACAGATCTCCTTTCTTGGTCCAGCCAGTTGGCAGGAGTCTGCGTTTCTGGTTGACGACTGTTGACTGACTCCAGATGCAGCCCGCCTGGTAGGCAGCACGCTTCACATGCTGCTTCAGTGCTGCTCGGGTTGGAGGAATGGCTTCGTACGGCCTCTGCTTCCGAGCAAACATGTCCAACCTTGCATCATCTACACCTTCAGCTGTGTTGGATCTGTTGAACATCATGACCACTAACTTCTCCAAGGTCTCCAGGTCTTCATCATCAACTACCGGTGGGTACTGGCTGAGTTTGCTGAAGACACCGGAAGCCTCATCACAAACATCCCAGGTTTGCCAAGCAGACTTCTTCCCTTTGCCACGGAATGCTGAAACGACATCGCAGCCAGTGAAGGCATGGAAGAAGAGCATCCCTTTGCTCTTTTCTGCAAGAGTGCAACACAAGTCATGTACAGGAACCCACCTCAGGTTCTGTCCTTGGCCAAAGGCAACCCACAACTGCTGCAGACCTAGCTCCTGAAGTGCCTGCAGAACACTGACTGCGATGACGACAACATCTGTGTTGCTGGTTTTGACCATGATGACTTTGCTGCCTGCTTCTGTTGCATGCCTGGCATGCACAAAGATCCGCGTGTCAGCTTCTTCATGACTGCATGGTGCCACCCCAGCCAGATTGATAGTGCGGTTGCTGACAGCATCTTCTTCCTTGGTCACAATGACGCTGGTTCCATGGAAAGAAGTGGTCGCTGTCGTTGCAGTGGGATTGTGGTCTATGGTGTCCATGGCTGATGTGGTGAACAGCCCTTTTCGCAGAACTGGTGGAAAGACCACCCCATCCTCCACGTACTTGCTGACTGTTGCATCTCCCAGCTGTGCAGATATCTGTAGCACCCTGTTGTATGAAATGCTGATGCCATGCTCGTTAAGCATTTCCACCAACTTTCTCTTTCTGGACTTTGTGTAGATGGACATCCCCATGTAAACAGGGAATGGGGTCTCTCTGTCTTTGGAGTGTCTGTAAGTTGCTGCTCCTTCTTTTTACCTTGCGTAGCAGTTGTACTGAAGCAGCTGAGCAATTGCTAGATCTGTTTTTGATGCGCCAAACCTCAGTTGAGATTTGATGTCCGCTCCGTGTTCAAGCATGGCCACAAACTGAAGAAGAGTGAGTGGAATGGCCTGCTCGATGCACCCCTCAAATGTGGACTTGTGGTCCAGCATATGTCTTCGCAAGATGTTAGCTGCTTTGCCAAGGATAATATCTTCACTATAATAGTCAGAAGCTTCTGACAAGACAAAGCCCACATCTTTCTGGAAAGCCAGAAGAACATCCCTTCCCTGTTTGTGCACTTCCAACTCAGGTATTTCTGACAGCAGTTTTTCCTTCAGTCTTGTGGAGTTGACAGCAGGTGCATCAACACCCAGCTGTTCTAGGCGCTGGGCATACAGGTGAACTATGTCTGCAAGTCGGAAGACTGCAGGACCCTCGCCAAATCTGGTGGTCTCCACTAGATTATGTGACTAGCTCTGAGAATGCCTGTGGGTGGGCATCCTCTTCGGGTGCATGTTCCTGTTCCAGTCTCTTGGTGGCTCTGAGGTACGTCCTCTCTCTATTGTACAGGTCTGTCAAGCATGCAAAATGGTATTTGAGCTCCTGTGCAATAGCATCTCCACCGCTGAGTCTTGCAAGCAGCTTTCCGTCATTTAAAGTTTGGGCACATTCATGAAGCCTGTTATTGAGGTTCATCGTCATAACTTGTCTGAGTTCAGAGGATGGGGCTTCTTTGTCACATATGAAACACGTTTGGCCTTCAAGGCTGGTTCTACGCAGCTTGGTCTGGCATTCTACTGGCTGAGCACTCTCTGCTCTTCTTTTTTTTGGCTCTCTCCAGTTTCGTGTTGTTGAACATAAGGCGACAACTTTGGTGATACTGCGCCTTGTTCCTCCTCAGAGTTTCTTCAATGCCACCACCATCATCAAGTCTGGCTGGATCCAGAACAATAGGCATCTCATTAATTGCGTGAAAGAGGGGAATAGTAGTCGCAATCATAGTGTAGCCATCATGTTCTTGTGGTTGTTGTGCATGTGGTGACTTGAGCTCTTCACTCTTCTTCTTCTGGCAAAGACAACACTTGCTCCAGTCAGTCCGGAATTTAGACGGTACTGGATCTGTATTTGCCATCTTGGTGAATACAGTATGATAATTATCTGTAACAGAGATAAAATAGATAACAGATAATCACAGTATATAACAGATAATCACAGTATGATATAACACAGTATGTTATATGAAAACAGATATAACAGATAATCACAGTATGATAATTATCTGTATTCAGTGAATCAAGGCCGAGGGGTTATCCTTTTACCACCTTGATCACAATCATGCACAATAAGGTATGGGATACGACTAGGTTCGGGAATAAAAATATATGACCTACACCTAGCCCGATCGTTCATCCAGTATCATTTATGTCCCGTGCGATCTGTACACCATCCAGGTAACTACATGCAAAGCAATGTAAAGCCCCTTTACCCTTGGCTCGGCTCTCCCGCGCTGGCACACCCTGTCAATTCAGGCGCGGCTATCTAACTAAACATCTATGTTAAACTACATGTAATCTACAGTAGCTAACTGATGCGGGGCTTATTAGACAGCATTTGGGACACTATACTAATTATTTAGCTACACTAAACTAATTATTCAGCTGATACTGAACCCCATGCTGAGTTTCACAGCAGCGGTGCCACCAGTGTGCCCTGGCTGTGCGTTGACATCCGCTCTGTTGAGCTACACCTTCTCTACACCTTCCGCTGCAAGTCTCTCAATGTCCCCCCCCCCCCCCCACCGCATCGTGTCATGTCCAGTTTGGAAGCCTTGTACAGGAAGATGCTACACATACTAAACCTCTAACACTACTACGATATACACTACCATGCATTTTAGCCGAGTCAGACGTAACATGAACCTCTAATTTAGCAGAATATTAGGATTCCGGGACTGATATTATGGTACAAGGAAGCTAGTGAGTAAGTCCATGGTTCCAAATTCGGATTCAACATAGTGAAAAATGTATGATTTGACACCAAGATCATTCAAATAGGACAAGTCTTTGCGATTTTATTGCAAAATGCAATATTTCTGTATATTCAATGGAGGCCATCTTGAAAAATGGCCGCCATCTTGAATTTTTAGGTGGCTAACGGGTTTTATCAAAAGAGCAATCCCCAAGGAGTATGTGTGCCAAATTTGGTGCTTGTTTCCGGAAATAAACGATTCTCCTGAAATTTGCAGTTATCTCTTCCACTATATCTGTCACCTGTCCTATCTCTCCAGTACAGCCACCCGATCCACCCAACCGGCGGCGCTTGTGGCACTTTGTGGCTGCCGACTTGGAGGCTCTTCGGCAGTACTTTGATTTCTCATGGAATTACTTTTGCTTCAGTGGCCGGGGACCCACGGAGAGAGCTGAACGCATTACTGAGGTTACAGGTAATCCTCTCGGGTATGGAAGCCTACATTCCATTTTCTTTCTCTCAGTCTAATGCAAACAAATCTTGGTTTACTCACGCTTGTTCTACTGCTGTCCGCAACAAGGAGGAAGCATTCAAACGGTACCGACTCATTAACCCTTTGACTATAGGGGATGTACAGTATGTTTTGTTTTTTATCAGCTATATTTAGACAATTTTAGGGAGCCTAGGAAGGAGGTAGTAAAAGGGGTAAATTCCGATAGTCTGTAGCCTAATAATTGCCACACTACCATTCTAAGCCGAACAAAATCGTCCAAAAACAGCTAAAATCAAATAAAAAAGACGTCACCGGTAATGAAGGGGTTAAGACTCAAGAATCTCATTCTTCCTACGTTTCTGCCCGGAATCAAGCCAAATCTGTTCTTCGACTTGCCAAACACTGTTTCATTAATAATAAATGCACTGAACTATCCCACTCTACCTCATCCCAAGCTTTCTGGCATCTAGCCAAAAACCTCTCCCACAATTTTTCTTCCTCTTCTTTCCACTCGTCTTTTCCACACTGATGACACAACCATCACTTCTTCTTCTGCCAAAGCTGAACTCTTTGCTCAAACTTTTGCTAGAAACTCCACCTTGAATGATTTCGGTGCTATTCCTCGCTCTCCTACTTATGCCTAATATCCTAATCTCTTCTAAAGATGTATTTTCTACCCTCTCTGGGCTTAATACTAAAATGGCTTACGGTCCGGACGGTGTTCCTCCTATTGTACTAAAAAACTGTTTCCGTGCTGACTCCCTGCCTAGGCAAACTCTTTCGTCTCTGTCTCTCCTCTAACGTCTTCCCTTCTTGCTGGAAGTTCGCTCTCATTCAACCTGTCCCAAAGAAGGGTGACCGCTCTCAACTCTCGAACTATCGTCCAATTGCTCTCATCTCTTGTATCTCTAAAGTTTTTGAAACTATTCTTGCTTCCAAATTTCTTACGCATTTCTCTTCTCATAATCTACTCTCAGATCGCCAGTATGGCTTCCTTATTAAAGGTCGCTCTACTGGTGATCTTCTTTTATATCTTACTAACTCTTGGTCATCCTCCTTTCGGGACTTCAGTGAGACCTTTTCTATTACACTAGACATCTCGAAGACCTTTGATACAGTCTGGCACGAATCATTAATTTCTAAACTACCCTCCTTCGGTTTCTGTCCCTCCATCTGTGCCTTTGTCTCTAATTTCCTTTCCGGCTGTTCCATAGCTGCGGTTGTGGACGGCCATCGCTCACTTCCTCAGCCTATCAACTCCGGTGTTCCTCAGAGCTCTGTCCTATCTCTCATTCTCTTTCTAATTTTCATAAATTATCTTCTCAGCTGTACCTCCAGTCCCATCCATTCATACGCAGACGACTCTACCTTACACTACTCAATTAGTTTTCCTGAACGCCCCAGCCAGCAATCTCTCAAAGACAAACGTAATGAAGCCATACAACACTTATCTTCTGATATAACTACTATTTCCAATTGGGACAGAGAAAACCTTGTTACCTTTAAAGCTTCCAAAACCCAATTTCTTCATCTTACTACCCGTTCAGAACTCCCAGAGGACTATCCCTTACTTTTCAACAATACAAAAATCAATCCTTCATATTCTCTCAATATTCTTGGTGTCTCTTTTCTTCTGCTCTCACTTGGAAGGACCATATTACTAGTTTTGCTAAGGCAGCCTCCCAGAAGCTGGGTGTGTTCAACTGCCTCAAGGGGTTCTTTACCCCTGCACAGCTTCTTGCTCTGTACAAGGGCACTGTGTGTCCTTGTATTGAGTATTGTTCACATGTGTAGGGAGGATCCTCTCACACCGCACTCCTAGACAAAGTAGAAAGGAAAGCCTTTCGTATCATTAACTCCCGCCCACTCACCAACTCTATTCGCTATTCGCCGCAATGTTGCATCTCTCTCACTCACATAAAAAAAAAAAAAAAAAAAAAAATCCACTTTTAAGAACTATTGCCGGGAGGTAGCTCATAAAGCTGTTCAACCTAATGATCAATTACTATCAGGGTTTTTGGACAGTACGTCACCCGGCAGACCCCAAAGTGCTGCATCTTCGCAGGCTTCCTTTACTGCTCCCCCCGCCGCGGGCTAAGCAAAAATTGGTTTCGAAAGAACTTGTATCTACAGATGATTCTTCAGACTCTGCACCTCCCTCCCCACGCCAATCCAAAAGGACAACGACCTCCGATCAGGCAACCTTTCAGAAGCGACGCCCTCGCTTGAAGTCGCCTCATAACAGACCTACATCTCCTGAGGCAGCTCAAACTGCCAAGAGACAGAAATCTGATTCCTCTTCACGCCCTAAGAGCCAGCGGTAGAAGGAATTCAAGGACAAAGGGCATCCGGCTAAGCACCGAACCCCGGCACCAAAGACTGTACTGACACCCAGCGGGTCTGGGATACACCTGTCGAGAGCTGATCGCCATCAACTGTCTCCCCCTCGCCAACTCCCTTCTCCACCTGCATTAGACAACAGTGTCTTCGGGCCACCAGCTTCACCTCAGATGGTTTATGTCTCACCTTCTATCTGGAAGAAACCTTACACAATCCTCCGCCGGGCGGCGCCTCAGGTGTCTCCCATTCAATTACCAGTGTTACGGGAGGATTGTAGGCATGTCACTCCTCTTGATAACTCGCAGCAAGAGTCTAGTTCCAACTTAGAGCAACCGGGTCACTATCTCCCATGGAACACTCACAGATACCTGATCTGGTGTGGATAGAAGAGCCTGAGCCGGAAGAGCAAGATCTTGCGGTTAGTGACATAGCCACCTGGTCTGAGGGGGTCCGTTCAGAAGCCTCAGCGGCCCCCTCAGCACGGTTGCCAGGTGCCACTTAACGTTTCGAGCAAACTGCAGAGGAAGAGGAAGTACAGTCTGGTCAGCGTCATTCCCCTCTACAAGAAGAATACCAGGACTCAGGCGCCTCTCGTTCTTCGTCAGTGATCGACCAAAGTGGAATTTTAGTGACACATGAAGAGTTTCAAAGTTGGATTGATTTTGTAAAAGGTGTAAACGAAGAGCGGAAGTCAAAGGTTTCCAATCCCTCAGCTCCGGAGGCGCGACCTCTGGGCCAGGCACAAGTCCTCCCGCATGTCTCACCTAGTCCCCCTATTGTTCCCGAAGCGACTAACGTCACTTCTGTCACTCCGGCATTGTTGCCGTCCAAACTATATAATTTGACAGACTTAATTCCACTGCCTTTAGATAAATCATTCCTTATCACAAAAGGCCCTATACCACTTTTTTTTTGTGAAGACAAGTCATGGGTGGTCATGAAGCCCACTCGTCCGGAGGTCGCGCAGCCGACGGTCATGGGAGGGCTCCCGTTACCGGAACATTGGTTCGTAAAGATGAGTGAGGCCAAGAAACTTAGGGCCAAGAACCAAGCAGGGGATATTCTTGATGTTGTAATTAAGGCTATTCCCAATATTTATAATCCTGAATACTACGTATATGCCCATTCCCCAGCCCTACCCCCAGCATCATCAGTTAAACTTTATTCAGTTTGGTCGAAATCAGATGGACTTAACGATATCAAATTGTTGCAGGGGATCACCCCTGAATTAAATTCTCACCCCCGTCAGGACCATTCTGGTCTTCCGGTACTCCATATTGAAGGTGTGGGCGTGGGACTGTGAAATGGGTGGGAGATAGAGGCCTGCCTTTTTGCCAGTTCTATCACTAACAAGAGTAGTTACCAACTCCCGCCGGAAGATCACCATTGGTTTTCCATGCCAGTGGCTCAAGCGGAGGGAGTCCCACAGTGTTTATTAGACTGCTTGTGTGCTTCTAAGCTGTCTTTGTGTCAATTGACAGAGCCGTTTTGTATACCTAACCCAATACAAGTTGACAAAGATTATAAGATGAGACAAATAGCATGGAGGTTGCTCTCGCAGTTCCTAGCCAGACGGCAGCTAGCTGAGTCGCTAGCTCGTGTGTCTGAGGCGGTACCAGAGAGTAACACACATAAGGCGCTATCTCTTACACGGCGTCTCTAACTACAGAACTTTGTTCAGAGTCTTGGCGATATTCGTACGGCTCTTTTCGAGGCCGTACGTGTGCGACAGGACCTGAGAGTTTATCTAGAAGATTAATATTATCAGATGTGCTAATATCTACCCTTGTTTCCCTAGATGCCTGGTGCACAGTAAATTGTTTGTTAGACTCTCGCTACGCCACTGCTTCCAAGCCGAAGATTGAGTCATCAGCACATAAGCCTGCGCATGTTAAGAGTCATTCATGTGGGTCCTTTTAGTCACCACAGTCTAGCAAGGCTCAACCCTGTCCTGGAAACAGTGGCATAGTCAGAGGCTACGGTCAGGTTAGGGGTCGTGGGAGGTGGTTTAGAGGTCAGTCGAGGGGTAAATCCAGCAGTGATAGTAGAGCCTCTCTTCCCAGTAACAAGTCATCTGAGTCAACACCTACGCAGTCAAAAAACTGAAGGACCACGATGCTCTCTGACTCCTAGGGCCTACCAAAGGCGAGGTGGATCCGAATGTAGCTCTGCCGGACAAGTCCAGTTTCATAACTGGCAGCTTCTGGGAATGTTATCGGGCATGGCCCCGCCGGACATGGGCCAGAACAGTTGTGCGCAAGGGCCTGTCATGGAGGTGGACCCGGCACCCTCATTTACATCGACTACTAGAGTCCAACCCTGTTTCATTAGAGGTGGGAACACTAATTCAAGAGATGGTAGCCATGCCTGTAATTGTTCAGGTCAACTCAATCCTCCCAGTTTATACATCCTGGTTATTATTGGTGCCAAAGAGAGACAGCGATCAGAAGAGATATGTCTATTGCACTAGACATATCGAAAGCCTTCCATAGAGTTTGGCACAAATCTTTAATTTCTAAACTACCCTCCTTCGGTTTCTATCCCTCCATCTGTGCCTTTGTCTCTAATTTCCTTTCCTGCCGTTCCATAGCTGCGGTTGTGGGTGGCCACTGTTCACTTCCTCACCCAACAAACTCTGGTGTTCCTCAGGGCTCTGTTCTATCTCCTATTCTCTTTCTAATTTGTATAAATGATCTCCTCAACTGTACCTCAATTCCCATCCATTCATATGCAGACGACTCAACCTTACACTACTCCATTAGTTTTTCAGAACGCCCCAGCCAGCAATCCCTCAACGACAAACGTAATGAAGCCATAGAACTCTTAAATTCTGATATAAATACTATCTCCAATTGGGGCAGAGAAAACCTTGTTACCTTTAATGCTTCCAAAACCCAATTTCTCCATCTATCTACTTGTAAGGAACTCCCAGCGGGCTATCCATTATTCTTCAACAATACAAAAGTCAATCCTTCATCTTTTCTCAATATTCTTGGTGTCTCTTTTTCTTCTGCTCTCAGTTGGAAGGACCATATTACCAGTCTTGCTAATATTATTTTTATTAATCTCACCACCACACCCCCAATGAAATTAATTAAAGTATATATGATCCACCGGGATTCGAACCCGGGTTATCACACACATATTTTTGCCACCTTAACCATTACACCACCAGGACGGTTAAAGGTTTATGCACACGCCTACGACATATTATCCATTCTCGAATACTGGATATTAATCTAATCATGTTCATATTCCCAACCGCACTATGGTAGCCTACTGTTTAAGTGAGAGGAAAGAATATTCATGGGGCACAGATCATATAGACCGGCCTCTCGAAGAAATATCCCTAAACCTACTAATAATATTATTTTTATTAATCTCACCACCACACCCCCAATGAAATTAATTAAAGTATATATGATCCACCGGGATTCGAACCCGGGTTATCACACACATATTTTGCCACCTTAACCATTACACCACCAGGACGGTTAAAGGTTTATGCACACGCCTACGACATATCCATTCTCGAATACTGGATATTAATCTAATCATGTTCATATTCCCAACCGCACTATGGTAGCCTACTGTTTAAGTGAGAGGAAAGAATATTCATGGGGCACAGATCATATAGACCGGCCTCTCGAAGAAATATCCCTAAACCTACTAATAATATTATTTTTATTAATCTCACCACCACACCCCCAATGAAATTAATTAAAGTATATATGATCCACCGGGATTCGAACCCGGGTTATCACACACAGGCAGCCTCCCAGAAGCTGGGTGTGCTCAACCGCCTTAGGGGGTTCTTTTCCCCTGCACAGCTTCTTGCTCTGTACAGGGGCATAGTGCGTCCTTGTATTGAGTATTGTTCACATGTGTGGGAAGGTTCCTCTCACACCGCTCTCCTAGACAAAGTTGAAAGGAAGGCCTTTCGCATCATTAACCCCCGTCCACTCACCAACTCTCTGCAATCTCTCTCTCTCCGCTGCAATGTTGCATCTCTCTCGCTATTTTATCGCTACTATAATGATCAGTGTTCCTCAGAGCTTTCCCAATGTACACCACCTCCTCTACGTAGGGTACGTAGTACCCGTCTTGCAACTCAATCCACCCCTACTCTGTGCAACTCTCCAACCCAAGAGTGAAACGTTACTCTCAAACTTTCTTCTACTCAACAGCTGAGCTCTGGAACTCTCTCCCAGAATCAGTCTTTCCCTCTTCCTATGACTTAAATTGTTTCAAACTCTTTGTGTCCAGGCATTTTTGGCTTGAATGTCCCTTGATTTTGGCCCTGTCACTCTTTCAACTATGGGGGAGGCACTTGCTATAGGCAGTTCTGCCTTTTGCCTCCCTCAATCACATAGACAAAAAAAAATAGACCTATCTTCTCTGAACCGATATATTCACAATCAGTCATTCAGGATGCTGACAGTGAATCAGATCAGGCTGACACTGCCTCCGCAAGGTTGCATGTGTTCCATAAACAAACGGTTTGAAAAGTACCTGGCTCTGCGCCAAGGGAATAAAACGTGTGTCTTCCAAAGGATGCCCTTTGGCCTAAATCTTGCACCTCGTATTTTCACAGAATTAGTTCGACAGGCTCTACTACCACTGCTACACCAGGAGTCAACATCATGTGGTATCTCAATGATTGGTTAGTGGTAGCAAATTCCGAAATGTTATGCCTCCATCATGTCCAACTAGTAATTACTCATGTTCGTACTCTGGGTTTTAAGGTGAACTTGGCAAAGTCCAACCTTGTACCTGCGAGAACTATGCAGTGGGTGGGCCTGCTGTGGGACACAGAACACTTATCCCTGAGTCAAACTGCAAACAACCAGCAGAGGTTTCGCAAGAAGCTCTTCCGATTTTTGCATTCACTGACAACCACAAAGAGGGTGTGGGAGTCTCTCGTGGTCTCACTCAACTGGATCAGACTGACGGTCCCGTTAGGACGTCTGAAGGTCAAGAGGTAAATTTTGGAGGGAAACAAGTATTTTCCTCTTTTGCCAGAGGGGAAGCTATGGACAATCTCGAAGTTAATCAACAACCTACTGGCGTACTGGGCGAATCCGGAAATATTGCACTCAATAATGGCATGGACCTCTTCTCCGCCGACGATCTGGGTCAACACGGATGCGTCCGGTACCCTGGGATGGGGGTACCAGTCGAATCTGGGCCATCAGGGTCAGGATCTGTGGTCCAGGTACAAAGACCTTCACATAAATGCCAAGGAACTTTTAGTCCCTCTTTTCTTTCTACAAGAGCACTGCTCAACTCTAGTGGGAAAGTCAGTAGCCTTCAGAATGGACAATCTGAATGCGGTAACATGCATTCAGAAGCAGGGTTCCGCGAGATCTTGAGTGTTACAAAGGTTGTCGGAAGAGATATTTCTCTTGGCCAAAAGCTAGAGATTTATCTCCACGCCACTTATCTGCCCAGGATTGCAAATATCTGGGCAGACGCTCTGTCTCGGAGACAGAGCACACTAGTAGAATGGTCCCTAAAGCAAACCGTCTTTCAACAGATGATTGCCGGGCCATACCTTCCACAAGTGGACTTGTTCGTGTCAGAGGAGAACCACAAACTTCCTCAGTTCCTCACACGCTGGGTGAGAACCCCGGTGGGAGGACCAGATGCATTTCAGGTGGACTGGAACAAATGGAACTCCATTTATCTGTTTCCGGCACCAGACGCATCTTTAATGTGCAAGGTAGTTCACAAACTATGCAGTTATCGGGGCGTAGTCTCGATGATTGCCCCGCTGTGGCCGGCCCAGATTTGGTACGCGCAATTAAAGATGTAGTGCAAGAACCCGGTGTCACTCCCGATCTCGTATTTCCACTTAGACATGATTGGAAACCTCAAGACCTTGCTCACTTTTGCCTTGTGGACATTCAGAGGGCAAAATGGCTAACCTACTTTGGAGAGGGCGTGACTCAGAAATTCTTTCTATCTATATGCTCAGGCCCAATCCCCATTTTGGGGGTAGCCGACTCAAGACAGAGCAAGAACAGGGAAAACACAAAAACAACATAAAACAACAAAAAAACACAGATAAAAAGCACAAACTCACACACATCCAGGTCACCCAGGAGAAATTAATTAATCAATATACCGCCTCTACCAAAAGGCAATACCAATCACACTGGAAGGCCTTTACTACTTGGATCACAGAAACTGACTAACTAGAGTCTAAGGTGTCCTTGATCTTTAAATATCTAGATTATTTGTTCGAACAAAAATCACTGTCAGTTTCACATTAAAGAACCACCTTACGGTGATTAGAAAGCCCTTTTTTTATTTAGCAGGACTCTCAGTGCCGGAGGCAGAGGAGAGGGGTTTCATGTGTTCATGCTTCCGGCTCCGCCCACCACCGCTTCAACTCATGCCCACCTGGTCACTAGATCTAGCTCTCTCAATGCTTCATGGGCATAAATGTTGCCGTAATCCGACTTTTTAATTAAGATTAAAGAAGGCTGTGTTTCTTATGGAATTCGCCTCGGGTAACAGGGTTTCTGAGTTGGCAGCGATGAGTTCGGAACCGTCTTGTCTGAGGTTCTCGAGGTGCAACATGAGTTTCCATATTATCCCAACGCCCAATTTTGTTGCAAAGAACGATCATGCTGATAATGTTTTCTCTGAGTTCGAGGTCCCGGCTCTCAAACGCGGCGATACTCACCATATATTATATCCAGTAATGTAGTTTTCTCAATATATATATGTTAGCCGACCCGCCGCTACAGGCCTTAGGAAGCGGCAGTTAGCAGGTTTATTAGTGGAGGTCATCAGGGAAAGTAACCCTGGCGCCGTTGGGCAGGCGCATGATTTACGTAATTGCGAGGCTTCGTTACGTTTTGTGAAAAACTATTCCTTGGATGATATTCAGCAAACCAATTTATGGGCCTCAAATCATGCTTTCCTGATGCAGTACCTGTTGGTGAACTTAACTAAACCACAACAACAATGTATTGCACTAAGGCAGAAGGTCTAGTATAGCATATTTGTATTATGTCTGGGAGAAATGAAAGGGTGGGGGTCAGCAGCTGAGACCTCTCCCCTACCTTGCATGTGTGTGTTTAAGTTTAGAAATGTTTGATGTGATAAGCATTTATCCAAATTTTCCTATTAGATTAAATCTATAGAAGGATGCAATTTAATGTTAGTACATTTATTTTGTGATATAATGTACAAACATTAATATTATGTATTTTATTTTTTGTAATATAAAATACAAATATTTGTATACATATTCTAGAAGTATAGTTTATGTTGGAACGCCGGATCACAACTTCTGTCAAAGTTTCGATCTGGTGTTTTTTGACGGGTGTAACTTTAAGAACGCCATCTGTTACCACCTTCATACATTTGTTTAATAAACTTTGATCTGTAAAGCGTGTCTCACTCGATCTTGATTAATTTATCAGTGGTTTGTTTGATATTCCTGATGAATGTCCCCCTCCAGACTTGATAATTCAGGCAGTTCGTCAATGATGGAGGGGCCACCAATAAATTATAGGTTTGAGTCCCAAAGGGAAGAATGAAAACCTAATATTTAGCAGTGGCCCCGGAATCATTGACGATTCCGGCCCTCCCAGCCATCCCCTTCCCATTCCCTGGTGTAAGTAAGGGGAGGTGTGTCGGAGTGGTCTTGCCACTGGACTGGTAATCCAATGGACCCAGGTTCGAATCCCAATATGTCAATGGGAAGATATTATTGGGATGGCATTTGAGCTGTACTGTACCTAGTATCAATGCATTACCACAGCACACCGAAATGCCAAATAAATACCCTCATTGTTCCCTGATTAAATAGCTTTGCATGAATATTCCCATATTCAAAAATATGCTACAGGGGGGCAATGCCTAGTGAGTTAATTGCTCAATAGGTGGCGTTCTGACAGTGAGGGTCCGAGCCTGGGGGATGAGACTGTGAAGCACAGAGGCAGAGCAGCTTCAGAGATGGAATTGCTTCGAGCCATAAAGCTTCGCATGTCTCACTCCCTAGATTGGAGCAAGACCTCAAGGGCCTCACCGTGTTCAGCGGTAGAGTGTAAAGGCTATCAGCCTATGCCCGAGAGGGAGTAGTTGGAATATAGAAGGAAAAAAAAGTGAGAAGAAGAAGAGTGCGGATGTGGAGGAGAATTTGCCTACAATTATCTTAAATTTTCGTCGTTTGCTTACTATTTGCGTAATTGGGAGGTTAAGAGTGAAAATTGTAAGATATCAGTGAGTGATATAGAAAAGGAGGTGACTACACAAGTTGGCGGAGAGGAAAGAAATGAGAGTGATGTGGTGGGCGGTTCGAACATGGTAGTCACTGCCCCCACAATCAGTGCTTTTAATGCTAGATTGGACCAGTCCGCATGGTCTACATCAAGTTAGGTGTATCTCTATTGGAATCCTGACCTTGTCTTTTTAAAGTATTTGTACAATTATAGACATGAAATAGTTATACATATGTTGGAGAACTGCATTGTTATTAGTAAGTAATACATAGTTATACATATGTTGGAGAACTGCATTGTTATTAGTAAGTAATACATAGTTATACATATGTTGGAGAACTGCATTGTTATTAGTAAGTAATACATAGTTATACATATGTTGGAGAACTGCATTGTTATTAGTAAGTAATACATAGTTATACATATGTTGGAGAACTGCATTGTTATTAGTAAGTAATACATAGTTATACATATGTTGGAGAACTGCATTGTTATTAGCAAGTAATACATAGTTATACATATGTTGGAGAACTGCATTGTTATTAGTAAGTAATACATAGTTATACATATGTTGGAGAACTGCATTGTTATTAGTAAGTAATACATAGTTATACATATGTTGGAGAACTGCATTGTTATTAGTAAGTAATACATAGTTATAATATGTTGGAGAACTGCATTGTTATTAGTAAGTAATACATAGTTATACATATGTTGGAGAACTGCATTGTTATTAGTAAGTAATACATAGTTATACATATGTTGGAGAACTGCATTGTTATTAGTAAGTAATCGTAAGCTAATTATGATTTTTGTTATATAAATTACGAGTTGTGACATTCGTACTCAAGAACGACCGAGAGATGGGAGCAACTACAAGAAAGTCTCTTATTGAAGTAGGTAAGCTTGAAATAGGTAAGCTTATCTGATGTACTTAAGTAGCTTGATATATCAGTTAAAGAAAGATGCGCCGTTTGGACACTAGATGACGCGGCTATAGGACATCAGACTGACGGGAAGCGCAGTGTTGATAGATCAAGTTTATTATTTTATTTTTTATTTTTACCATATTTTGTTTGGTTTTTTGTTTTTTTTCAGTAGTGGCATCCACAATCATACAAGGACTAGTGTTTTGAGCGTTCGCTCACAATAATATGGTTGATCTCTATTGTTTGAACTCCTAGGCGGGACATTTGAAATGGCGTGCTATAGGTTCATAACTTTGTTAAGGCAATGATTCTTGGGCCACTACTAAATATAAAGTTTTCATTCTTCCCTTCGGGACTCAAGCCTATAATAAAGATGTGCTTGCATGCTTGTGTAGCGTTTTATACTTGTATGTGTGTGTGTGTGTGTGTGTGGTTTGTATTGTTAGTAGTTTGATATTATTGTTTCAAATTTAGCCTTCATGCAATACTACTATGCTGCCAGTATTAACAGTATAACCTATATTTATAACTATGCTGGGTCTGCGCGATAGCGACAACGATAGCAGGTCTGATATTATATTATAACTATGCTGGGTCTGCGGGATAGCGACAACGATAGCAGGTCTGATATTATATTATAACTATGCTGGGTCTGCGCGATAGCGACAACGATAGCAGGTCTGATATTATATTATAACTATGCTGGGTCTGCGGGATAGCGACAACGATAGCAGGTCTGATATTATATTATAACTATGCTGGGTCTGCGGGATAGCGACAACGATAGCAGGTCTGATATTATATTATAACTATGCTGGGTCTGCGGGATAGCGACAACGATAGCAGGTCTGATATTATATTATAACTATGCTGGGTCTGCGGGATAGCGACAACGATAGCAGGTCTGATATTATATTATAACTATGCTGGGTCTGCGGGATAGCGACAACGATAGCAGGTCTGATATTATATTATAACTATGCTGGGTCTGCGGGATAGCGACAACGATAGCAGGTCTGATATTATATTATAACTATGCTGGGTCTGCGCGATAGCGACAACGATAGCAGGTCTGATATTATATTATAACTATGCTGGGTCTGCGGGATAGCGACAACGATAGCAGGTCTGATATTATATTTGTGTCATTATGTCCATGAAAATTGGCTAATGACCAAATATCTTTCACTAAGTACGTGACACTTCATAGACTTCTCACTAAACGTGTCGGCATATAAGCCACTGAGTGGCTGAACAAATATAATATGCATTAATATTAAGGGTGAGGGCTGGTCCTATCCAGAGTGAGGTTTGGCAGAGTGAGGCAGCATCAGAGCAAAGGCTAATAGGGCGTAGGTTTCTCGCTAAGTGTAACACAAACATACATTCCAGCATTTAAAACACACTTAGAATACTGCGACACCGTCTGGGATCAACACACTCGCAATGAAATAAATAAAACTAGAGGCCATACACAACAAAGCTGCAAGATGGATCTGATATGATAACAGACACACTACATCTGTCACTTTGCTCAAACAAGACATTAAACTAGACCCACTTGCAACAAGAAGACAAATACACAGATCAGAGATGTTATATAAAATCGCTAACATCTTAGTAGACATAGACAAAGATATATAGCTACACCCTACAAGTATGCGATTTACGAAACGCAACCACAACCTAAAATACCACACCTATCAGGCAAGCACGGACATATTTAGACAAAACAAAACAAATCCCAGCAGCATCCAAGAGAAGAATTACCTCCCATTTCATGTAGTTAATAGCTCCACTCTTGATTCCTTTAGAACTAGGATCACCAGTCATTACATCCCTAATCCTGATCCTTCTCGTGATCCTATTTGCAACCAATAGTCTCCATGCACAACCCCCGCATATCATGCCGCCCGAGAGCTGCCCTCTGCGGGTTCCACTACGTAAACGTAAACGTCAAAATACCCAACCTTAGCCGTTTTTATCCGTTTCGTTTCCTGTACTACTTTTCCTATTTGGGGGGCGGGGCCTAGGAATCTTCCTCCCTTTGTAAATTTAACCTACTAGACAAGAAAAAGAAAGAGGAGAGGAAATGCGAAAGTGGTCCAGGACCCTAAGAATTGAAACTTTAAATGTTGCTTTGGTTCGGGCTCTGTCTCGAATCGGGCACCCCCAGCTATGGGATATTGTGCCTGAGTATATACTGTACATACATACATTAAGACTAATTTGTATTCAATTAAATATTTTGCTCATAGTGGGATAAACAGCTTCCTCACCCTGTTAGTTCCATAACTGTTTCATACTTGTGAAGAATATTATTTTTAAAAGTTGTTATGACCTCACGGTGCAGTGGAATCAAAGCTGAAATGCCAACATTGATGTTTTAAGTTCGAATCCTGGTCTAGTGGAAATTGGATATAGTTTCCAAACAAGGTACAGTTAGCATGTTGACGTCATAGTAGTATACGAAATTGAATAAGTGAAGGGTTCCTACTTATGAACCATTTAGAGTACAAACTTTGAAAGTGGTAATTGAGAACTTGCTTAGCATATAAAACAATATCCAAGAAACCCACGGAATTAGGGAACCTACTGTAGACGAGTAGGAATTCAAATATGAATACTAATACTAAAGAGGCAATGACAGCGTAGTGTCATAGAAGAAACTTGAGAAAGCTTTTCGGCATTACAGTGAGCGTTTAAGACTAATCCCCGAAAAAGAAGGACTATGAGTTGGCTCTAGGAGGGAAAACAGAGGCAGGAAGGAACACTGAAGACGAAAGTTTGCACGTTTGGGTCTCCTAAAGAACATAACTGACGACCTGTGAGGCTAAAGAAAGGTTATGGTGAGGTTAATGAAAGGAAGCGAGACCACACAAGACAGACAGATAGGCTTAGAATATTGGAACTCGATGGGTACAGATAAAACATAACATCAGTTATAACAAAATACAAGTGCCGTTTTCGCATTTTGGAAAGAAAACTGCGTACCCAATTCTGCAAATTGTCTTTTATCTCTTCATAATTGACTATTAAAGACATTAAAAACATATTTCACGATTTTCTTACGTTGTTTTAACTGAACATTGAATAGGAAAACTGTATACCCCAGTAGATTGTGCATCAATCTATCAGTTAACTTAGGAGGACTTATTAGCAGAATAATACAGTATCATTGACGTTATGCCTTGATATTTTTAATATCTGAAAGTTGACTGGTACATATTTTGAAAATCAACAAATTGAAAAAATAAATAATAATTAAATAATATTAATAATACTAATACTAATAATAATAATAATAATAATAATAATACTTAAAATTGACCTTGACCTTTGATAAATATTGAATAGAATCTTCTCTGACATTTTAAACGAAACGCTAATATATCTGTACATTTAAATTATAAACGACATAAGGCTCGAAGAGACAGATATCTCAGATCACCGACTTATGGTTATTGAAACAACATTGCAAGCAAGTCGAGAACCACAAAAATCTATGGCGAACACAAAAGACTTCCGATCCTTAAATTTTTTCCAGGATGACATAGATTGGAAAACCATCAACAATGAAATATCCAATACGGATTGGCATGGAGAGATGGAAGGACGGACAAGCACCGAGGTGTACCAACATTTTAGTTCCAAGCTCCTGAACATATGTGTAGCGAATATCCCAAGTAAGAGACAACCACGAGAATACACAATCCCAAGAGACAGGAAAATACTGATGAGGAAGAGGACAAAATTAAATAAACGATTAGTGGAAAGCGAAGAAGAGAATATGATAAAGCAAAAATTAGCACGTATCGAAAGAGACCTCGCACAGTCGTACGACAGAGAAGCAAAATCTGAAGAACGGAGAGCTGTGGACAACATTGACAAGAACCCAAAATACTTTTTTAAGTATGCCAAGAAAAAAGCAAGCATGCGAACACCCATAGGACCACTCAAGTACAATGGATACCTCACCAGTGATCCACAAAAAATGAGCGAAGCCCTTAACCACCAGTATGTGTCTGCATTTAGTACACCAAAACTAGATACAGTGAATCAGTGGCATACAACAACACCGCCCCCCGCAGAATCACAATTGAGCGATGTAGAGTTCGATAGGACAGATATAGAGACATCCATACGAGAAATCAACACATATGCCGCTGCAGGACCAGACTGTATACCAGCAACACTCATGAAGCAGTGTACCTCCATTATATCCAAACCACTGCACATGATATGGAGAAAGTCGCTGGATACTGGGGAAATACCTAGTCTCTTAAAACACGGACAAATATCAGCCATCTATAAAAGTGGGCCGAGAACGGAACCAAAAAATTATAGACCGGTGGCTCTTACTTCACACGTAATTAAAATATTCGAGAGGATAGTTGTAAAAAAAGTAACCAAATATCTGGAGGAACAATCGCTTTATAACAAAGGTCAACACGGATTTAGAAGCGGAAGATCGTGCGTGTCGCAGCTTCTTCAACACAGGATGGATATTTTGAGTGCTCTAGAGGATGGAGATGGTGCAGATGCAATCTACCTGGACTTCTCTAAAGCTTTCGACAAGGTTGACCACTCGATCTTATTGCAAAAACTGGAACATATTGGGATTAGAGGTAGGCTACACAAGTGGATCGGGAGCTTTATCACTAATAGAAGTCAATCGGTAATGGTCGAAGGAAGCGAATCCAAGAAGTCGGAAGTGAGAAGTGGTGTGGCACAGGGGTCGGTGATTGGCCCCTTGCTTTTCCTCATATATATCAGTGATATCGACCAGAGTATACAGTACTGTAAAACAACCTCATTCGCAGACGACACTTGACTCCTGGGCATTGTGAGAAGGGAAGATGATTATAAAATGATACAAGATGACCTGAAGACGATATATAACTGGGCAGAAATGAATAATATGATATTCAATAGCACAAAATTCGAGTTATTGAGATATCGACACCCGAAGCAGGAAGTGGACGACAAGGACTATACAACACCAGAAGGAGGAATTATAATACAAAGCAACCACTTGCGGGATCTGGGAATAACAATAAGCGACGATGCTAGCTTCGACCGTCATATTGATAATACTGTAGCGAAGGCCAGAAAGAATATGGGATGGATTTTTAGAACATTCAAAACAAGAGAACCACGTCCGTTAATTGTATTATTCAGGGCCCTGATACTACCATTGGTTGAATACTGCTGCCAGTTATGGAACCCCACAAACATCGGCCAAATCAGAAAACTGGAGGCAGTACAACGAACGTACACTGCCCGAATCGAAGGACTGAACAACATGGACTACTGGCAGAGACTACAGCATTTAGACATGTACTCATTGGAGAGAAGAAGGGAGAGATATGTAGCAATGTACGTGTGGAAAATAATTAACGAAATGATACCAAATCTGGAAAACGAAGATGAAATTAGGATGACATACAGCAGTAGAAGAGGAAAATTGTGCACTATTCCGCGTTTAGCGAGAACAAGGATGAGCTTACAAACCTTGAAAGAGAATTCAATGGCTGTACACGGTCCAAGGATATATAACTGTTTCCCCAAGCAACTAAGAGAACACACAGGCTCTCTCTTAAGTTTCAAGACTGGATTGGACAAATTCCTACGAACAATACCCGACAAACCATCGCTGCCACACTATTACCAAACGTCCGACGGAAACAGCCTGCTACATCAAACCAAAGCGAGGAAGTACTGAGGGCGGCGCACCAGCGTGGCCCAGGACTTCGGTCCTAAACTACAATCCAGGAATCCAGGAACCCAGGTATGTGTGTGTGTGTGTGTGTATTTACCTATTTGTATTTACCTATTTATAGAATACAGGAGTTGAGCTTTTCAGGCTCGTATTGTCCCGCTTCCTGAGTTACAATTATCTAACTTTGCCTTAAAAATATGAATGGTTTTGGCACACACCACTTCCTCTTCCAACTGATTCCACTTACTTATACTTCTGTAAGGGAAACTATACTTTCTCACATCTCCTTTACATCTTCCTTTCATTAGTTTATATCTATGCCCCCTAGTTCTACCATTATCTTTCACAATATAACCCTTCTTGTCCACCTTTTCGAGTCCTCTCACACATTTGTACATCATAATCATATCGCCTCTCTCCCTCCTATCCATTAGAGATGGTAAATCTAATTTCTTTAATCTCTCCTCATATGGTAATTCTCTCAGTTCTGGTATCATCCTAGTTGCAGCTCTCTGAACCTTCTCCAGCTTCTTTATATGCTTTTTTAGATGTGGTGCCCACACCACTGCCGCATACTCCAGTCTTGGTCTCACCAATGTTTTTATTATTTTCTCCAGCATCTCCTCGTTTATATAGTTAAAGGCTATTTTTATTCTGTTTAGCAGTCCATATGTTTCTCCCACTATCTTATTAATATGATTCTCAGGTGAAAGATCACTCCTAACAGTTATCCCTAAGTCCTTTTCTTTCTCTGATGGGTTAATAGTGTTTTCTCCTAACTTATATTCCATATGAGGCCTTTTTTTACTTACTCCCATTTCCACTACATGACATTTATTTGTGTTGAATTCCATTTTCCACTTCTTGCTCCATTGATTTATCCTATCCAAATCCCTCTGTAATTCCCTACCACTGTTTTCATCTTCTATACGCTTCATGATCTTGGCATCATCTGCAAACATATTCATATATGCATTTATATCCTTTGGCATGTCGTTAATGTATATTAGAAACATTATGGGAGCCAGCACCGCTCCCTGCGGAACTCCACTTGTGACATCTTTCCACGTAGAAAATTTATCTCTGATAGTAGTCCTCATCTGTCTCCCTGAAAGATAGTCCTCCATCCAATTTAACAAACTACCCTGAATCCCTCCATACTCTTTTAATTTCCACTTCAGCCTGCTATGCGATACTCTGTCAAAAGCTTTCATGTCAATATATACGCAGTCCACCCATCCATCTCTCTCTTGTAATATGTCAACCACTCTGTCATAAAAACTGAGTAGATTTGTAACACATGAGGTACCCTCCCTGAATCCAAATTGCCTGTTAGATAGTAGATTATTCTTTTCCAAGTAAATCATCCATCTTTTCTTAATTATTTTCTCACAGATTTTGCACACTATACTAGTAAGTGACACAGGTCGATAATTCAATGGATGTTCCCTGTTCACACCTTTATAAATCGGTACAATGTTGGCTCTCTTCCAGTCCATTGGTAATTTTCCCACTTCCAGAGAGTATTTCATTATCTCATATAAGGGTTTCACTAGTTCGTCATCACATTTTTTCGTCATCACATTCTTTCAAAATCCATCCCGCTACATTGTCAGGTCCCACTGCTTTTTTCACATCTAGTCCTTTCATTTTTTCTACTAGCTCCTCTGGGAGAAAATTAATCTCTCCCAGTTTATCACCAATTTCACCTACCGGTACTTCTTCAAAGTTATCACCTTTAGTATACATAGTATGTGTGTGTGTGTGTGTGTGTGTGTGTGTGTGTGTGTGTGTGTGTGTGTGTGTGTATGGCTGTGTGTGTGTGTGTATGTGTGTGTGTGTGTGTGTGTATGTGTGTGTGTGTGTGTATGTGTGTGTATGTGTGTGTGTGTATGTGTGTGTGTATGTGTGTGTGTGTGTGTGTGTGTGTGTATGTGTGTAATAATAATAATAATAATAATAATAAACGGTTTATTAAAGAATGGCAGCCTCATGAGCTGAAAATACACATTTTACAATTTAGTGGATGAACATGAGATGTACAGATATGAGGATGGTAAGCTTAGTTTACAAACAAAATAAATAAATACAATAAATGATGCATGTGCAGAATACAAATTATCATAAAATAACCATGAGAGTAAGTGATATACAGTACATATACACATTTATTTACTTACTCATATACAGAACATACGTATATACACGTACGTGCGCCCATACATATACATACATATATAGGAACATAAGAACATGCAGTAAGTGTGCACATGTCCGTATACACAAACTTTCACGTATGCACACAAACATACATACATACAGAAACTGTTTAGGTATGGTCAGGGTGAAGAGTTGAAGGGTAAAGAGGGTGCAGCAATTCAAGTCCGTATATGGTCCGTATGGTCAGGTACAGCCTACTACAATGGGAGGTTAATCCTCGGTAGTGTGTGTGTGTGTGTGTGTGTGTGTGTGTGTGTGTGTGTGTGACAGAAGGCGAAATATGGGAGAGCTGGGCGTTCTATTGTTAAGGGTGGAAATACATGGATGAAGATACGCGAACACTTAATAATAGATAATGCTTATGCATAGATTTGTGCATAGATAGTGTGTGTGTGTGTGTGTGTGTGTGTGTATGTGTGTGTGTGTGTGTGTGTGTGTGTATGTGTGTGTGTGTGTGTATGTAATAATAATAATAATAAACGGTTTATTAAAGAATGGCAGCCTCATGAGCTGAAAATACACATTTTACAATTTAGTGGATGAACATGAGATGTACAGATATGAGGATGGTAAGCTTAGTTTACAAACAAAATAAATAAATACAATAATGATGCATGTGCAGAATACAAATTATCATAAAATAACCATGAGAGTCAGTGATATACAGTACATATACACATTTATTTACTTACTCATATACAGAACATACGTATATACACGTACGTGCGCACATACATATACATACATATGTAGGAACATAAGAACATGCAGTAAGTGTGCACATGTCCGTATACACAAACGCTCACGTATGCACACAAACATACATACATACATAAACTGTTTTGGTATGGTCAGGGTAAAGAGGGTGCAGGTACTACAATGGGAGGTTAATCCTCGGTAGTGTAGGTGTGTGTGTGTGTGTGTGTGTGTGTGTGTGTGTGTGTGTGTGTGTGTGTGTGTGACAGAAGGCGAAATATGGAAGAGCTGGGCGTTCTATTGTTAAGGGTGGAAATACATGGATGAAGATACGCGAACACTTAATAATAGATAATGCTTATGCATAGATTTATAATCAGAAGTTGCGCTAGTGAGCAATATGTTCTCGCTCATATGTACGTATATTTACATACATATGTGCATATGACCATATAAATACACGTACAGTACATATATATATTATATACCTTATATTCTCAACCGGGCTCGAACCATTGACAGCACATACACACAGACATACATATACATAAATATATGCACATTACATGCATATATGCTCTTCTCTTATCCTACCTGATACTCTCAGCCGGGCTCGAACCACAAACAGTATACACTATAGACACATATATATATACATAAATAACGCATACATACATACACATATATGCACACATACATACACATATACTGCACATACATAGATACATATATACACGTATACATAAACAAACTCAAGCAAATACATACATAATTATATTCTAATACACACACGCACACACACTTATGCATATATTATTAAAGGTGGGCGCGTATATATGGTGTGACAGGCCGTTATTACACATTATTAATAATATTAACCCTTAATTAGCGGCTCACCACGTAAGTCGAGTTAAATAAAGCTGGACTATGTGGCGGCGCTCGACATAGGTCGAGTGGCAATTTCAGCACGTAATGTTGCTGAGAGAGAGAGAGACAAGTGGTGGCAGGAGACTAGCGAGCGTATGACTGCTCCAGACCACCGCGGCGAACCTACTGACACGAATCTCAGCTCCCTCCTCCCTCTCTCACTCGCTACATACTGAATTATATGGGGAAAGTACCGAATTACATGCTTTTTGCACTCGCGTTGCACGGTTATTGCAAGAAAACTAGCCATCATAAAAGGATCGTTATGGTGTCATTCGAAAGCTCTGTTTATGCCCTTTCAGGGATAGGTACTTGTTTTACGTTCTGGGTCTTATTTAGGCATGAAAATGATCACGTAAACAGCCCTATTTTGGCTAAAAACACCCCGCTGGGCGGTACATATAAATAAACCGCATAGGCCGCTCGTAAGGTGTTAACAATGGTTGGGATAGGACTATTTTTATATCTGTCAGTTCTTGCTCTTATTGGTTGGAGTGTGTTGAAATGACGAGCTGCACGTGTAGGTCTAGGGGCGTCTGGTGGAAGTAACTTTCTGTGTCGTGGGTGAACAAGCAGCTTAGATGCAAACTGTTTGAGTGTGTTGTAGTGGTGGGTTGAGAGTGCAGGTATGCTAAGGGTGGTGAGAGCTTCCTCGTACCCTGGATATGTGCCACCCAGGATGATCCTGCATGCCCTCCTCTGAACTCTGTGTGTGTGTGTGTGTATGTGTGTGTGTGTGTGTGTGTGTATGTGTATGTGTGTGTGTGTGTGTGTGTGTATGTGTGTGTGTGTGTATGTGTGTGTGTGTGTGTGTGTGTGTGTGTGTGTGTGTGTGTGTGTGTGTGTATGTGTGTGTGTGTGTATGTGTGTGTGTGTGTGTCTGTGTGTGTGTGGATGTGTATGTGTGTGTGTGTGTGTGTGTGTAATAATAATAATAATAATAATAATTAACGGTTTATTCACAAAAGCAGCCCGAAGGCTGAAAATATACAAGGAAGTTGATACATAGTTAAAATTAAAATTAAAATTAAAATTAAAATTGACACAAGAGCTAACAGGCTAATTTACAATGAAAAATATGTATATAATTTATTGATTGTTTAAGACCTTAATTATTGAAGGAATGGCGCTGTTCTTGTAGCGGTCAGTCCGTGGTGCTCTTACGGGGACAATACGGTTGAAGTGGCGATCAGCGCGTAGAGGAGGAGGGGCGTCGGGCGGTAGTAGGTGCCGGTGTCTGGGGTTGTTTAGTAGTTTGCTGGAGAACTGCTGAAGGTGTTGTTCGTAGAGGTTAGATATGGCGAGGACGTTAATTAGGTTACATGCATCTTGGTAAGTGGTGTAGTTGGCCCCTAACATTATTCTGAGTGCTCTCTTCTTCAATGATTTTTCTAATTTATTTATTTGGGTTAAGTTGAGAGAGGATGACCAAACGGATGAAGCATAGCAGAGTTTGGGTAATATAAAAGATGTGTATAAAAGTAGCATGTCATCTCTGGGAACCCCTAGTTGTTTCAGGGTGCGTAACATGTGTAGCCGATAAGAAGAAGCACTAGCTATGGTTTTAACATGTTTATCCCAGAGTAGTTTTTGCTGAAGGAAAACACCAAGTAATTTAGTGGACTGAACTATCTCGAGGGTGTGATTGCCAAGCTTGAGGGTGGGTGGAGGGATGGGTTTAGAAGCAACATTGAAGTTCATGACAAGTGTTTTGTTTAGGTTAATAGTGACATCATTATCTTGTGTCCAGGTCAGTAGGGCATCTAGGTTGGCTTGGAGAATGCTGTAGTCTGGAGAAGCGTTGCTGATGGAAGAGGCTAGTGTGGAATCGTCAACATATTTCCATTTGAGTTCTGCGTCTTGAAGGGCGTTATTGCTGAGTATTAAATAACCGAGGGGCCCCATTCGTGTCCCTTGAGGCAAACCGCAAGTAAGTGTTTGTGAACTGGAGATACTGCCTAGAAAGCGGGCGGATTGTTGACGGTCGTTGAGGAAATCCGCCAACCAGGAGGTAAGACATTCCCTGAGGCCAAGTTGTAGTGCTTTCTTAATTATAATGGTGTGGTTCACTAGATCGAAGGCTTTTTTGAAATCTATGAATACTGCTGTTACTGACGTGTTTCGGCGGTCTAAATTTGTATGAATGAAGTCAAGAAAACTGATGAGGTAGTGTGAGGTGGATGAGGATTTAATATTTCCATACTGGCACGAGTCTAATTTATTGTATATATCTTTGTAAGCCAATTCAGCTACAAAACTTTCACAAATAAGGCTAGGAATAGGTGTAATAGCTATGGGCCGTAGTTCATTAAGAGATTGAGGGTTTGAAGATTTAGGGATTGGAGTGACATAGGAATGCTTCCAATCTTTAGGACATTTGGATTGTTGTAAGGAAGCATTAATTATGGATGTGAGAGGTAGGGAAAGTTCAGGAGCAAATTCTTTGTATAAGCGGATAGGAAGATCGAGTGGAGTGGAGGAGCGTTTAGGTTTGAGAATCTGTAAACGACGGCAAACTTCGTACTCTAATACGATAGGTGGGGGGGAGGGGGCAGGGAGGTATGCTGGGAGCTGGTCATGAGAGAGCTTGGGAAGTTGTTGATATATAGAGGCAAAATGATTATTTATTGTCTCGGCTGCTTCATTACTGGTGAGATGGTTGACACACGGGAAGGTAGAGGGTCGGTTCTTAAGGCCACAAAATTCCTGAATTCGAAACCATTCACTAATGTTTGTGTGTTTCAAGTGTTGTATTTTGTTGGGATAGAAAGTCTTTTTTGCCATTTTAATTTCTCTAATAACTTTGTTTCGAAGTTATTTGAAAAGGGTGGTGTTGTTGGCTTTAAAGGCATTGTCACGTTGTTGCATAAGGCGTTTAATACGGCAATTAATCCAAGGGAGGTCAGACTGGTGAGTAACTACAGTTTTTTCAGGGAAGAAATGTAGGTAGGCTATAATAATAGTATTGAGATAATTTTCCCATTTGCGATAAACATCTTCAACAGTTAACACCTCAACCCATGGGTATCGAACAATCCAATCACCGAATAGTCGAATTGCCGAGTCGGTTATAGGTCTGTACGTGTGTGTTTTGTTCTTATTTGTGTGAGCGAAAGTAGGTTTGGGAGTCCAGAAAACAGAGGTGTGATTGCTTCGTCCAAATGGCGACATTGGAATCGGGGTTTCATAAAGGTTTGACATATCTGTGAGGATTATATCTAAAATATTATTATGGTGTGTACGGAAATTTACTACTTGGGTTAGCTGAAGGTGTGTTTGAAGGTCAGACGTGTCTATTTCATTAAAATCACCACATATAATAAATTTAGATGATGAGTACTGTCATTTTAAAAGGTCAGACGTATCAAAAATATGTTGTAGGAGTAAATCACGTGTATAGTGTCTTGGGGGGTGATAAACAACACAACAAATAATAAATGCAACATGTCAGGGGTGTAAGGAGGGAGTGATTCGGATCCATAATGCTTCCACTTCGTTCGGTACATTAATGGGTAGGGGAAATGGGCAAAGTTCACTGCGGCAGAATAGGGCCACACCACCACCACGTTTTTCAGTTCGCAGGTGACAGAAAAGGTGGTAGTTTTCAATATGGATAGTTTCTGGTATTATTTGCCAGGCTTCAGTTATGGCCACGATGCCGGGTGAGCAATTATGTATCACTGTTGTAAGTTCATCAATTTTATTTGTTAGTGAAGTAACATTGGATAGCAGGAGGGAAGGAAGACTATACCAAATCCTGGGTATTTCAAAATGTCTTCACACATGTCTGTGTGTGTGTATGTGTGTGTGTGTGTGTGTATGTATGTGTGTGTGTGTGTGTGTGTATGTGTGTGTGTATGTATGTGTGTATGTGTGTAATAATAATAATAATAATAAACGGTTTATTAAAGAATGGCAGCCTCATGAGCTGAAAATACACATTTTACAATTTAGTGGATGAACATGAGATGTACAGATATGAAGATGGTAAGCTCAGTTTACAAACAAAATAAATAAATACAATAATGATGCAGGTGCAGAATACAAATTATCATAAAATAACCATGAGAATAAGTGATATACAGTACATATACACATTTATTTACTTACTCATATACAGAACATACGTATATAAACGTACGTATGCACATACATATACATACATATATAGGAACATAAGAACATGCAGTAAGTGTGTACATGTCCGTATACACATACGCTCACGTATGCACACAAACATACATACATACAAAAACTGTTTTGGTAGGGTCAGGGTAAAGGTATGAAGGGTAAAGAGGGTGCAGCAATTCAAGTCCATACAGGTAGGGTCAGGTACAGCCTACTACAATGGGAGGTTAATCCTCGGTAGTGTAGGTGTGTGTGTTACTGTGTGTGTGTGTGTGTGTGTGTGTGTGTGTGTGTGTGTGTGTGTGTGACAGAAGGCGAAATATGGAAAAGCTGGGCGTTCTATTGTTAAGGGTGGAAATACATGGATGAAGATACACGAACACTTAATAATAGATAATGCTTATTCATAGATTTATAATCAGAAGTTGCGCTAGTGAGCAATATGTTCTCGCTCATATGTACGTATATTTACATACATATGTGCATATGACCATATAAATACATGTACAGTACATATATATATTATATACCTTATATTCTCAACCGGGCTCGAGCCATTGACAGCAGATACACACAGACATACATATACATAAATATATGCACATTACATGCATATATGCTCTTCTCTTATCCTACCTGATACTCTCAGCCGGGCTCGAACCACAAACAGTATACACTATAGACACATATATATATACATAAATAACACATACATACATACACATATACGCACACATACATACACATATACTGTACATACATAGATACACATATACACATATACACATATACACATATACATAAACAAACTCAAGCAAATACATACATAATTATATTCTAATACACACACGCACACACACTTATGCCTACATTATTAAAGGTGGGCGCGTATATATGGTGTGACAGGCCGTTATTACACATTATTAATAATATTAACAATGGTTGGGATAGGACTATTTTTATATCTGTCAGTTCTTGCTCTTATTGGTTGGAGTGTGTTGAAATGACGAGCTGCACGTGTTGGTCTAGGGGCGTCTGGTGGAAGTAAGTTTCTGTGTCATGGGTGAACAAGCAGCTTAGATGCAAACTGTTTGAGTGTGTTGTAGTGGTGGGTTGAAAGTGCAGGTATGCTAAGGGTGGTGAGAGCTTCCTCGTACCCTGGATATGTGCCTCCCAGGATGATCCTGCATGCCCTCCTCTGAACTCTCTCCAATTGACGTTGTTGTGTCAGGGTTAGAGAGGAGGACCAGGCGGGAGAGGCGTAGGTGAGCTTAGGGAGTATGAAGGTGTTATATATACTCTTCAGCTCATTCTCCGGCGCCCCCCGGGATCTCAACCGCCTTAGCATAAACAACTTGTAAGTGGCGGTCCTGACTGTGGTAGTTACATGTTTCTTCCAGTTCAGTTTGTTGTCCACAGTGATTCCGAGGAGTTTGGTGGACTCAACAAGCTGAAGGGGATGAGGACCAATTGTGACAGTGGGTGGAGGAAGGTCGGTCACGGAAGTGTTGATGTGCATGACCACTGTCTTGTCATGATTGATAGTCTCATGATTGTCTGTGGTCCAGGCTTGAAGACGGTCGAGGATGTCTTGTAGGGGGTCATAGTTAGGGGAGGTGTTATCGACAGTAATGCCGACTGTCGAGTCGTCCACGTACTTCCAGTGGAATGGGGTGTCCTTTAGGGCATCATTAATCAAGATGAGGAACAATAGAGGCCCCATCTTTGTGCCCTGTGGGACTCCACATGTGATGTCTAGGAAGGTGGAGATGAAGCCTTGGTATCGCACTGCTTGTCGTCTGTCACTAAGGAAGTCGGTCAACCACGCAACCAGGGTAGGATGTAGCCCCAACTTTATGGCCTTGTTGATGATGATGGTGTGGTCAACAAGGTCAAATGCTTTCCTGAAGTCAATAAAGGCAAGGGCGAGGGAAGTCTTTCTCTTCTCAAGATTTGTGTAAATATAATCTAGGAAGCTAATAAGACAGTGAGTGGTGGAGGAGGTTTTTACGTTGCCAAACTGTTGGGGATCTATCAAGTGACGGATTTGTGAGTAAGCCCAGGTGAATACAAAGTCCTCACAGATTAGACTAGGGATGGGCGTTATGGCAATTGGTCTGAGTTCATTAAGAGAATGTGGGGAGGGGGTTTTGGGGATTGGAGTGACGTATGAAGTTTTCCAGTCTGCAGGGCATTTACTTTGCCTTAAGGAGCCATTAATTATCGAGCAAAGGGGGGTGGCAAATTCCACCGAAAATTCTTTGTATATTTTCATGGGTAGGTCTACTGGGGTTGGGTGTGTGTGTGTGTGTGTGTATGTGTATGTGTATGTGTATGTGTGTGTGTGTGTATGTGTGTGTGTGTGTGTGTAACACAGTATTTTACATATTTGGTTACTCCTTTTACTCACATCCTAATCCCTCTCATCCTTCCACCAGCAATTATAATTTATATATATATATATATATACATACATTATTTATACTATACTGTATACTCCTATTATATATTATAATAATCTATAACTACACTTAAATACCTATAAAAGACACCTACATTACCTCACTCGTAAACAACCTTACACACCAATCAACACAAGCACTCCTAAAATGTACACTTTGCAATCCAGTCTCTAAACATGTCAGTCATAACATCCTATGTAAACAATCCAGTCTCTAAACATGTCAGTCATAACATCCTATGTAAACAATCCAGTCTCTAAACATGTCAGTCATAACATCCTATGTAAACAATCCAGTCTCTAAACATGTCAGTCATAACATCCTATGTAAACAATCCAGTCTCTAAACATGTCAGTCATAACATCCTATGTAAACAATCCAGTCTCTAAACATGTCAGTCATAACATCCTATGTAACAATCCAGTCTCTAAACATGTCAGTCATAACATCCTATGTAAACAATCCAGTCTCTAAACATGTCAGTCATAACATCCTATGTAAACAATTCAGTCTCTAAACATGTCAGTCATAACATCCTATGTATACAATCCAGTCTCTATACATGTCAGTCATAACATCCTATGAATGAGGCCCTGGGAGGCAGAACCAGATAAGTGCCAAATATAGAAAACGGACTTAACTGCGATTCCTAGCAAAAATAGGGCTGGGGTGGCGCTTATCTGGTTCTGCCTCCCAGGGCCTCACACGCCCTTGGGAGGCAGAACCAGATTAGCGCCACCCCGGCCCCATCAATCCAGTCTCTAAACATGTCAGTCATAACATCCTATGTAAACATGCACCTGTGAGACAGTTTAGTTGGCATTCTTAACCTAACAAGTGCGTATGGGGGTAATTAGACACCTCTCCCTGTGCGCATGTATTTGAGGTGTTTCTGTCACTAAAATATTCATTGTACCATTAATAGCATTAACCCGTGGAGCCCCGGCTAGTTTTGTAATGTTTGCGCACCAGAACCCGGCCGGTTTTCAAAATTTTTTTTTATTCCAGAAACAATAGCGAATGGGTTAGGAATGAAGGAAAAACCACGAAAAACCGATCAAAAAGCTTAAAAAATGGTACTACAGAGCCCCCGAAAATGGATTTTACAAGAGTAAAAAATTGAAGGCAATTATCCCAAAAAACAAGGTGCACGCACGTGGACGTTGAGAGTTTTCAACCATCGGCACGGTTGCGTGGGATACGTACACAGTTCCCATACAAATCTGAGCCCTCTTGAGTGGCTACACCTGAGGTTACGGTCGGCGCAATTAGGGTGACGCGTCAGGCGCGTCTCTGGGGCTGTGCGTTACATACATCGCCGACGCGTCAGACGCGTCGCTGGGGCTGTACGGGTTAATACTTATCCATATGCACCTATTATGGGTTGATTATAAAGGTATTAACCTGAAACAACAATAAAACGAGTGAAAACAGCGTTTGGATGGTCAAAATCGGAGATATAGCCCGCGAGTTGTATAATGTATGGGTGAGGCAAGCTGCTTTCCCGCCAATTTCCCCCAAGGCCACTGAGACACAGTCGATCGATACTCTCTCTTTTGCATTCGCTTGCTATCAGTGATGACCACACCCTGCAACCGGCTTCTAATATTAGCACGAAAATATACCTCAGAATAAGGGAATAACAGGGAAAATAGGTGATAACTGAAGGAGAGGAGGAAAGTGGGGAAGGAGGGGAGGTAGAGGACTGAGATTTTGCATGGCCCAGGGGCCAACAAAAAATAAAAAAATATTGTTTTTGTTTTTTTTGTTTTTTTTCGATGTCAAAAGTTGAATTTTTTTTTTTCTCTGACTCTTAAGAGTCTCCCCGCAGTCCCCCGGGGGAACTCTTAAGAGTCTCTCCGCAGCTCCCGGGTTAAGGGGACTGACCTGCTTTTTATCTGTGGCTTTTATCCATTGGCCCCATTCAGCCTACTGTTTTAAGACGTTTCTCCCCATTCAGGTGTCGATTTTTTCCTGGCGAGCGGGAGCGAGCCAGTATATTTGTTAAAATATTTTTGTCAGCCGGCTAAACTTGTAAATTTTTCGATAGAAAAATTTCTCTGGCGAAGCCGGATTTCTCCATACAATGCTGGCTCGCTTTCACTCGCCAGGAATAAATCGACACCAAGATGGGGATAAGCGTCTTTAACACCTTACGAGCGGCCTATGCGGTTTATTTATGTGTACCGCACAGCGGGGTGTTTTTAGCCAAAATAGGGCTGTTTACGTGATCATTTTCATGCCTAAATAAGACCCAGAACGTAAAACAAGTACCTATCCCTGAAAGGGCATAAACAGAGCTTTCGAATGACACCATAACGATCCTTGTATGATGGATAGTTTTCTTGCAATAACCGTGCAACGCGAGTGCAAAAAGCAGGTAATTCGGTACTTTCAGTACATAATTGAGTATGTAGCGAGTGAGAGAGGGAGGAGGGAGCTGAGATTTGTGTCAGTAGGTTCGCCGCGGTGGTCTGGAGCAGTCATACGCTCGCTAGTCTCCTGCCACCACTTGTCTCTCTCTCTCAGCCACATTACGTGCTGAAATTGCCACTCGAGTTATGTCGAGCGCCGCCACATAGTCCAGCTTTATTTAACTCGACTTATGTTGCTCGCCGCTAAATAAGGGTTAAACAGTAGGCTGAATGTGGTCGAATGGATACAAGCCAGAAACAGAGAGAAAAAATACAGAAAATTAGCAAGTCACCCCCTTAAGACAATGGATTCGGGTCACAAGAATGCTTACTCCTGCCTACTAGTGCAATAGCTCAAAGGTATGCAAAACACCAATGACACAAACCCTGTTTTCTACACCAACATACTGTTTAGTCTATCATAAGTGACAGTTTATAGCTGTCTATATAATAAGGTAGATTTTACCAATCCAGGTAGATCCATTTAAGTTCAATACAATTTATATATCAACAGCATCAAGAAGAGCGATATTGGTCATAGTCAAATTATTGTTTTCACCAGTTTTTATAATGGAACATTGACCTCGACCTGTGACCTTGACCTTTAATAGAGGAAATACTTTTGTTTTATTGCATTATCATTTTGCTAACAAATCAAGTATGTATGTATATTTAGATTAAAAATGATTGATTAGTTAGACTTAGATGTGTGAATGTGTATTTTGTTTTTGTGTGTTCATTGTTTTATGTTATGTTGTCCCTATTCGGCTCTGTCATGAGTCGGCCCCCCCCCCCCCCCCCCGCCCACCGAAAAACAAAAATGGTGATTGGGCCTGAGTATATACATACATACATACATACATAGTTAAGGAGAAATTTTGAATATAATTATAATTTACTTTTGACCTTTATCTTGACCTTTGCGGAATGTCTGACAATTTACAGTTGTCATTTGTATACCAAGGTCAACCTTTTCAGCAAATTTTGTGAAATTTGAAGAAATCATATACACACTAATAAATTTACCTCAACATTTGACCTTGATCTTTTACTAATATTTCATTTGTGTACTTGCTGGCCTTTGTATGGGTATTATAGATATTTCTTCAACGTATGGGGATAATGTATTATTTAGTATTGAAATAATACTAATAAATCTGATTTTGACCTTTGACTTTGACCTTTGACCTGAGGAGTATTAACTGAAAGTTGGTCAGTGTATTTGTTATACGAAGTGGCTACGGGACACCACCAGTGGTGTCACGCAGCCCAGCCAGTGAGGCTGGGCTACGGGACACCACTGGTGGTGTCCCGTAGCCCAGCCTCACTGGCTGGGCTGCGTGACACTACCAGTGGTGTCTCGCAGCCCAGCCACACTGGGTAGGCTACGGGACACCACCACAAGTGTTTTCGTATTTATCGCCATATAATTCAGCCAATTAGACTGTTGAATCGAAATTCTTTAGATTATTATTTAGATTATCATTAAAAACGTTGGACTTTATTAAATTATAATCCTACATGTTGTATATACAGACCTATTCGACACTCAACTCCCTACGCCACACACACTCACACATACCTATTTATACATCTAACTAGGCTTATATATAGCCGTTATATATGTGTGTATATTCTTCGTATTACATATCCATCTTTTAAGAACATATGGGAGTCTGCAGACAGTCGATTGGCCAACACAAGGCAGATCCCTCTCACACCCAACCCATCTCGTTCATACGTTTATCTAATTTTATTTTGAAACTCTCTATCGTTCTTGATCCGACAATGGCGCTAGGTATCCTATTCCACATGTCTATTGTCTACATATCTGTTACCATTATGGTATAATCAAACAGAAGTAAAGTCATTCATACTTGCTTAACGTGCTTTACGACACCTTGACGACGTTCACAAGCACAAGTGCGTCAATGTGTGGATAGTTACATGTGTTTGTGTAAATAAATATGTTTGTGAGTGTAATATAAAGTAATGCAAATACAGTATATGTGCGTAAATAAATGTTTGTTTACGAATGTTATATGGATGTTCAAATGCATGTCTACATAAGTATGTATGTGCGTGTGTAATGGCATGTACGTTTGGGTCATAATTTGGAAGGAACAAAATTATATTTTTGTGAAAGAAATTGCAAAGTACAGTGTAAAGTGATCAGCTCAGTAGCAGTAGGCTTTCAAGAATAAACTGAATAGCTTAATGAATTAATTGGGTGTGAGCTGGATCTGCCTTGCGTAGGCCAGTTTTTTTTTGGGGGGGGGGGGGGGGGGCGCAGTGCAAGCTTGCATGGGCAAGTAGGAATGTGCATGTACGAGCATAAAGCCTGTACGTTTGTGAGTGGAAATATGTGTTTGTATATTGGATGTACAATATTAATAATGAATGTACAATATGTTTGTGTGTGTGTGAGTGTGTGTGTATGTGCTTGTGTGTGTGTGTGATAGCGAGAGAATGAGAGAGTCATTCACATGACTTGTCTTTGTGAATGTGTGTTTGTGTTTGTGATTAGGAATGCGAATATGTATTTGTGCGTGTGGTTCTGAAAGAACATTAGAGTGTGGGTGCGATTGTGGGAGGGAATATCAATGTGGGTGCATGTGTATTCTGATTGGAAATGTGAAGGCGAGTGTGTAATTGTGAATGTATGTTCGAATATATGTGCGTTGTCGAGTGGTAATCTAAAAGTGTGTGTGTGTGTGTGTGTAGATATATGAATATAAATCACCGAACTTGTTCGTCAAGGTGAATACACGCAATGCGAGTTAATGACATTGTGGGTAGGAATACGAATATGTGTTCCTGAATTATTTTGTGCGTGACAATGTGAATGTGCATGAGTTTGTGTGTGTTTATATAGTGAATTAACATAGAAGATAATAGGAAACATTTCTCAATTGATGATGCATATATTGTCTGGTGATTATTGGCATCCAAATGTGATGTTTGGTTAATTTAGGATAGGGATTGTAATTGGTAAATCTATAGCATTATAAAACATTTATATTGCTACCATGTGAGTGCGGCCGAAGAAGGTTGCCAACAAAAAACCCGCTGACCAACCTCAAGCTAATCCAGGTAATCCAGAAAATTAACACCTACTTGTAAATTGTACCTCTCTCTCTCTCTCTCTCTCTCTCTCTCTCTCTCTCTCTCTCTCTCTCTCTCTCTCTCTCTCTTGATGTAGGAATAACTAGCAAAATCAGTAAATTTACAGATGACACTAAAATGGGAGCACTCCAAATAGATTTAGACATATTACACAAATGGGTAGTAAATTGGCAGATGAAGTTCAATGTAGGTAAATGCAGTGTAGTAACATTGAGTAAATCGATAGGAAATGCAGGATACAATTTCGATAACGTGGATATAACTAACTCAAATAATGAAAAAGACTTGAGAATCGTCGTCAACTGTGATTTGAAACCAAGAAATCAATGCATCAGTGTTCGAAATAAGGCAAATAGAGTTCTGGGATGTATATCAAGAAGTGTGAGTAACAGAACGGCAAACGTAATCTTGACATTTTATTCTAGCGTTAGTGAGGCTACATATGGATTATGCTGTTCAAAATTGGAGTCCCTATTAGAGAATGAACATAGATTCCTTGGAGAGAGTACAACTAAGAATGACACCAAAAAATCTGTAATATTAGAAATCTTCCATATGAAGACAGGTTGAAGAAGCTGGGCTACATTCGTTAGAAAGACGCAGAATTATATATCATATGATAGATATGATAGAGGTGTTCAAGTGGGTAAGTGAGATAGGCTAAATACAGGGGATATGAAAGATGTACTGAAGCTCAGCGATAGCTAGAAAACTCAAACAAATGGTTTCAAATGGGATACTTTTCGTTTCAAGAAATATAGGCAAATGCTGGTTTGGTAAGAGCTGTATATACCTATGGAACAGGCTACCTAGCGCCATAGTGTGATCAAAAACGATAGAGAACTTCAAAATACAATTAGATAGACATATGGACAAGATGGGTTGGGAGAAGAGGGATCTGCCTTGTGTGGGCCAATCGGCTTTATGCGGGCTCCCATTTTCTTATTTTTTCTTCTTCTTTTCTGTCTATGAAGGAGACACATGGCAGGTTACTAAGCTATAATACCATATATATATCTCTCTTATTGATACCTTTCATCCACTTAAAACACCTCTATCATTATTTCCTCTACATATTCGTCTCTCAGCAATATGATAACAATATTAACTAATAAGTCAGTCAGTCACAACTAATAATTATTATAATGTTTATAACACACACATTATATTATATATATATATATATATATATATACCCACTAACCATATATTTGTGGGCGGGTGCCCAACCCCGAAAGGGGTTGAAATAGGGGAGCTATCCCCCCGCCAAAGGCGGCTTTCTAGGGCCTTTCCTAGCTGATGCTGAGAGGATTGGGTTCTAGTCATATGATGATGGGCTGGTCTATCAGAGTGAGAGCTGAGCGATCTCTGCCATACCCATATCTTACTCCGACTGTTCCTTTTACTTATGTATTTCCTAGATCTCAAGTGACGGCGTCTTTTCCGTGGATTGACCTCCCAATCTACCAAGATTGGAAGCCAAAGCGTCACATTTTTCCTTTGCCCCTCAACTTTCTCTTCATAATTGCTGAGGGGCACAGGGCCCTGGGTGGGGCTTTGTTTTCCCAGGCGTTTCCGCACCCTCCTCAGCTCCCCGCCATGGAGTGGCTTCGGTCACCCAGGCTTTATTGTGGTAGGCAGGGAGGGTTCTGTGGGGGCGCTCGGTTATGGCCTTGGCCTTGCTCAGGGCCTTGGGGCTGTTCGGCCAGGCAGCTTGGGGAACAACAACAACAACAACAACAACCATATATTTGTAGGTAATGCAATTAATTAATCAATGTGGTCATCCCTGGGACCCGCACTCTGGAGACACACACGGAATATTTTAAGCACAAAAGGCCTCACATAACCTTTTCCGTGACTCTCGTGATTTTGCCAATCACTGCATGTCATGTTTCCCCATTGCCCAGCAGTTTTTTTAGATCCCCTCTCTCCATCTGAATTTGTTTGCCACGCTTTCCAATTCTGGGTTGGGTGTGTGCGCCAAACGGCTTTCTGCAGACTCCCACACGCACGCACTCACGCATACACACACCTTAAATGCATTATATATATAATATATATATATAATATATATAAAAAAATATATATATTAATATATATATATATATAAATATATATATATATATATATATATATATATATATATATATATATATATATATATATATATATATATATACGGTATACAGCATATACCGGTATATATATATTCACTTTTGGGGAGAGGAGGTAGTAATAATTAATAGTAGTTGCTAAAATATAACTGTAAGGATATTGGAGTTGGACATTATTGAATTTATATATGTTTGGTGCTAGGGTACAGTCTTTCTTCTATTCAACTGCTGAGCTCTGGAACTCTCTCCCAGAATCAGTCTTTCACTCTTCCTATGACTTAAATTGCTTCAAACTTCGTGTGTATGCACTGTGCCCTTGTACAGAGCAAGAAGCTGAGCAGGGGTAAAGAACTCCTTGAGGCGGTTGAGCACATCTAGCTTCTGGGAGGCTGCCTTAGCAAGACTGGTAATATGGTCCTTCTAAGTAAGAGCAGAAGAAAAAGAGACACCAAGAATATTGAGAGAAGATGAATGATTGATGTTTGTATTGTTGAAGTATAAGCGATAGTCTTCTGGCGGTTCCGGACGGGTAGTAAGATGGAGAAATTGGGTTTTGGGAGCATTAAAAGCAACAAGGTAAGGTGTTCTGCTTTGTAATCTGCAAATTCGATGTGGTTAAGGTATTCTCCATCTGTATGCATTCCTTTTTTTCATGAACACATTCTAAAGATCACTTGAAAACCGTAGGTGAGATCGTGTCGCCCCGTCTCACTCATTTCCCAATCTTTATCTTCCCTATGTCTGTATGTAACCTGACCATGGTATATATATATATATATATATAGATATATATATATATATATATATATAAATAAATATATATACAACACACACACACACACATTTTCATTTACAAGTGGACAAGGATTCACTATTAAAAGCACCTACCCTGCCATGTATAATTCTACTCACAAACATACAACCACGTGCTCACACACACACTTACACAAACACACCTTTATATTCACAATCACAGAAACATTTCGTACTTTCATTCACAAACCCATTCGTAAATATTTCCATCCACACCGTTACCATTCATTTGTACACACACACACACACACACACACACACACACACACACACACACACACTGAAGAATCTCAATTTCCCAAGCTTGGAGGAGAAGACGTGTGATGGGTATATAACAACGATTTACAAAGACTTTGTTGTGAGGTAACCTGGTAGGATCAAAGGGCATGTGTTTAAACTAAGAACAAATAGATGGAAATACGATATGAACAAATTTAGCTATACAATCAAGCTTTGTATACGTGGAACACTTGTGGTGGTGTCCCGTAGCCTACCCAGTGTGGCTGGGCTGCGAGACACCACTGGTAGTGTCAAGCAGCCCAGCCAGTGAGGGTGGGCTACGGGACACCACCAGTGGTGTCCCGTAGCCCAGCCTCACTGGCTGGGCTGCGTGACACCACTGGTGGTGTCCCGTAGCCACTTCGTTTGTTATATATTTATCATCTAGCATTGTGAATATGGTGAAAATTGAATGAAGAGTTAAACAGTTGAAACATTGACCTTTATCTTTGACCTCTATGATTGACCTTAACCTGTGAGTAAGATCAATTTCATGTTTTGACTGACATCCGCAAGGAAGTCTAAATTCATTTATAATTATTCCATAAGCATCTATATACAACTCTAGGAAGAGATAGTGGACGGACAGGGAAGCTGAGTGACCTTGGCCCAGCATACGCAGGGAATTGATACTATTCTGCTTCGCACAATTGATCAAGTTGTCACTGTATAATAATAACTTGTCACCTTCCGTATAACTCGCACACTTTCATAAACTACGCTCCTCAGGATGATCATCACTACTGTACAGGCCCATAGCCAGATCTGTTGGAGGGGGGAAGAGGGGGTGGGGGGGTGGGGTCGCTTTCCACTAAACTTGGACTTTTATGGCCACTCGAAGAGGGGTAGGGGTGGGTGTGGGGGAAGGGGGGGTGGGGGGGGCAAGCGAAGCTAGCCTAATCAGGTGGGGGGGGGGGGGGGATGGGCTATAAGCCCCTACGAGAAGTCGAGAACATTTGGAAACAAAATAAGATGTTCTAGGTGCATTTTGATGCTATCTAGTAGGCTATATATAGGTAAATAATGACATGAACAATGACAAAAATAAAACCTCTATATACTACTGGTATTAACAAAATAATACAGACACACAAACATAGTTATCGAGAAGATTTGTCAGCATTCTTTTTAGTGTAGGTCGAGCATAAATTATAGCGTTGTAGAAGTACCACCGACGTCGTCACACCATATTAACAAAATACTATATTTTATGATTATTGTTTTTTGTTTTTTTGTCTTCTAAACATTAAACCTAATTAAAAACATCAAACACAGTGAAATTAACCTGAGTATTGTCGCTTATGAAACTATTAGTGCGAGAACTTGGAGATATTTATTTAGGCTTCATTCACTACAGGGTATCGTATGGGTAAGTGTCTAGTTTGCAAAATTACTATTATTGCAAAACATGTATGGGGCGTTAACTCTCAAATAGTCTCAAACTAAGGTTCTTATATTGTAGACATATGGATGTGATAATTGTACAAATTAGAATACTAAAGAATAATAAAGTCGAATTTACCACTTACAGTATTTTGAGGTGTTAAATCTAATGGGATGATCAAAGGTGTATGTGTGTGTGTGTACAGTATGTGTGTGTGGTATATACTAGTATTTAGTGTTCTATGTTGATCATACATCCATAGACTTATTAAAATATGTGTGTGTGTGTATGTGTGTGTAGTATATACTAGTATTTAGTGTTCTATGCTGATCATACATCCATAGACTTATTAAAATGTCATTGATGATGAAAAAAGGAAGAGTTCAAACGAAAATATCAAAGCTAAGTTACATAGTTATTTCAGAGATTAATACATCCTCTTTATATAATGCCTCTTTAACACCTTACGAGCGGCCTATGCGGTTTATTTATATGTACCGCACAGCGGGGTGTTTTTAGCCAAAATAGGGCTGTTTACGTGATAATTTTCATGCCTAAATAAGACCCAGAACGTAAAACAAGTACCTATCCCTGAAAGGGCATAAACAGAGCTTTCGAATGACACCATAACGATCCTTTTATGATGGCTAGTTTTCTTGCAATAACCGTGCAACGCGAGTGCAAAAAGCATGTAATTCGGTACTTTCCCCATATAATTCAGTATGTAGCGAGTGAGAGAGGGAGGAGGGAGCTGAGATTCGTGTCAGTAGGTTCGCCGCGGTGGTCTGGAGCAGTCATACGCTCGCTAGTCTCCTGCCACCACTTGTCTCTCTCTCTCAGCAACATTACGTGCTGAAATTGCCACTCGAGTTATGTCGAGCGCCGCCACATAGTCCAGCTTTATTTAACTCGACTTATGTGGTGAGCCGCTAATTAAGGGTTAATACATTTACTAACATGTTTCAGCCTCAGTGTTGCATAACTTTTATCGTTAACTCGGAAAAATAAATGAGTTAAGTGATTCTCTAATTAAACTCTTAGACTAGAGAATATGAGGGTATTTAGGATTTGGAATAGACATCTTGAATAAACAACGAAGTTGGACGGAGGTTATATTTTCGCCTCCGTCTTTTTGCCTGTATGAACCGATTTTCACGAAAGTTGGTGGGCACATACAGTATGTGCCAAGTAAGAGGTGATTCAATTAAGGGGGGTCACCGGCTTTGTGTTATCTTTCTCTCCTTTTCTCTCTTTCTCTAGCTTGTACCCATTCGGCCCCATTCAGCCAACTGTTTTAAGACATTTATCTCCATCCAGGTGTCGATTTCTTCCTGGCGAGCGATAGCGAGCCTGTATTGTATGGAGAAATCCGGCTTCGCCGGAGAAATTTTTCTGTCAAAAAATGTACTAATTTAGCTCGCTGTCAAAACAAAAATATATATATGCTGGCTTGCTACCGCTCGCCAGGAAAATATTGACACCTGGGGTAAACATCTTAAAACAGTAGGCTGAATGGGGCCGAATGGATACAAGCCAAAGAGAGAGGGAGATAAAGAGAAAAAAAGTGAGGTAGGCAACCCTTAACCCGGGAACTGCGGGGAGACTCTTAAGAGTTCCCCCGGCGGACTGCGGGGAGACTCTTAACCCGTCCAGCCCCGGCTAGTTTTGTAATGTTTGTTCACCAGAACCCGGCCGGTTTTCAAAAATTGGTTTTATTCCAGAAACAATAGCGAATGGGTTAGGAATGAAGGAAAAACCACGAAAAACCGATCAAAAAGCTTAAAGAATGGTCCTACAGAGCCCCCGAAAACGTATTTTACAAGAGTAAAAAATTGAAGGCAATTACCCCCAAAAACCAGGTTATTGCGCGCTCATGCGCACGCACGTGGACTTTGAGAGTTTTCAACCATCGGCACGGTTGCGTGGGATACGTACACAGTTCCCATACAAATCTGAGCCCTCTTGAGTGGATACACCTGAGGTTACGGTCGGCGCAATTAGGGTGACGCGCCAGGCGCGTTTCTGGGGCTGTGCGTTACATACATCGCCTACGCGTCAGGCGCGTCGCTGGGGCTGTACGGGTTAAGAGTGAGTGAAAAAAAAAATCAACTTTTGACATCAAAATTTTTTTTTTTTATTTTATTTTTTTTTTATTTTTATTTTTTTGGCCCCTGGGCCATGCAAAATCTAAGTCCTCTACCTCCCCTCCTTCCCCACTTTCCTCCTCTCCTTCAGTTATCACCTATTTTCCCTGTTATTCCCTTATTCTGAGGTATATTTTCGTGCTAACATTAGCGAGTTGCAAGCAGGGTGTTGTCATCACTGATGGCAAGCGAGTGCAAGAGAGAGAGAGAGAGTATCGATCGACTGTGTCTCAGTGGCCTTGGGGGAAATTGGCGGGAAAGCAGCTTGCCTCACCCATACATTATACAACTCGCGGGCTATATCTCCGATTTTGACCATCCAAACGCTGTTTTCACTCGTTTTATTGTTGTTTCAGGTTAATACCTTTATAATCAACCCATAATAGGTGCATATGGATAAGTATTAATGCTATTAATGGTACAATGAATATTTTAGTGACGGAAACACCTCAAATACATGCGCACAGGGAGAGGTGTCTAATTACCCCCATGCGCACTTCAGAGGTTAAGGAAGCAATCCGGATCATATGTCACATTGATGTCATGGTTGTGCATTATATTTATTTTGTGGCACAGCCAGCGTAGGTGGAGGCATGCACTCTACCAAGTGGACCTCTAGTTGTATATGTATTACAAGAGCAAGAACAAATAAATATATAAATAGTAACTTGGATATATAGAATTAACATTAGTATTTAAAATCAACATTTTATTTTGACAGTAATATACGGTAGTTAAAGAAACAAAAATACTCATATTATTATTTAAACAAAAAAATTGTAACATCGTTCTTAACACCAATAACACCCCAAATTAAATTAATGCAAGCATGTGATTCTCTCATGATTCATACCCAGGACACCTCATACCAAACTTACACACTCTAACCATTACACCATCAAGACAGATAAAACAAGAAAGTATTTTGTATGGAAAGTTGCATTGTTAGGGTTTTGTACATACTTGTTCAGTAGTTCGACAACAACATTGATAGGAAAGTGTGTATGACCATAACAATCACTTGTTACTCGTAGGACGTACACTCGCTCCAAGAAGTATCTGAACCCCTATGCTAATCATCTGGTGTGTACAGCTCGGTAGGGTTGGCACCTCTGCCTGCAGCTATATCCATGTGTCAGAACGATCGTCTCTGACACATGGATCTAGTTGCAGGCAGAGGTGCCAACTCTTTCAAGCTGTACACACCAGATGATAAGCGTAGGGGTGCAGATACTTCTTGGACCGAGTGTACATAATACTACCCATAGATCATCAAACACAAATAAGTACACCATAAAGACAAGTTATTGTAACATAAATTAGTTATTGATCAAGATTTACTATGAACTATTGAATCCAGGATTATCTGCACATTATTTGGTGGAATGGTTGTAACACGCTAACTCAGAATTGAAAATAATGATAGCGTCACACAATTATTATTGAGCTTCACTAATAATATTTATCATCAGGAAGTGTGCTGTACACAGTACACACATACACACGCACACCTCCCCGTGGCGTAACTGATAGTGCGTCTGGCTCACAACCAGAAGGTCCCGGGTTCAAGACCCGGGTGGGGAAGAGACATTTGGGCAAGTCTCCTAACGGTGTAGCCTCTGTTCACCTAGCAGTATAAATAGGAACCTGGTATAAGTGGACGAAGTTGTGACGTCCCATCTGGGGTTGGTGATCGGTTACAAGGTGAGATGGGTATTGTACTGGTCAACCTAAGCTACTAGTCAACCTAAGCCTACGGGTGAGACTGGTACCGTAGTGAGAATGGTACCGTACAGATTAACCCTAAGCCTTCGTTTCCAGATGTCGCCAATTGGCTAAAATCAGAGCTGGGCACCACAAACAAAAAGTCAAGTCAGCAAACACAAATCAGCAAACCCAGAACATAACTCAGCAAACTCAAATGTGCAAACCTTGTGAAATTTCTAGTCCTCAAATGCAAATATGCAAACGCAAACCGTTTTTTATTAATTTTAAATTTAAACTACAGAATAAGGGTAAATCAATAAATTCAATCTCTAATGTCAATAAATATATATATTTACCTAAATATAATGTTGCCTAACTTCCATGGACCTCAAGGATATACATACAGGCTTTTAAAGCTTGGAAATTGCTGTAAATTGCCAAAACATTCCAGAACGTCACCCGCAGTGAAAGGGTTAATATATATAGCATAGGCCACTTAGTTTGTCCACATGGGCAGTAAAACGTTGGGGCAACTTGTTTATGGGGAGAGTGCTTCAGTAATAATCAGTATTCGCAATTCCGCACCATTCAGGAGGAGGTACGCCGGATCACAGAGGTGCAAGGAGGCGATTTATTCGTGTTCTCCCCTTTGGGAATGGCAATAGGCTATATATGCCTAGATAGGTCTACTTTAGATAGATTAAGTAATTTAATAGAAAGTAGCCTAGGCCTATTAATTTTAATGCTCAGAATAAAGGCCTAGCTTCAGATCAAAATTTAATAAAATTTTATTGTAGGCTAAATTTAGTCTAGGCCTATATGATACTTTCAAAATTAACACTTTCTACTTGACACTAATAAAATGAGTGTGATTATAGGCCTAGGCCTAGGCCTAGGCTATATATTAAAGTTAGAACATGCAATATTTAGCCTACATGCTTGGAGGCATTTTGATGGAATTAGTGATTATAGCCTAGACCTAGGCTATATACTGTATATAGAAGTTAGAACATGCAATATTTAGCCTACATGCTTTGAGGCATTTTGATGGAATTAGTGATTGACTGATTATAGCCTAGACCTAGGCTAGCCTATATATATAGAAGCTAGAAAATGCAATATTATTTAGCCTACATGCTTTGAGGCATTTTGATAGGATTAGGGTAGCCTAGGCCTAGCCTAATAAAATTACTTATATTAGTAATTAGCCTATAGGCCTAGGCTATATTTAGAAGTTAGAACATGCAATATTTAGCCTACATGCTTTGAGGCATTTTGATGGGATTAGTGATTATAGACCTAGGCCTAGGCTATATAGCCTAGCCTATATAGAAGTTAGACTTAGCCTAGGCCTACATGCTTTGAGGCATTTTGATGGGATTAGGGTAGCCTAATAACATTACTTTAGGTTAAAAATTAACAGGTTATCAATCAAATTAACGATAGCCTAACTTTATAATCTTAAATTATGTTAGATTATAAAGTTATAAAGCCCTTCTCCAGAGACATCTTCTTGGTAATTACAGGCCCATAGAAGGTTTCTAGGTGGGGCCAGGGGTGGCTTAGGTCCTCGATTTCTGCATGCTCTGCAGCATCACTGTCGGATGATGGTGGTGAACTGCTCCCCATGCTGTTGGCAGCTGCGGTAGGCATGATGGTAGACTCCATGTTCACTTCAATAGGCCGAAAATATAAACAAAGTTGAAGTGCTAGCAGGTTGGAACTCTTGGACTGCTGTGTGTTGTAGGTGTTAGCTCGACGCTTGCTACTAAGTAAGTGAACAAACGTGAAGAGCCGATGTATAGGCCTAGATTCCAGAACACAGGTAGTTGGCTTGGTCAAATGACTTTTTTTGGCTGGAGCTGCAGGAGCGGCCCAGGGCTGGCTGGCGGCTGGAATTTTTATTTTGCGGACTCGAGGTTTGCAACATGGAGGTACTTTCCAGAGCTTCAAACCCGCAAATAGGCAGCCATTTTGGCGCCAACGCTAATTCGCCAACAAAATGACACTTCCGCCATGGCGGAATTGGCTATTTGCGGAAGTGTTGGCTAAAGTGCCCAGCTCTGGCTAAAATACAGACTACACACACATCCACAGCCATTCCAACGATACATAAACACTTAACATGCATTTCACGCAATACATTGCCAGTTAAGGAGGCGCGATAATAATGAGCTTAGCTCGCATTGCGTGGATTCCCCTTGACGAACAAGAAAGTGAATAACACACACACAAACAAACACACACACACACACACACATATACTGTATATATACAGTATATAATTATATATATATATATTATATCGTGCTATAATTCTGCACGTTTTAAGTTAGTTCACTATTTGCACCTTAGGAAAGCTTTAGAAATACAACACTCAACTGGAAAATAACTGACTTCGATCATATGAATCTAAATGGCAGTGATGGCAAGATATGGAATTTAGGATATCAGATGAGGTATAAATAATTGGAAAGTTGGATCGATATTTAGAGTATATAAATCTCTATCAACTCATATAAGTACAAATGCAGATATTAGTTCATGGAACTGAGGATAATTTATGTTATCCCATGTGAAAGGCTGAGGTCTCGTCGTTGAAATATTAACGCGATGTAGTATAAACAGAAGTTGATAATTAATTCAAATAACGCTTAGTCTGAGTTTGGAGTCAGGAAGCATGAATATAATAAGTTTAAATAAGAGACAAAATATGTAACACTCTCTGTGAACACTTACGCAAGATTATGTACCCTGCTAATAATATTAAACATAGAATATGATCTGTTAGGGTGTTCACAGGTATTTACGTGTAGTATGCGGCTAGTATTTCCGAACGAATATATCTATAAACCTTAAATGTAATATATGAATATATATTACAAAGTATATAGATACATCAATCCCAGGACAGAGTTTGTATGTTCTCTCGATACGAGCAACGATTGCTAGAAGACGAGAATAATTAATTTCGGAGGTTTACGTTAAATTGAACACATAACATATCCTACAGTATATAACCTTTGCAATAATTGAACACATAACATATCCTACAGTATATAACCTTCGCAATAATTGAACACATAACACATAACATATCCTACAGTATATAACCTTCGCAATAATTGAACACATAACATATCCTACAGTATATAACCTTCGCAATAATTGAACACATAACATATCCTACAGTATATAACCTTCGCAATAATTGAACACATAACATATCCTACAGTATATAACCTTCGCAATAATTGAACACATAACATATCCTACAGTATATAACCTTCGCAATAATTGAACACATAACATATCCTACAGTATATAACCTTCGCAATAATTGAACACATAACATATCCTACAGTATATAACCTTCGCAATAATTGAACACATAACATATCCTACAGTATATAACCTTCGCAATAATTGAACACATAACATATCCTACAGTATATAACCTTCGCAATAATTGAACACATAACATATCCTACAGTATATAACCTTCGCAATAATTGAACACATAACATATCCTATATAACCTTCGCAATAATTGAACACATAACATATCCTACAGTATATAACCTTCGCAATAATCACCAAACGCATAAGAATCACAAAAACACTTAATTTAGGTTGAAGTATAGGAGAAAGCAGCCGTGAGAGATCTGGTCACACGTGGCGACTATTTATAGTGTGGCCCAAGGTCCATAGATACTCAGGTCAACCCACGGGGTCGCTCAAACTCCCTATCCGCGCGCATGACATCAGAGTGTTGAAGGGTGAAGGGGTCACCAGTTTCTTCCCGCTCATTCTCAAAATACCAATGTATACCAATTTGCCTTTAGATTTAGTATATTCAGAGCTTTGCTTTATTATAGATTTGCACTTTGACAGGTTCGTTAGGAATGGTAATTATTTCATAAATGTTTATACATATTTTAATAATGCATCACTTAGCTCTACTCCCACTAGTTCTGTATATTTTGATAGAACTAAACTTAAAGATGCCCTTAAATTCCTTCTTTTCAATACTTATGTTAGATTCGGGCCGTACATTTTCAAACAAATATTAGGAATTCCTATGGGTGGAAATGCTAGCCCTTTAATTGCAGACTTGCTTTAAAATTTAAATATATAAAAGACTTAGTTGACAGTAGCAAGACAAATAAAATCCCAGAAAAATTAGCACTTGCTAAACTGTTAAGTAATAATAGTAGATATATTGATGATATTCTTGTTTGCAATTTGTTAAATTTTAATCAAGTTGCTAAACTTATTTACCCTAATTCTATTCCCCTCACACAATGTAACGTAAATTATAAAGTTGAAAATTTTCTTGATATAAATATAGAGATTGTTAATGAACAGTGCATACTTAAAGTATATCACAAAGTTGATGATTTAAATTTTAACGTAATAAACTTTCCTTTCCCTAGTAGTAATATCGATAGTAAAATAACTTATAATTGTTTTTATTCCCAATTAATAAGATTTTGTAAAATCTGCACTAAAGTAGATGACTTTTGGGCTAGAGCTAGGTTACTATACATACTCTTAGTGGACAGAGGTTTTGAGGCAAGTAAATTGTTCCATAAATTTAATCTTTTTAGGGTCAATTATTGTGACTGTATTCTAAAATTTGACATCAATAATTTTAATCAAGCATTTTTAACTTAAAGTTTCTTGTATTAAAAATGTATTTTATTTAACAAGTCATTGGAGACAGGTATCTTAGTTTTTTCTCAGAGGTATATGAAGCAAGCTTTCGACAGAGTCCCCCACGAGAGATTGATGAGAAAGGTTGAGGCGCATGGAATAGGTGGGGCGTTGTTGGGATGGATTAGGTCATGGCTAATTGGTAGGAAGCAGAGTTAGGTATAACTAGTAGGATAAGTAAATTTGCAGACGATACCAAGATGGGGAGATTCAGATAGAGATATAGAGTGCCTCCAAAGGGATCTAGATACCTTACACGAATGGTCAGTAAATTGGCAGATGAAGTTTAACATTGACAAATGCAAGGTATTAAAGATAGGGAAGATGCATACAAATGTTAAATATAAACTAGCTAATGTGGAATTAGAAAACTCGAATTGTGAGAAAGATCTAGGTGTGTTTGTTAGCAATGATTTGAAGCCTAGACAACAGTGTACGTTCGAAACAAGGCAAACAGGATTGAGTGTGAGTAACAGAACTGCTGATGTTATCTTAAAACTTTACTTGTCATTAGTGAGACCCCATATGGATTATGCTGTTCAATTTTGGTGTCCTTATTACAGAATGGACATAGATTCATTGGAGAGAGTACAACGTAGAATGACAAAAATGATCCATAATATTAGAAATCTTCCGTATAAAGAAAGGTTGAAGAAATTAGGCTTACATTCGTTAGAGAGACGCAGAGTTAGCGGTGTTCAAGTGGGTTAGTGGGATTAACAAAGGGGACATGACAAATGTACTAAAGCTCAGTGATAGCGAAAGAACTCGTACCAATGGTTTCAAATTAGATAAATTTCGTTTCAGAAAAGATATAGGCAAATATTGGTTTGGTAACAGAGTTGTAGATGGGTGGAATGGACTACCAAGTGCTATAGTGGGATTAAAAACGATAGGGAGCTTTAAGATAAAATTGGATAAGCATATGGACGAGAAGGGTTGGGTGTGAAGGGGGATCAGCAGGGTTGGGCCAATCAGCGCTCTGCAGACCCCCGTAATCCTGCGTTAATCTCTAACCGTTTTGGTAAGATGATCCTCAGGGTATTAGAGTGTTGAGCCTATAATTGGGCTTTGTAATTGGGGTTGTGTGGGACAGGGATCTGCCTTGCTTAGGCCAATCGGCTTTCTGCAGACTCCCATTTTCTTATGTTCTTATGTTCTTATGTATAACCTCTGCTTACTTTTTGTCTGTATTTATTGTTTTTTGTCTGTATTTATTGTTTATCTTTTTTGTTTTCTATTATTAATATTGATGATTTTTTAAATTTATTGTTCTTGTTAAAAGAGTACTCTTTGTTTAAATCTGTTGTTACTTCATATTTTGCAATTATTTGTCTTTATATTATATGTATTCATTGTCGATAGTATCAATTGCTTACTTTTGCGATTTCCTTAGTTTATTTGTGCTATAAATGCAGGTTATTTGTAGGGTAGTTATTGATAGGGGTCACTTGAGGCATGCTATGCTTACAGGTACCTACCCGATAGCACTATCGTTAGTGAGTGCTGTACTGTATTTTATATATTATTTGTAATAGTATAGATATCTTATCAATATTTGTATTTTGTACTATTGTTAATGTCTTGTCATGTTGCAAATTTGATTTTAAATAATATTTTGACATTTAACATTTAGTTTCTTTATTCAGGCAGAGTTTAGTAAAATTTGCCAGAACGTCCCGGACTTCCCAAACTTGACTACTTCCTTTAACGTGACGATAGTGCGTTGTTATATGTGTGATTAGTTTGCTTGGGAAACAGATTAACTTGCTCATGTAGTAATGTACACCCTATGTGGTGGATTGTGTTCTTTTATTTAATAATTTTCATTTTAGTAAGCGTTGTTTCCACATAGCGATTTTGATAATTTAATTTGACTTTATATTGTCCTTGTCCCAATTTTGGTTTGTTTAGTTTGCAAGTTTTACATTTTAATCACAGCCGTTGGAGCAGCATCCTCCGTTTTCTATATCTTCGTGCCGTGAAAGTATAACTTCGATATTTTATAATACAACAGTGACCATAATGCCGTGTGACAGTGTAGCTCTGCTATTGTAAGTGAACAAAATGCCGTTATACTGTGAAGTTGTTGGGTGCAAGTCTCTGTATTCATTAAACAAGGAAATGTATCATTTCATCTATTTCCCAAAGATGAACAACTGAGGGCCAAATGGACTACATTATATGGTAAAAAAAAACAGAGTTACTCCACAATGTGCAAGAATCTGCGGCAAACATTTTGAATCAAGTGCTTTTAAAAGAAACTTGAAATATGAACTGCTACGACTACCAGTACCACACAACCAAATAAGATTTCAACCTGGAGCATTACCTACTCTACATATGCCTGCCTCTGAAAGTGAATCCATAAGAGGCCAGAAGCGCTTTAGAGATGAAAACGACACAGAAATCATACCTGCTTGGAAAGAATATAGAGTTGGTAGGAAGCAACTATAACACTGACAGCAAACAAAATGATTCATGCATAACCGAAGCAAATTTTTCAAATACAGAACCACCAATGTCTACCACACCAGAAAACCTTGATCAGGAACTCCTGTTGTCAGGTATATTATTTTTCACTTATGAAGACGATGCCTGCAATTCCAGCAATGATATTGATACTCCAAGTTCAGTTCCTATGCCTAGTTTAAGTTTAGCTCGAGAAGAGGAAGGCTTAAGATATATTGGTGGATATATTGCCACCCAGTTTCCCCACCATGAATATCTAGGCCAGAAAGTGGCAAAGGATGACACAACATGGATTGGAAAAATATACCGAAACGAAGGGATGCTTATGACACCCAACAATGATTGTTTTGAGCAGCTAAAGCTAATGGAGAACATATTTATTTGTTATCATGGCAAAATAGAATTGAAAGCTGGAAAAGACTCATTAAAATCATTGTGCAAAGAAATTGTTGCTATGGTGCCTTTGCCATGGGAAGTGATTAGTTTGTTTGTAAAATGTCGAATGTTCTTTAGAATAAGAATTTTGAACAGAAACATGAATGCCAATGATCCAAGAAAAACTAAATCTAAAATGTCTAAGTTAATGAAATAAGTGTGAAATAATTGTTGGGACTTATTATATGGTGGGTATAAGACTAATGAGGGTGTATTTATAAGAACATACGAACACTTGAATCTGCAGAGAGCCGACTGGCCCACACGCAGATCCCTTTCTGCAGACTCCCGCTTTCTTTATTATGTTCTAAGTTCTTCAAACTGTTTTCATATTAATCATTTATATCAATTTCACCACACCACCAAACTCCTCCATTGAAATTAATGAAATCATATATGTGATCCGCCAGGATTCGAACCCGGGTTATCACACACAGATTATTGACACCTTAACCATTGTCATATGTCAGATTTCTAATATTATGGAAAATGTGTGTAATTCTGCTATGTGCTCGCTCCAAAGTATCAATGTCCATTTTGTAATAAAATCACCAAACTTGAACTGCATAATCCATATGGTTTATCACTAATAACAAGTCAAGCTTTAAGATATCATCAACAATTATGTTAATCACACTCCCTGAAATGAACCAGAAAATCATGTTTGCATTGTTACGAACGCTAATACATTACACTGATTTCTATGTTTTAAGTCATTGCCAACAAACACACATAGCTTTTTCTCACATTCTGAGTTTTATAATTTCATAATTATTAGCTAGTTTATATTTTGCATTTGCATTAATCTTCCCTATCCTTAATAGCTTGCATTTGTTAATATTAAAATGTATCTACCAATTTACTGACCATGTATGTATAAGGCTAATTTTGATATGTATTTATAAGGCTAATTTTGAGATATATTTATATGGCTAATTTTGAGAGCTTCAACATCAAACTAGAAAGGCATAAGGTGTGAGAGGGATCTGGCTTGTATGGGCCAACAGGCTTTTTGTACTCACTTCTATTATGTTATTATGTTATTATTGTTTTGTAACCTGTCCAATGTTCTTCATAATAACCTTACGGAACCTTACGATGAGAATGGAACGATGGAGAAGAAACAAAAGGTGTATGTTGCCTTTATGGACTTGGAGAAGGCCTATGACAGAGTGGATAGAGAAGGTTTGTGGAAAGTACTTAGAATATACGGAGTAGAGGGCAAGTTGCTGAAAGCAGTGAAGAGCATGTATGAGGGTGCAAAGGCGGCAGTACGTGTGGAGAGTGAGCAGAGCGAGTTCTTTGACCTGAATGTTGGTTTGAAACAGGGGTGTGTGATGTCCCCGTGGTTGTTTACTGTATATATGGATGGAGTCATGAAAGAAATACTATCAAGAGCAGTGAATGTTGGTGTATCGCTGAAAAGGAGGGAATTGAGTGAAGCTACCTATACTGCTGTTTGCGGATGATACAGTTCTGATGAGTGATAATGAATGGGAGTTGCAGGGTCTGGTAAATGAGTTTGGAACAGTGTGCGAAAAACGGAATTTGAAGGTAAATATGGGAAGAGCAAGGTTATGGTGTTCGAAATGGGTGAAGTCACAGAGTGTGAGGTGAAGTTGAATGATCAGGCTTTGGAGATCGTCAAGCTCTTTTAAGTATCTGGGCAGTGTGTTGAGTAAAGATGGGACTATGGATGAAGAGGTGCGGGAGAGGGTACAACAGGGGAAGAGGGTTGTAGGAACGCTAAAAGCAGTAACAAGAAATAGGGTGGTCAGTATGGATGTGAAGAAGTCCTTGCATGACAGTGTGGTAATCCCGACACTGACTTACGGAAGCGAAGCATGGACGTTGGTTGAGAGACTCAGACCAAGAGTGAGAGCAGTGGAAATGAATTACTTAAGGAGTGCGTGCGGAGATACATGGAGGGATAGACAGACTAATGAGGAAGTAAGAAGGTGGTCTGGTGTGGAGGTAGATGTGCTGGAAAGTGTGAAAAGGAACAACTTGAGATGGTTCGGCCATATGGAACGTATGGAAAGCGAGAGAATGACTAAGAGGGTGTACGAGAGCGAGGTGGAGGGACAGAGGGGGAGAGGTAGACCGAATATGAGGTGGAAGGATGGAGTGAGGAACTACATGAACGAAGGCGGTGCTGGTTGGGGGGAGGGGCGTCGACTGACTGGGGACAGAGGTGCATGGGGGCGGTTCGTTCGTGGCCACCCCTTCGGGGATCACGGCGTCAGGCAATAGATAGATAGATAGAACCTTACGATGATACTGGACGCAGGTCTTGTCAGTGCTCTAAGTCCAAATCTTCATAATTTAACTTTAATAGACACATGTATATATTAATAAAATAAGTGTGTACCGAATTTTGTGAAATCCTTATCCCGCTTTGTGCAACCTAGTTGTAAGAAGAAATTAGAACAATAACCAATACCTATAAATTAAACCTGAAAATAGTTATCCCATTGTGTATATGCTAAATATAATATTATAATATTATAATAGTAATATAGTAATAACCTACATTTGATATGGAAATTATTGGACCGGGTAAACAAATATACAAAGTATTATAAGCTTGTGACAGTGTATAGGCGGGAAGGTGAAGGTATTGAGGGATCACAGTCCAGATATTTTTTTTTTTTTTAAATAAAAGACCTCCGTCTACGTATTGTGAAAAACCTGTTATCCTCCGGCAAATTGTGGGGTTGAGTGAGTGAAGGGGGGGACAGTGAATGAAGGAGGATGCATGTTTTTCATAATACGTGTTGCTAGCCCCAAACGCGCGAGCAACTGTGGCTTTCAACCATCCGACACATCCCCTTTTATTAATGTGCATCACACATGTTACATACAAATAAAGTTTATGTTTTGTTTTACCCTACTGTGGAAAGACTACGGATACACCACTCCTGCCGGGGCCTCACACAGTGGCATGACCCAGTCCTGTCGAACTGAGCTCATGACGCTGGTGGCATTGCCCCGGAGGATAGCCATCCCTAGTCTTTGCTTGAGCCAGAGGGTTTCCCGGGGTTCTCCTGAAACTTCTCTGATTTTACGGCCTATTTCATTCACCATCTTAAGGGTGGTAGGGCCGAAGACTCCTGAAGTTTCGAATGCCAGGGGCTCGAACTGATGAATTCTGGCGATGGCTTGATATTTTTCTCGCTTTTTATTTTCTGCTATCCGGGCGGCTTCACCTGCTTCGTCGGCGTTTCTGGCGGCGTTGGTTGTGGAGAAAGTGTCAACACATGTGGCATCCCACACGAGGCACCGGCCATTCTTGTAAGGGTAAGTGGTCATCCCATCTGGCCGTTTGCCGTCTTCTCTGTGAAGTCCATGTGGTTCGAGGATTGATGCACAGTTAGCACTCTGCAGGGCCCGTTTTATGACATCATTTAGTGCAGAGTGTCTTGGCAGGCGGCCTGCGTTGTAATTACATGACAAGGCATGGTGACCTTGAGCATCCATTCTCCCATCACACTTGCAAGTGTGTGGGTGACAAACTGCCGCACCCACTCTGAGCGCGATGGCGACCCGGAGCGCTTCAGCATCCAAGTGAGTTCCAAGAGGTGGGATGGGGATGGCGTGTAACCACAAGCCACTCTCCGAACGGGCGGCTGCCTGGAGGCGTGCTTTTGCAACCTGGTCTGCATTGGTTAGGAGATTTTCTTGAGTTTTCTTCGCCGAGATGGTATCCCACGCTTTCTGCTTGCTCCTGGAGGTACCCTGAGGCTCCTCCTCTACTCCTGTACTTCCCTTCCAGGTGTTAATCGCTGCTGTTACGTCCTCATTAAGTGTCATTCCGGGTTGAGAATAAAGGATGGACAATACGAGGTCGTTGGTCGCGATGAGGGAAGAGATAAAGGCTGGGGAGGCAATATCCGAGGCTCTCCGTATGCCCAAGCCCCCGAGGCGGACAGGAAGGGTGGCTTGTGTCCAGGCCCGTTCTTTAAATTCCACGTTGGTGATGCTGGTCACTGCATCTCGGATTATGCTGTCTAATTCTTGGAGGCCGCCATTGTTCGTGTAAGTCATCGATGTGCGCAGGAGGTATTGGAGTTTTGGGATGGAGAAACAGTTCTTGAGCAGGGCCAGAGCTGAGTGGGCATCGATGTGTATCAGGCGACTCACGAGACGTTGAAGCTCCTCCTTTTTAACTTGAAGTGCTGGTGGGATTGCTGCCAGAGTTAGTGGGGAACCTAATAGGGTTTGCTGGTGCTCCTGAAGGATCTTTACATCTGGCAATATGTTTCGGAACAGGGCCTGAGTCTCTTCTCCTTGTTCACGTGTGTGGTTGAGGAGAACAAGTTCACATTTGGTGTCATTTATCACTAGCCCGGCCTGGCCGAGGTCAGTTATGATGTTATTTAGGTCGGTTAGAACGTTCTCTACTGACCCACCCAAGGTTGCATCGTCCAGGTACCATACATTCAGCTCTGACCTTACTTTGTTAGCTGCTGCATCCACCCCTATTGAGAAAAGAGCAGGACCACCTGGATCTCCCTGCTGTAACCCGGTCTCTGATGGGATTACCGTCTCGCCAAAAATCAGGATTGAAGGTTTGGAATAAGCCTGCCAAAGTAGGGGGTACAGGGTGGGGATGTGTTCTTGAGCTGCACGGAGGAAGACATCCCTGCGAATGCTGTTGAATGCGTTCCGCATGTCAATCTTTAGATGCACTCGTTTTTCTTGGGCTTGGCTGAGGTAGGTGCGGGTTGCGTGTACAGCAGCTTCACACCCCCCTGGAGTTCCGAAACCTAGTTGAACTGGTCTTAAGTGTTGACCTAGGCCATTCGAGAGTGGTTTCAAACCCACCTTTGTGGCAAGGCGGCGGAAGGTGTTCCCTACTGCTATTGGGCGCACAACGCCATCTTTTTTTGCCAGTGCACAGAGTGATGCCCCAAAAAATAGGGGTGTGGCACAGTCAGGTACTTCCCCTCTTAAAACCATGTTGATGAATTTGGTGAGGGTTTCCAAGAGTGCCTCCCCAGCAGCTCCTGATCCCTGACCCAAGAGGCCTTTGAGGTGGGCGGGTCGGATACCATCTGGGCCCGCGGCTGAGCCTGCTGGGAATTAAGTCACTGCGGCGACCACCTGCTCCTTCGTGACAACTAAAGGTTGGCGCATCTGGTCATTGGGGGCAGGGGGAGGTTTAGGTCCCTAGGTGTAGGTGGGTGCTTTTCTTGTAGGGCTTCAACAACTTCGGTGCCTTGACCAGCAAAACCTTCTGAAGAGGACAACAGTCTGACGGCCCCTTTGATGTCACTATCCGCCAGCTTCGCCGCGACCCTTTTACGTAGCTGTTCAGCCTCTTCCTCTTCTTTGTCCTGGTGCTTCTGGGCCCTGTTTGGTTGCTGTTCGGGGGGTTCCACCAGTTTGTTTCCATCCATATACTGTGCTACTTGACGTTTCACTCTGGTGGCTAGTGAAACCTGAAGATGGTCTTGTATGTTGGTTCTGGGTGGTTTTCAGAGGGCCCCATAGGAGAAACCCAGGAGCCGTGCCCATGCGAGGGGTGTCTTGAGCTGTAGGGCCTGCTTTATGATGGTTGTAAGGGCCTCCGCCACTTGGATTCTGGCTCCTTTAGGTACCCGGGCAAGGACCTGGATCCGCGCTTTCCATTTGGTCACCAGTTGGGTCAAGTCGGCGACTGGTGTTGCCGGTGTTGCAACGTCTCGCAGCTGTTAGGGGGCGGAGCTAGGCAGAGCGGCGAGCGTATTCTCTCTTTCTTTCATTTGGTACAACAGCGTGACGTCACTGAGCTGCGCATGGGTTGGCCTGAGTATCTATGGACCTTCGTGTGGCCGTGACGTCAGGTCACGTGACAATAATAAACAAACCAGTACCTGGCCCTATGGTATGGGGCTGCCGCGCGCTTATACACAAAGAGACTGGTCAAGTTTGTGTTGTACCAGGTTGTTTTAGCACACACGGACAAGACAATGTGCTTTTGTATTGATTTCAAACAATCAAAGATGTAAGGAAAATATATTAAGGAAACAATAATTCAGATAGAGATATAGAGTGCCTCCAAAGGGATCTAGATACCTTACACGAATGGTCAGTAAATTGGCAGATGAAGTTTAACATTGACAAATGCAAGGTATTAAAGATAGGGAAGATGCATACAAATGTTAAATATAAACTAGCTAATGTGGAATTAGAAAACTCGAATTGTGAGAAAGATCTAGGTGTGTTTGTTAGCAATGATTTGAAGCCTAGACAACAGTGTATAAGCGTTCGAAACAAGGCAAACAGGATTCTCGGGTTCATCTCTAGGAGTGTGAGTAACAGAACTGCTGATGTTATCTTAAAACTTTACTTGTCATTAGTTAGACCCCATATGGATTATGCTGTTCAATTTTGGTGTCCTTATTACAGAATGGACATAGATTCATTGGAGAGAGTACAACGTAGAATGACAAAAATGATCCATAATATTAGAAATGTTCCGTATAAAGAAAGGTTGAAGAAATTAGGCTTACATTCGTTAGAGAGACGCAGAGTTAGAGGGGATATGATAGAGGTGTTCAAGTGGGTTAGTGGGATTAACAAAGGGGACATGACAAATGTACTAAAGCTCAGTGATAGCGAAAGAACTCGTACCAATGGTTTCAAATTAGATAAATTTCGTTTCAGAAAAGATATAGGCAAATATTGGTTTGGTAACAGAGTTGTAGATGGGTGGAATGGACTACCAAGTGCTATAGTGGGATTAAAAACGATAGGGAGCTTTAAGATAAAATTGGATAAGCATATGGACGAGAAGGGTTGGGTGTGAAGGGGGATCAGCAGGGTTGGGCCAATCAGCGCTCTGCAGACCCCCGTAATCCTGAGTTAATCTCTAACCGTTTTGGTAAGATGATCCTCAGGGTATTAGAGTGTTGAGCCTATAATTGGGCTTTGTAATTGGGGTTCTGTGGGACAGGGATCTGCCTTGCTTAGGCCAATCGGCTTTCTGCAGACTCCCATTTTCTTATGTTCTTATGTTCTTATGTTAACAAGCTTCAAAGCAGTAACATAAAACAATATGATGAATAGATGATAAGACTGAATATTGAGCTCTCTCCTTTAATATGTGTGAATGTTTGGATTATTATGAACATATCTTAGGTAATTTTACCCCAATATGTATAGGCCATATTTCATTCATAAAACTACAGATGCATACAGTACCTATCAGACGGCAGTGGTCAATAAGAGTAAAAAAAAAATATATATTTTGTATATAAAGCGCAAAGCTCTTTATCATCCATCGCCGTCTGGAAACTGTCTAATATCTTCTTGTATAAGGACTAGGCTTAACAATTATCTGTACTGATATTTATTGTCTCTTTTTACACAATATATTTGTATACACATTTATGTTTATCGATATATTAGGGAGGTAACCGCAATTCACGGCAAAGCGTATACCATTAGCCTACACTAGATTACCGTATCCTATGCAAAGCCAACTGAAAACAAAAGATTAATAGGACACCAACATCTATTAACCACATTAATGATGTATATGAAATGTCTGTTATGGTGGATGGGTGAGGGTAGGGGAGATTTTTCATGTAGTTTTCGACCATTCCATTCTTACACAAGATATGTTTATATCAATCTATTTTACCTTCCATAATGAGAGACAATACGATTCATCACGAAGTGTAGCCTACCGGCAGATATATAACAAACGTATATATTATATACTAAATGAAGCGACAAGGAATAATCGTGTGTCTTTAGACCTCTTCATATAGATTAAAATGTAGGTTAAGGTACATATACGGTACAAGTATATCGTTTGCTTCAACAGACACATTCCATGATAAATAACATAAGGAACAAAGCATAATGTAAGGCATTGATCTTGGTACAATGGCAAAGCTGCTAGATGTAAAGTAAGTATCGGTAATAAAACGAAACATATGAAAAGAGTTTATTAGGCTATGCCCAACATTACCGGTATCTATCAACTGAAAATATATATATTTTATAATCTATATTTTATTAATTTCACCCCAACATATGCCAATTTTGTGAATAGGTCATTTATATAATATGCTTACGTGTCGGATAAATTGCGTCTATATATGCAGGGAAATTTAGACTAAATTAAGTAGTCTCGTTGGCAATATAAGCAAAATCCATCATAGTTTTACCATTTTAATGCAGCAAAATTATATAAATCTGAACTTGGCTCTTTTGCCAACCATTGACGTGCAACAATATCAAACCCACCAAACCTACCTAAGAATTAACTTAACTAACGGTTTATTTGAGGAGGTTTAAGCAAAGTCCGTTGTATAAATATATGTTACCTTCCATAATAGGAGAATATACGATTTATCATGAAGTTTGTCGGTTGAAGCAAAACTATATACCTGGTACCGGTACCGTTTATGGACATACCTTACCTACATTATGATCCATGTGAATTGGTCTAAAATTCTGGTGTAAAATTCATCAATTTACAGTTAGTATTTGTAAGTCTAGCCCATATATAAGATGATATTTGGTGTAGGTTTTAACTTTTGAACTTGTTTGACATCAAATGTTGATTACAATCCAAACTCGATCGGTTATATTTTGTCAACTCGGGTATTTCTATGGTTGCGGGATTTTTGCGGGTAGAGGGTATTACAATAAGCTAAATACATCGGATATTTGACCATATTAATTAACTAAACCTGTATTATGCATCACTGAAATTATAAGTAGGCCTAGCCTATGTACCGGTAGGTTGTGTTACGTGCCTTTAACCCCTTCTGTACCGGTGATGTACTTATCATTATATTCTGGCCACTATTAGACGATGTTGTACAGCTTAGGAAGGACGTCTACTCATTACAAGGCTACAGCCTATCTCAATTAATCCTTTTAGATATCATATATCCTTCCCAAGCTTAGACAAAATCGTCTAAATGTAGCTGAAATCAAATACAAAAAGACGTTACCGGTAAAGAAGGGGTTAATATTCTGTTCTCAAAGATTTCTGTACGATATTCATGCGCAGTTCTGCTGTTGTAACAAGGCTTATAATCTGTATAGTAGGCCTATCTCTAATTTCCAAAACGTAGACATTATTTGATCTCTCTCTCTCTCTCTCTCTCTCTCTCTCTCTCTCTATATATATATATATATATATATATATATATATATATATATATATATATATATATGTATATATATATATATAAACAATAACAAACATATATTACAGAAAGGAAGTGAGTAATGGAATGTTGGTGTCTTATAACAAACTTTTGTTTTCTGCTTCGCCTTCGCTCGCATAGTAATCATTAAACAAATATACGGAAAACGGATAAATATCAACATACTACTGTATGGTGTAAAATTATAAAATCGACATGTAAATAATGATAATACAGTATTTAAGTTAGCCCAGTATATATATATAAGGAGTTATAGTCGGTGTTGTTTACTCTTCATACACCCTGCTTTTATCACAAGGCAGTAATAAGTCTTCATTGTCGTAATTTCCCTCTATTTTACCCTAAGGACCCTCTCCCTTCAGAACACTAAGAATGTATGGCGATAACTCAATTTCGAGTGTTCATGTTAGACACGGCATTACGAGCATATAAAGTTGAAACCGATTCAATCACATAGAGTTCAACGTGTTTATTTACTTGGGAGTAGCGGGCCAATGATGCCCCACGCCGTCTGGTGGATAAATCGGAACTAACCCCGTGCACACTATGAATAGTGCGGTGTCCGTCTGCCTGTTTGCACCAGGAATAGACGAGTATACCTTCACACGGTATAGCTAGAAAGGGCGCTTCTAGCACAACACACTCTCTCGGTCCTCCAGCACTCCTCGCAGCTTGTAGGATACTTTGCAAGGGGATTTTGGCTAGCCCCTACGGAAGTACTCCCCGAGTTGACTTGGTCACATATACTCCAACACAGAAAACCCGTGCTAGACAGTGAATCAACTTTGGCTATGAATATCCTATTTTTGATCAGGAAGTATTACACATTACAGTTATGATGGGTTTCGGAATATGAGAGGCATGAATCGCTCTGGTTACCGCACATGTGAATAGAACGGCATATACCTTTATGAAATTACCGGGCGATTCTCTAACATGAATCGCTCCGGTGTAGTCTACCCCGGTTACCTGAAATGGTTCAGTCCTTTGTACCCTGAACTCAGGCAAGGGAGGTAGATCAACTGGGGAGTAAGGCTTACCCTGTAATCTTTTACAGATAGTACAGCTATTGTGGATCCCTTTAATTGCTTGTCGCATCTTAGGGATCCACCAACGTTGTCGCATATACGCCAGAACATAATTTACGCCAAAATGTAGGCAGGTCCTATGGCATTGGCGAATCAACAGTTTGGTAATCAAATGAGAGGAGCTAAGGAGGACAGGATATTTCGCAGAATCAATAATGTCCGCCTTTTGCATCCTGCCTCTACACTTAATTATGCCTCCTTCCATATTAATCCTAGCTGCCTCATTAAGTTAGAGGGTTTGGCCTTTGACTCCTTGCTCAGGATTTGATGTTCAGTAGGATAAGATTCCTTTTGTACTAAACATATTAGTTTTGCTCCTGCTGATCTCAATTCATGGAGTCTGATATGCTTCGAATCTTCACTAAGGAAAGACCCGTGAGCCCGACTTCTCATGTTGTTAATGAAACGGTATATCTATGCAAATACCCGTATTACTTGATCATAGCTGCCGTAACGTTCCCACTCTACCAACTTGTTATCCTGATGTGTAGTACTCACATTCGAACTACTTAACACATCATCTTGGGGCCGACTTGAAGGATCAGATATGCATTCCCTGAAATCCTGAGGCCATTCAGTTGGAGATGTAAGCCATGGAGGTCCATGCCACCAAATAGAGGACGACATAAACTGTTGCGCAGAGATCCCCCAGGAAATTATGTCACTGGGGTTATCCCTGGTGCTCACATAGCGAAATTTAGCTGTAGGAACTAAGTTATGTATCTCATCAGTGCGATTAGAGACATAAACAGGTAACACTTTCTGGCTGTGTACCCATGAAAGTGCTATTTGACTGTCGCTCCAGACATAGACGTTATTAATCTGTAGTATGTCTGCATAAGCATCCAGTGTAAACTTTATTAGACGAGCAGACAGAAGCAATGCAGTAAGTTCTAATTTAGGAACTCTTATCTTCTTTATAGGGGATACTTTGGCCTTCGCTATAGCCAGTGTCGCCTCACTACCATTGCATATGTATATGGCAGTACCGTACGCACTATTACTAGCATCAGAAAAGGCATGGAGATCCACCTGTTGACCATTAATAACCTGACGATTAAGTTGGACCTTGCAACATGTGGAAAGGTCCGACCGAATCAACCGCCAAGTATCTTGTAACTCAGTCGGGAGGGGCGTGTCCCAATCTAGTTTTAGCCGGCACAGATGCTGTAAAAACATACGAGCACGGATAGCTACAGGCAGCAAAAAACCTAGGGGATCAAACAACCTCGCTGACAAGCTTAAGCAGTTTCGCTTGGTCATAAGCTCACTGCCGCATGGGGTGTGACAGAAGGATATACAATCTGTGGTAGTGTCCCATTTGTGGCCTAAAAACTTCACCTCACTATTCTCAGTAGCTACACCGTCAGAAGCACATTGACCTTTCAAAAGATCACTATTAGTGGCCCATTCTCTCAAGTATAGATGAGCCTTGGCAAATATATCGCGGATCTCCCAGCATCTTTCGAGCAATAAATCTTCATCGTCTCCAGTGCCTTGAAGATTGTCCACATAGATCCCCTGCTTGATCTCATTCTTGAAGTCAGGATCTAGTCCAGCATCCTCAAGATGTTGCAAGATAGTAGCGTTGAGAAGGAACTGGGAACAGGTCGCCCCGAATAAGACGACTCTGAACCTGTATACCAGATACTCTGAATCTAGATCCATTGGGTCCCGTGGCCATAAAAATCTTGTCGAGTCCCTGTCTTCACGATGGAGTTGAAGCATCAGGAAGGCCTTCTCAATATCGGCGACCCATGCAAACTTATGACATCTGAAGCGCAACATAATTTGCGCGAGATCAGAGACCAGGGACGGACCCGTGTATAGACAATCATTCAGGCTATAGGAGCGATCACTGGATTTAGCAGAGCAGTCATACACAATACGAACAGGAGTGGTGGAACTGTCCTTTTTAATCCCATGGTGAGCAAGGTAATGGATGTTATCCCCATACTCACTGAGATCTACTCTCTCCACAAATCCACGTTGTACCTGCTCGTTTAAAACTGCCGCATAAGTCTCGCAATAATTTGGATCCTTGACAAACTGCTTCTGAAGGCCACGTAACCTACCAAGTGCTAGATGGAAATTAGTAGGTAATTTACTCTTGCTATCATTCCAAGGGAGCCGTACCACATACTGACCCCTGCCAGTCATACGTTACAGTCTCTTCATACGAGCTTAACACTAGCTTGGACTCACGATCAAGTTCATGTGGGTCAATTCCAATATTGTCCAAGTCCCATAGCTTATCTATATCAGTACATGTATTATCAGGCACATTTGGCCTAATATATTTATCTATGGGCTTACTGCTACCTTGAGGACCGTAACCACCTCCACCTGTGTGTCTTCCTGGCAAGAGGCATAGGATCCAGAAATGGCATACCCTTGGATCGTGGGGAGCATTATTAGCTTATCTACCCGCCGATATCCAGGGTGAACCAGGTCGTAGTAATAATCAGCTCCGACCAGTAGCATAATACCATTGTTAGCAGAGAGTTGATCATCAGCCAGTTTATAACCCTTGCTTCTGAGATATTTCAAATGTGGTTGAATCTCTGATGCTATATAGAAACTGGGTAGTGTGTCGACCACAACAGCCTTGATGGGACATACCTTTCTTCTATAAACATAGGAAATCTCCACTATATCATAGTCACTGGAATCTATTTCACCAGTGAAACCATGGAGACGCAAATTCTCTTGACCCTTGCTGGTACACTTGAGCTGGGGTAATGATGACCGCAGAACGAATGACCTCTGTGAGCACTGGTCAAGTAAGGTGCGCGTCATTATAGTATTATTATTACTCCCCACTACTGGCAGCATCATAGTAGGAAGCAATTGACATTCTCGAGAAGCAATGGACATGGCAGATACTTTATCACCCTCGCTCTTACCTTTCTCATGTGACTCTTTGGGGGTTCTCCCCTTTTCTTTGCCGTCGTGCCGATCAGACTGGGTGCAAAGGGAAAACCAATGTTTCCCCTTGCAATACTTACAAGGTTTGATGTAGGAATTGGTGCAAGTACTGTTGAAGTGGTCTCTTGCCAGACAGCTGGTACATAACTTAAGCGATTTAGCCTTGCCAATCTTCTGTGTAGCCTTAGGATACTTAGGACACTGGTACCACAGATGACCGTGGACACTGCACAACTTGCAACCTAATGATATTGGCCTTTTCTGTTTAGGAGAAGTCTGTACCGGGAAAGCTGCAGTAGATGGCGACATCTCCACTTGTCGGTAGTGTCCAGTACTCTCCATATTGAAGACTTCAGTCTGGTACACCTGCACCAACGCTTCCAAGTTTAGTGGAGAGTTGCTTAGTTGTCGTCTTACGATTTCCTTTAAGGGAGAGGGTATCTTGTTCAAGATACTTACACTAAATATCTCCTCCTTGGTGATGGCCATTGTCTCCATAGATCGGAGGAGGCTCTCAAAGGAGGCATAGTACTCCTTTAGGTCCATCACATCATAGGATGGAGGATCTAGTGTGAAGAATTTAGTAATTAACGCGGTCTTGATGACTTCCTCTCTCCTGTAAGTTCTCTTCAGCAACTCCACTGCAGACTCGTAGCTTCTAGCTTGTACCCACCGACCAACTTCAATGCCTCCCCTTTCAATTGGCCACGGAGATATGTGAACCTTTGGATGGATGTGAGTGTTTTATTATGATGGACGGAACACTCAAAGATATCCCAAAATCCAGTCCAGGTAGCCGAATCCCCGGAAAAGGTAGGCAAAGTAAGCTTCGGCAGGTTAAAACCAGTCGCCTTTGGTGTACCGGTATCCTTAACAGGGGTTGATTCTTGGGTGGAAGATAGTCTGGCTAAGGCTGTATTAACGTCCTCAAAGTACTCAAGATCTGCCGACATTTCTTCTTCCACATCGTCAGTAACTGTCAATAAACCATATACCTGCTGAGCATAACTATCATAAGTGGCTAGCGATTTAGTTACAGTAGCAAATTTACCCTTAATTTGATCAGCCGTGGCACTTAATAAACATTCATCAAGATCTCTTAAACACCTATTTAAACTTCCCTTCATCCCTCCCTTTAAGAATCTTAAGTTTCTTTAAATCTGTCATCGTTAAGTCTATTAGGCTATTAACTCTAAACTATAAAGCAAACTATTACACAAATTAATTTAAATTAAAAAATGTGGCAATAGCATTGCCACTCCCAATTTGGAAACGGTCATTAGGCTACTTGCTGCAGTAGGATGAATTAATTGAGCAAAATTGACAAATAGCAGAAACAAACTAGGGCTAGAGAAAGAAGGGTAAATGAAAAGAACTGACTAGGCCTAGTAATAAGTATTAGGCCTAGCCCAGCTGCCCATCCCACAATCATGAGGTCTGTTGGCTGTCAATCGCTTAGGAATCAACAGAGACCGAACCCCATGACCGTAATTAGGCAACTAGGCTATAAAATATAATTAAATGAGTCACATGAGAACCCCCCCCCCCCCCCTCCCGGCAAAATTGAGAAAAGAGTCTCATACGGCCTAAAGGCTAAACTGAAAGTCACCAAGTAGGCTACCACGAACAGTGTCATCAAAACAACCACAGACACTCAGTAGGCCTAACCACAAAAACCGCGAGAAATGGTAGAAAACCGTGACACCCTCACACACATACCTAGCCCAGCAAACCACCCAAGCAGCACCACGTCGAAAAAAGTGGGAAACTAGTTCCCCCAAACAATAACAGTGACGGGGCGCCACCGAAAAAACACAGGGATAGCCAGGCAACGTAGGCAACATAAAAAAACACAAGGGCAGTCTGCCCAACTTCTAGCGCGCAGCCATTTGTAACACCAAGCGAAAGCGGATGCAAACAGAACACTATGACCGCAATAATGGAAGTACTAGAGATCGAAGGACCATTATTTTTCGGGAATTTAGATAAAGAGGTTAAATTGCATATCACTGGTACATAAAATATCCCAACAAATAGTTTTTTTTTTTTTTTCTTTTTTTTTTTTTTAAAGACCTCCGTCTACGTATTGTGAAAAACCTGTTATCCTCCGGCAAATTGTGGGGTTGAGTGAGTGAAGGGGGGACAGTGAATGAAGGAGGATGCATGTTTTTCATAATACGTGTTGCTAGCCCCAAACGCGCGAGCAACTGTGGCTTTCAACCATCCGACACATCCCCTTTTATTAATGTGCATCACACATGTTACATACAAATAAAGTTTATGTTTTGTTTTACCCTACTGTGGAAAGACTACGGATACACCACTCCTGCCGGGCCTCACGCAGTGGCATGACCCAGTCCTGTCGAACTGAGCTCATGACACTGGTGGCATTGCCCCGGAGGATAGCCATCCCTAGTCTTTGCTTGAGCCAGAGGGTTTCCCGGGGTTCTCCTGAAACTTCTCTGATTTTACGGCCTATTTCATTCACCATCTTAAGGGTGGTAGGGCCGAAGACTCCTGAAGTTTCGAATGCCAGGGGCTCGAACTGATGAATTCTGGCGATGGCTTGATATTTTTCTCGCTTTTTATTTTCTGCTATCCGGGCGGCTTCACCTGCTTCGTCGGCGTTTCTGGTGGCGTTGGTTGTGGAGAAAGTGTCAACACATGTGGCATCCCACACGAGGCACCGGCCATTCTTGTAAGGGTAAGTCGTCATCCCATCTGGCCGTTTGCCGTCTTCTCTGTGAAGTCATGTGGTTCGAGGATTGATGCACAGTTAGCACTCTGCAGGGCCCGTTTTATGACATCATTTAGTGCAGAGTGTCTTGGCAGGCGGCCTGCGTTGTAATTACATGACAAGGCAGGGTGACCTTGAGCATCCATTCTCCCATCACACTTGCAAGTGTGTGGGTGACAAACTGCCGCACCCACTCTGAGCGCGATGGCGACCCGGAGCGCTTCAGCATCCAAGTGAGTTCCAAGAGGTGGGATGGGGATGGCGTGTAACCACAAGCCACTCTCCGAACGGGCGGCTGCCTGGAGGCGTGCTTTTGCAACCTGGTCTGCATTGGTTAGGAGATTTTCTTGAGTTTTCTTCGCCGAGATGGTATCCCACGCTTTCTGCTTGCTCCTGGAGGTACCCTGAGGCTCCTCCTCTACTCCTGTACTTCCCTTCCAGGTGTTAATCGCTGCTGTTACGTCCCCGTTAAGTGTCATTCCGGGTTTAGAATAAAGGATGGACAATACGAGGTCGTTGGTCGCGATGAGGGAAGAGATAAAGGCTGGGGAGGCAATATCCGAGGCTCTCCGTATGCCCAAGCCCCCGAGGCAGACAGGAAGGGTGGCTTGTGTCCAGGCCCGTTCTTTAAATTCCACGTTGGTGATGCTGGTCACTGCATCTCGGATTATGCTGTCTAATTCTTGGAGGCCGCCGTTGTTCGTGTAAGTCATCGATGTGCGCAGGAGGTATTGGAGTTTTGGGATGGAGAAACAGTTCTTGAGCAGGGCCAGAACTGAGTGGGCATCGATGTGTATCAGGCGACTCACGAGACGTTGAAGCTCCTCCTTTTTAACTTGAAGTGCTGGTGGGATTGCTGCCAGAGTTAGTGGGGAACCTAATAGGGTTTGCTGGTGCTCCTGAAGGATCTTTACATCTGGCAATATGTTTCGGAACAGGGCCTGAGTCTCTTCTCCTTGTTCACGTGTGTGGTTGAGGAGAACAAGTTCACATTTGGTGTGATTTATCACTAGCCCGGCCTGGCCGAGGTCAGTTATGATGTTATTTAGGTCAGTTAGAACGTTCTCTACTGACCCACCCAAGGTTGCATCGTCCAGGTACCATACATTCAGCTCTGACCTTACTTTGTTAGCTGCTGCATCCACCCCTATTGAGAAAAGAGCAGGACCACCTGGATCTCCCTGCTGTAACCCGGTCTCTGATGGGATTACCGTCTCGCCAAAAATCAGGATTGAAGGTTTGGAATAAGCCTGCCAAAGTAGGGGGTACAGAGTGGGGATGTGTTCTTGAGCTGCACGGAGGAAGACATCCCTGCGAATGCTGTTGAATGCGTTCCGCATGTCAATCTTTATAAGTACTTGTTTTTCTTGGGCTTGGCTGAGGTAGGTGCGGGTTGCGTGTACAGCAGCTTCACACCCCCCTGGAGTTCCGAAACCTAGTTGAACTGGTCTTAAGTGTTGACCTAGGCCATTCGAGAGTGGTTTCAAACCCACCTTTGTGGCAAGGCGGCGGAAGGTGTTCCCTATTGCTATTGGGCGCACACCGCCATCTTTTTTTTCCAGTGCACAGAGTGATGCCCCAAAAAATAGGGGTGTGGCACAGTCGGGTACTTCCCCTCTTAAAACCATGTTGATGAATTTGGTGAGGGTTTCCAAGAGTGCCTCCCCAGCAGCTCCTGATCCCTGACCCAAGAGGCCTTTGAGGTGGGCGGGTCGGATACCATCTGGGCCCGCGGCTGAGCCTGCTGGGAATTAAGTCACTGCGGCGACCACCTGCTCCTTCGTGACAACTAAAGGTTGGCGCATCTGGTCATTGGGGGCAGGGGGGAGGTTTAGGTCCCTAGGTGTAGGTGGGTGCTTTTCTTGTAGGGCTTCAACAACTTCGGTGCCTTGACCAGCAAAACCTTCTGAAGAGGACAACAGTCTGACGGCCCCTTTGATGTCACTATCCGCCAGCTTCGCCGCGACCCTCTTACGTAGCTGTTCAGCCTCTTCCTCTTCCTTGTCCTGGTGCTTCTGGGCCCTGTTTGGTTGCTGTTCGGGGGGTTCCACCAGTTTGTTTCCATCCATATACTGTGCTACTTGACGTTTCACTCTGGTGGCTAGTGAAACCTGAAGATGGTCTTGTATGTTGGTTCTGGGTGGTTTTCGGAGGGCCCCATAGGAGAAACCCAGGAGCCGTGCCCATGCGAGGGGTGTCTTGAGCTGTAGGGCTTGCTTTATGATGGTTGTAAGGGCCTCCGCCACTTGGATTCTGGCTCCTTTAGGTACCCGGGCAAGGACCTGGATCCGCGCTTTCCATTTGGTCACCAGTTGGGTCAAGTCGGCGACCGGTGTTGCCGGTGTTGCCGCAGTTGGCTCTGCAGTGGGCCCTGGGCATGCGAGACATTTCCAGTTTGGTTGTTCTCCTGATGTTTTCTTTGTCAGCTTAGCACAAGATAAATGAATAGATCTAAGACAGCCGGAACATTTTCGCGAATTCTTTCTTGCATTGGTTGTTCCGCACTTAAGACACTTAGTATCTGCTAGGCCATAGTCTTCTAAGATTATCCGTTCCTCTGCCTCTACCAAGCCGTCCTCTTGATCTTCCCGTGGTGCTTCCATCTCTACCATGTCTCCCTTGTTTCAGAAACCCCGGGAAATCTCTCCTGGCACATATCTAGATTATTGCTGTTGTTATTAATGTATAATTGGCTGGATGCATAATAATTCACTTATCATAGTCAACCTTTCTGATGGGATATGTAAAAAAAAAAAAAAAAAAAAAAAAAAAAAACATCACATATCATAGTCAACCTTTCTGATGGGCAATTGGCCTGCTTCTCCTAAAGCTAAGTGGTTAAATGTATAAATCCTCGGCATTGGGCACCGGTACAACTAAAAGATCTAACTGATTGAAAGGAAGCACGCCAATTATATCCTATGATTACTTACACTGGCGATGCCACCCTGATGTTGAGTATTAATAGATGCTTAGGATATTAATAATGCTGTCAACATCAAGATAGGGAGAGAGCCAGAGAGTGAGCGAGAGCCAGGATCTGAGTGGGTAACCGGATCTAGGGCAGCAGTTATGGAAAAATTATTAAATTGTACAAAATGTTAAGAGAGAGAGAGAGAGAGAGAGAGCAGGGGCGGGGGCGAGGGAGAAAGAAAGCGAGCTGGAGAGGGGGCTGGCCTGGTTGGGTATGAAAGATGTTAGAGGAAAACAAATACCGGTAACTAAAATGATAAAAAGCTATCTGAAGTTATAGATAACCAAAAAAATAATAGCAATGTGGTGGTTAAGTGCGGTGATTGAAAGTGGATGGAAAGATGTTAAGGATAAAAAGGAGAGAGAGAGAGAGAGAGAGAGAGAGAGAGAGAGAGAGATAAATGAAAATGGACCTTGTAGCAAGTGTTTCCTAAATGGTTAGTGAGAGGGAAATGAAAATAGACCTTATAGCAAATACTTCATAAAGGTTAGAATTGTTTGAGAAGTTGAAGGACCGAGGGTCAGGTCCTTGGGGTAGATGGAAGATGAGGCCTATGGTGGGGAACCATAAGGGTGAAACTGCCTGCCCTATAAACGGTCACCTCACTCACCTTGTGGTCACTGCTGGAGGTTTATGGTGCCTGGGCAGGGCTGGGCTAGTGCCTGACGGCTCCTCGTCCCCTCACTGATACTGGTAATAACACTCTCAAGATTAAACTAAATATGCTTTGTGGGCGATGTTTAACCCTTAAAAAGCGGCTCACCACTTAAGTCGAGTTAAATAAAGCTGGACTATGTGGCGGCGCTCGACATAAATCGAGTGGCAATTTCAGCACGTAATGTGGCTGAGAGAGAGAGACAAGTGGTGGCAGGAGACTAGCGAGCGTATGACTGCTCCAGACCACCGCGGCGAACCTACTGACACAAATCTCAGCTCCCTCCTCCCTCTCTCACTCGCTACATACTCAATTATGTACCGAAAGTACCGAATTACCTGCTTTTTGCACTCGCGTTGCACGGTTATTGCAAGAAAACTATCCATCATACAAGGATCGTTATGGTGTCATTCGAAAGCTCTGTTTATGCCCTTTCAGGGATAGATACTTGTTTTACGTTCTGGGTCTTATTTAGGCATGAAAATGATCACGTAAACAGCCCTATTTTGGCTAAAAACACCCCGCTGGGCGGTACACATAAATAAACCGCATAGGCCGCTCGTAAGGTGTTAAAGAAGAAACCAGTTCTGTTTACTATGTGCCGAAACACCGTATCATCGTCGATCTTCTGATACGTATATGGGTCACTCAGCCCCACGATACCCCTCCGAAAATCCCCTCTTTTGAGGAGCTCAACAGACCCGTGTGCTCTCACTGTGCTCTCACTCAACTTATAATATAATTACCAACGACGTAGTCGATGGGTGTAATCCAGTCCCCCACACACGGCTAATTCAATTGCATGACATGTAGGAATGTTCACATAATACAATATCGATACAATGAACTTACCTTAGAGGACTGGTGATGTAGGACTGTTGTTATAGATTAATATTTGTAGCACATGGTGAACTGCAAGTTGAGTCAGAGCCAGGGGGCGGGGGGGGGGGGGGGGAGATGTTGGCTGTATAGCTGCATTTTGTGTTACCACCACTGATAAGCCATTGGGCTTTTGGCAGAAAATGCCAACAATTATCAGTGATATCCGAGACATGTTTACATACAGTGTTCTCATCGTCCAGCATAATACTGCTTCATATTCATCAGCCAACTTAAAATAGCCCTATATAATTATTTAATTATCACTATAACAGTACACTATACCATGTAGGAAGTCTTCTGGAGAAATAGGGCAAATTTAGACAAAAATGCAAGATAAACTAAATCACAAATGTATGCTAGAATAGCATTGATAAATCGCTAGATAGTCACCAGACACTAAAAACTTGTATGTCACTAGAAAACATATGTTGAAGTATCTAGAATAATCTTTAACAATCGAAACATCTCTCCAATTCCTTAAAATAGGGAAACTAACTTGAATATCGCTAGAATTCATCACATCTTGATGTCGCTAGATATCGTGATGGAAGTGATTCACTGGATCTAGCGGTAGCCGCTTCATTGGCAACATCGTACCAAGAACCTTCGTTCCATTATAATGATCAAGGTCAGATTTCGAAACTATTACAATTATTTCAAAGTTTAGAGATCATCAGATCGGTTTGGAAGTCGATGTACACAATTTCAGTTCCATTAGTTTAAGAAACATTCACATAATATGCTACTTAGAGGGTTTAATAAAGAAGCATTCCTCTCCTGGCATCGTATAAGCGAACGCAAGCTGTTGTTCGTTTTTTTTGTTTTAAGAACGTCAACAAACGCTTCGTATATTTGGGTTTGGTGAACCTTTTGGGGTTCCTAGTTATACATTAGACCATATTTATATTTTGCACACTCTTATAAGTATAAACACTTACTTGTTAAAGAGGAAATACACAAAAGCCCAATTTAGAATGATCGTGAATATCTTTACTTTGGCGTATGTTTTGGGTATGTTAGATAGATAGGATTTTTTAACACTCGCCAATGAAATATGATGACTTGCTTACAGATATATACTTAAAGCCCGAATTGGCTTGACTTTAACCCAGTTGTTTACTTCCTCAACCCTGTGGAGGAGCAGGGTTGAGTTGGCTTGATATTGGACACCCTTTTATGGCATTTGGGTGTGAAATACGACACCATTTCCAGTCTATCGGAGATAATGATGGTAAAGGAAAATGCGGCATATGGTGTTGATTGAGAGACTAAAGGGCCGGCGTCCGATCGCTTCGCGAAATTACATATGGCTGCCGGCTCATAATAATTATAACCCATAACTTGGATTTATGATACATCTAGAGCTGATGTAGATATTTATACATTACAGTTAATATTTAACCTATACTTAAGAATAAACTACAATACACAAAGAACCAGCCGAAATCGTACATGCGATACGATACCGCCAAATTCAAATGTCCTATTGGACCTAAAACTGTTGGGATCATTACCCTATTCCCGACAAGAATTATATTTTTAAATTATTGCTCGGTTATATAAAGTCTTAAAAATATAGTACATACATGTTCATATGGGGGATGGTATCCTTTAATTATTTAATTTTAGAAGTAAGTCTTATACAGCTTGGATAAGACATGATAAATAGTTTAACATTTGTATAGCTTCTTACTATTTATGTGTTTCTATGCAATAGTTTGGTTGTTGGTTGGAATCTTCTTATTGTAGTTGTTGCCTCACTTCGTAGTGGACATGGTCGGTATTTTCGTCTGGGTAGAGAGACGGAAAGGGAGGAGGCTGGTGGCGTAATTGCATAAAGTACGCCTCGTCGTAATTTATATCTGGTTCATGTGGTGATGCTTGGTCTTTTGGTGTGAGCGGCCATGTTTTATTGACTGCCCGGGGTAATTAGCAAAAGGGTTTCTGACCATATCCGGAACGTATTTTAAGGGGCCAGGTGAACCTTGTGTTCTATCTGGCTTCTGTAGGGGTGACTGGTGTAGGTGATTTTTGGTTTGGAGGGCAGATTTCTTCTCGCTTCTTCTTCTGATGGTTATGGCAGCAATTTTGCAAAGTAATATGTGGGGCTCCCCTGGTTGCGGGAACGGGTTCTTTATTGCTGTTGGCTTATCTTCTTCCAGCCCTGTCATCTCAATATATACATGTATATATATATACATTGAGTATATATCACAAATACACGTGAGCCACTAAATGTTTCTAATCACTCAGTGGGGTTCGAACTGCCGACCGTCAGGACGATAGCTGACGCTTTAACACCTTAAGAGCGGCCTATGCGGTTTATTTATATGTACCGCCCAGCGGGGTGTTTTTAGCCAAAATAGGGCTGTTTACGTGATCATTTTCATGCCTAAATAAGACCCAGAACGTAAAACAAGTATCTATCCCTGAAAGGGCATAAACAGAGCTTTCGAATGACACCATAACGATCCTTTTATGATGGCTAGTTTTCTTGCAATAACCGTGCAACGAGAGTGCAAAAAGCATGTAATTAGGCACTTTCCCCATACAATTCCTTATATAGCGAGTGAGAGAGGTAGGAGGGAGGTGAGATTCGTGTCAGTAGGTTCGCCGCGGTGGTCTGGAGCAGTCATACGCTCGCTACTCTCCTGCCACCACTTGTCTCTCTCTCTCAGCAACATTACGTGCTGAAATTGCCACTCGAGTTATGTCGAGCGCCGCCACATAGTCCAGCTTTATTTAACTCGACTTATGTGGTGAGCCGCTAATTAAGGGTTAATCAACTACACCACGGCAGTCACGAACCCCGCTGAGAGATTAGAAACATATATATATATATATATATATTAGCGATTTACTAAAAGTAAGCACGCACACACAAGCAAATGAGAGCCTCTGGTTCTCAACCACTGGCAACTTTGAATTGGATTTACAGTAAAGTTGAATCAAAGACTTATCACCATTTTCATGACTCTGTCGGAGGACTGGGAGGGCCTCTCATTCTCTCTCCTTTACTGCCTCCCGTTAAGATGTTGGTTCACTCATTTACTCTTCCTATATATATTTTCGTGTGGGCCTAGTCTAGAAGCGTTGTGTACAGAGTCTAGCAACAATTAGTAATAGACCGGACATAAGCATTTCATAATTGGTTTGTCCTGTGGTAGAGTAACGTGCGGATCATGGAAGTTTTGTTAACCGTCACAGTACTGGTGACGTCCTTTTCATTACATTCTGGCAACTATCAAACGATTTTATCCAGCTTAGGAAATACGTTTACTATTAGAAAGGCTACAAACACTCTCAATTAATCGTTTTAGCTACCATGTAACCTTCCTAAGCTTCATAATCGTCTAAATGTAGCTGGAAAAAAATCAATAATAATACGTCGCCGGTACAAAAGGGGTTAAGGGTTCGATATATTTCTATTTGAACTAGGTATTAAACAAACAATTCAGAGCTTGTACTATTTGCTATCATATAATAGCATCCTTGTACATTTATCTCTAGAGGTAGCTATCTAGTATAGTTTTCAAAAGTAGTTATTGTCAGTACTATCTATATAATCAAATGTGTGGATCATCATGTCTGTTCACTGTATATATGTACACACACTATACATTGGTTTACTAATTATAAAGTAGTTATTGTCAGTACTATCTATATAATCAAATGTGTGGATCATCATGTCTGTTCACTGTATATATGTACACACACTATACATTGGTTTACTAATTATAAAGTAGTTATTGTCAGTACTATCTATATAATCAAATGTGTGGATCATCATGTATGTTCACTGTATATATGTACACACACTATACATTGGTTTACTAATTATAAAGTAGTTATTGTCAGTACTATCTATATAATCAAATGTGTGGATCATCATGTATGTTCACTGTATATATGTACACACACTATACATTGGTTTACTAATTATAAAGTAGTTATTGTCAGTACTATCTATATAATCAAATGTGTGGATCATCATGTCTGTTCACTGTATATATGTACACAAACTGATTGGTTTACTAATTATAAATATTGCTGTCATGTATTTGAAGTGGACCAATTTTCTTTGTTTTAATTTTGACTAGGAGCTTTATAATTAACCAAATATCCCAATGTTAATCAAGCAAGATAAATAATGGAATTCCCTGCTGCTGTACACTAAGTAACATTTTGAAATTACACTATTCCTCATACAATTTTACTCACATTATAGATAGAAATACAATTTAACAAAAGCAATCGAGTATATTAAATCTCTCTCTCTTTCTATCTCTCTCTCTCTCTTTCTTCATTATCATACATTGTGTATACTTGTCTCTCTTTAAGTTGCATTAAAGCTCCCTCTTCCTAAAACATTATTTACACAAGAAGCACTTAAGCAACATGTATAATTATTATGTGAACCACTATAACCTTTCTCTCTCACTTCATTATAGTTGAGTCTCTCTCTCTCTCGCTCTCTCTCTCTCTCTCTCATCATTTTATTGTATATACTCGTTTTTTTTTTTTTTTTTTTTTTCTATATTCCAACTACTCCCTCTCGGGCATAGGCTGAGAGCCTGTACATTCCACCGCTCAACACGGTGAAGACCGTGAGGTCTTGTTCCAGTCTGGGGAGTGAGACATGTGAAGCATCCATCATGGCTCGAAGCAGCTCCATCTCTGAAGCGGCTGGATGCTTCGTTCAAGTGCTTCACCATCTCTCCCTCCAGACTCAGACCCTCACTCTCAGAATGCCACCTATTGAGCAGTGAACTCACTAGGCATTGTCCCCCTGTAACATATTTTGAATATGGGAATATTCATACAGTGTTGTTTAATCAGGGAACAATGAGGGTATTTTTTTGGCATTTCAGTGGGCTTTGTGGTAATGCACTGATACTAGGTACAGCACAAATTCAATCCCAATAATATCTTCCCATTGACATATCGGGATTTGAACCCAGGTCCATTGGATTACCAATCCAGTGGCATGACCACTCCACCATACCTCCCCTTTGTTATCCATACCTTCCCTTCTGTAGCAATTTTTATGTTAGCATTACGTCTGGACTGCTTAGTAGGGACCACAAGGTCTGTGCAGTCTGTGTATGTATGTAACTCTCTCAAGACAAGTTAGCTCCTTCTGCCTCAAACATTTATTTCACAAGAAGCAGCGAAGCAGCATGTCAGTATATCAAGTTATTTACTAATTATCTGCTCGACTGGTGATCTCCTTGCTTATCTTACTAACTCTTGGTCATCATCCTTTCGGGACTTCGGTAATACTTTTAATATTGCGCTAGACAAATCGAAAGCCTTCGACAGAGTCTGGCACAATTCTCTAATTACCAAACTACTCTTCTTCATTTCTATCCCTCTATAGATGCCTTTGCCTCTAATTTCTTTTCTGACCGTTCTATAGCTGCAGCTGTGAACGAACATCGCTCACTTCCTCAACCTATCAACTCCGGTGTTCCTCAGGGTTCTGTCCTGTCTCCAGTTCTCTTTTTCCTATTCATTAATGAACTCCTCAACTGTACCACTAGTCCCAACCACTCATATGCTGATGACTTCTACCTTACACTATTCAACTACTTGTTCACATACTGTATACCCACTATGCAATCACTCCAAATGTCACGTGACAAGGTCATAGAGCGCCTATCTTCTGATCTTATAATATTTCTGATTAGGGCAGAGAAAATCTTGTTACATTCAAATCCTCCAATACCCAATTTATGCCTCAGTCTACCCGTCACAATCCTCCACAAGATTATCAGCAATACACAAATCAACTCTTCATCTGCTCCCATTATTCTTGGTGTATCTTTTTTTATCCAAACTTTCTTGGAAAGATCATATTACCTCTCTTGCTAAAACAGCTTCCCAGAAGGTAGGTGTGCTTAACCATATCCGTGGGTTCTTTACCCTCCACAGCTTCTTGCTCTGTATAGGGGCACAGTACACCCATGTTTTTTTTTGTTTTTTTTCTATATTCCAACTACTACCTCTCGGGCATAGGCTGAGAGCCTTTACACTACACCGCTGAACACGGTGAGGCCCGTGAAGTCTTGTTCCAGTCTAGGGAGTGAGACATGCGAAGCACCCAGGCTCAAAGCAACTCCATCTCTGAAGCCACTTCGCCTCCGCGTTTCACCGTCTCATCCCCCACACTCGGACCCTCACTCTCAGAACACTACCTATTGAGCAATTAACTCACTATAGGCATTGCCCCCCTGTAACATATTTTGAATATGGGAATATTCATACAATCTTATTTAATCAGGGAACAATGAGGGTATTTTTTTGGCATTTCGGTGTGCTGTGGTAATGCACTGAAACTAGGTACAGCACAAATTCCATCCCAATAATATCTTCCCATTGGCATAGTGGGATTCGAACCCGGGTCCATTGGATTACCAGTCCAGTGGCAAGACCACTCTGCCACACCTCCCCTTAAATATATCAAGTATTGTTCGCATGTGTTGGGAGGTTCCACCCATACCGCACTTCTCGAAAGAGTAGAGTCAAGGCATTTCACCTCGTCAACTAATTTTTCTTACTAGTTCCTTATAATCTCTTTCTACACGCCACAATGTTGCATCTCTTTCACTCTTCTATCGCTATTACAACAATGAGGGTTCTACAGAGCTCTCTCAGTGCATACCCCCTCCCTAGCAGTGAGTGCGAGGCACCCGCCTTTCAACACAGTCCCTTTCCTATTCTGTACAACTCTCCAAACCAAGAATAGGCAAATTTTCTGTCTTTCTTTTACTCAACAAGTGAACTCTGGAACTCTCTTCCTTAATCAATATTTCCTTCATTGTAAGACTTAAGATGCTTTAAACTTCGCGTGTTCAGGCATTTTGACCACAACGTCCCTTGAATTTGGCTCTTTGTCACTCTTTTGACTCTGGGGGAGACACAGGCAACTTACCTTTTGACTTCTTCATACACATAGAAGATAATAAAATCTATTATTGGTAAGTGCTATCTCTCTCGCTCTCTCTCTTTCTCTCTCTCTCTCTCTCCCTCTCTAACTGGTTGCCACTGGTCACGGGACTCTGAGTTAAAAAGTTTAATGGGCAGCTCTTGTAAGACGTTATGGAAGTTAAAGGAAAGATAATTTTAGCAGCGAGGAGGCACGAGGTTATAGTACAGATCTGTGTAAACCCAAGGCTGAGGAGCAAAGTAAGGGTGCATTGGAAAGTCTACATATATACAGTATATTCTACCAAAATATAGCCTAAAAATAAGGGAGAGATAAATCTTAAATTGATGGAGCAAATCAGAGTGCACAGAATGTTAAGCTTAAACACTAAACATGGATATTAGTGTACTTTTAATATACTCAGTATATATAGAATTCATGCAATCTTATATACGATTCAAAATTATGTGATGTCGCAAAGTGTAGTTGTAAATTCAAGCAATACTTTAGTGTAGGTGAAACAATCTTAACCTGAATACATGAGTAGATTTTGCAAATCAAGATACATATAGATATTATCTGTCACACTGTTTTATTTGATTAACGCCTTATGAGCGGGCCCGTCAGTAACTTCTACTACCCGCCAAGCGGGTGGTTTTACCCTAAACGACCTTGTTTCCGTGCTCTTTTTCATGCATAAACAAGAGCCAGAGTGTAATACAATTATGTATCCCTGAAAGGGCGATAATTGAGCTTTCCAATGACACCAGAACCATCCTTCTACGACCACGCGTTCTCTTGCAACGATCGTGCAAGACGAAGGAAATATCCCTAAAATACGGTAATTTCCTTACATAATTCCCTGTGATGAACACCCAGACCGCGCCAAGGGTCATTGCTATGTTTCCGGGCCGCATCCCGGCACATTAGACTTAACTGGTTTTACATATATGCTTCTGCGGTAACCTACCATGGAACTGACAGGTGTCGGATATCTTCCGGCACATCTTACGCATCACACAAGCCGTAGGGGGGAGCACTAGTCAGCGACACAGGCTGAAGTTTCCCCCCCCTCCAACGGCCAAGTTTTTTCGGCGACACAGTCTGCCGAGGCCCATGTAACCAGTGTAGGGCACGCTCACCATGTGACGGATGCGACGGGTAATCGTTCTACGAGCTGGGATGGTAGGGAATTCTCACAGGCTTAGTTAGACTCCTGCCGGTCGCTGGCTAAAGCTGTCCGAATCCTCCACTGTCTGAAGTCTGGTATCTCACTTAAAACATGTTTCGACCGAGGTTAGATCGCTGATATTCGGCATAGGTATCAGGACACCTGGTTGATTAGACAGATATAAAAAGGATAAGGGCATCTCTTTTGGGACTATTGTCACAGGCATAGTGGGGTCTTGTGTCCCTAACACAAATATTATTATTTTTTTAGTTAACTATTCATAGAACGAAATTTTTAGTTTAACTCCTCCATGGGGCATAGCGGGAGCGTGTCGATTCTCGGGTATGCAACAGGCCTCGGTCACAGGTGGCACGGTATTAGGTACAGTTCTCACCTCGTAATAACAATGCTGTTTAAGAATGGTAACTTCTTGGGGATACACATACGGTCGGATCTAGTGATAGCCTTAGGTCGTATGAGACCACCAGCAATCTTGAACACCATGCCGGCCTCCCCCTTGAAGTTTCCAGGGTGTCTGTGTGCTCGTGCTATGCCTCCAATTTATTCTCATCCGGTCCCCCCCCCCCCCCACTCGCCGGCCAAACTTGTCTAATTCCTCTCGCCGGTGCCATGAGTAGCTTAGGCGCTGGAAACCATTGAGGGCAAGTATACCAGTTATGAGAATGTTACATTAGTCGACTCAGTCACATTTGCCAATGCTCCACCCTCGTGGTTAGCATTTTCTCTCCATCATCCGTTCTTGTGGTTCCGTAGGACCCCGCTTCTGTAGCACTGGCAGCAACCAGACAAGGTTGCAGGCCTAGTAGGACGAAGCTCAGATATACATTCCTTCCGGTTTCCGGAGGTCAGCATTCACGCCGGTAACAGACTTGACAGCGAATAAGAGAGCGAAGGTCATCGGGATGTCCTGTGGTTTATGGCCTATCAGTCCACTCCGTAGCCGGTGGTCTTTTTCATATGCTGCACTCTTACTGACCATGTTCGCTGCAATCGGCCTGGACAAGCAAGGTCCTGGATTCCCCCTGGCTAGGGGTTTTCCCTTGTAGGTTTGTCACGATCGATAAAATAATCTAACTCACTAAATGTAGCATACGGTAAGGCTCAAAGCTAGCCTGTTCGGAAGTTCAGGCATACGTTCGACCGGAACCACAAGAATAATGGACATAGATCTACGTGACTTAAATAAATTAACCTGTATGCCATTTTTGGACCACACTATGGTGTTTCACGTTAACAACGGATTAATCAGTCCTCAGCTCTTATGTAGCCTAGGCTACTCATGCTCCGGGCCATCAGAATGTTTAGTTGTAAGACATCATACCTGTGCTTAGGCAGACTCAGCTCCAGGGAAACGTATTAAGTCATCGCCCCCATAAATTCTTTTGTCTTCTCCTTTCTGGTCCCTGGCTGGGGAAAAGTTTTCCGCCGCCCAAACAACAACCAAAGAGCTGCCAGAGCAGGGAATAGCATTCAGTGCCTCAGGCTTATTACGGGTTAACTGTTTTTACAAAACATATACTAAGTTCCTCCCTGATAGTGGACGGGCAGGCAGATCCTTGGGTGCTATAGGAGAGAGCCTACAACGGCTACCTTAAACTCCCCCACTCTTGAAACCCGCTTAGGATTAACCTACAGCAGTGGCTTCCATCACGAAAAGAGTACCCCCCTACCATCATTTGTATAAGATATAAATGTGTCAGCAGGGTCTCCCCTTTATTTAGCTCAAGAGAAGTTGTTGGGCATCTCCTTTTCATGACGTTAGCCATTAGCAAGCGCTTTAGGAGTTTTTTTTACGGCTGAGGAGCTACTGGTCATTGTGATAATAAGTGAAATCCCTCGTGGGACGAAAAAAGGGGGGGGAGGGTTAGAGTATCACAATATACCCTCAAAGCCCCTCCGCCGGAAACAGACTCCTCCGCCGGGAAAGGCCTCTGGCATGGCTGATATGAAGCTAAGTGAAAGCTCACATGTTAGTTTTTTCTAATTTTCTATCAGTATTTAAAAGAAAGGCTATGTTAAAGCCATTTAATTAATTTTAGTTGTATTTTAAGAAAATTCTTCTTTCATAGATACAACTATGCAAGTTCTGGTTGAGTATGAATCTGGTCAGCAAATGTCAGTTTCACGCCAGATAATAAATTGTTTATAGTCTACAATCTGGTATAGCGATAAGGGAGCCATGAATGTCTTGTCAGATCGCTATCAAATAGAATCTCGAGTTGAGATCCTGTGTTTTCTTCTAGGGAGCAGATCTTCTTAGAAGTAGCGCACTGATCCCATCCCTTTTATATTTTTATATATTTTATATTGTATGCTAACAATAAAGACTTATTCTGTTATACGAATTCATGACTTTACCTTAAGGTTCTGAGGTTTAGGATATTATTACGAATGTCCCCCTCCAGTCTTGGGAATTCAGGCAGATCGTCAATGATGGAGGGGCCACTAATCAATTATAGGCTTGATTCCCGGAGGGAAGTAACAAAAACCTAATATTTAGTAGGGGCCCCGTAATCATTGACGATGTAGGGCCCTCCCATCCCCTTCCCATTCGCCGTAATATCTTGGTTGTTATCTTGATATAGCAGTGAAGGAGGTATGGCCGCATGGTGAGGAGCGGCTGGGTTGCCACAACGCAAGAAATCCACCAAAGTGGGAAGCGTGTTATAACATTGTTAAGTTAAAAAAAATCTTTTTCTTCTCTTATTTTTTACGAAAGTTTTTTCGTAGTGGGTACCCGATCTATAGACGACTCCATAAGAGAAGTTGTGTTACACTTATGAGGAATACTCTGGTCATCCCCGCGGCGGTGGATTCAAAACGGCTGACGCGGGTGTTGAATGGAGACTATTATATTAATAGGCAGATCGTCAATGATTACGGGGCCCCTACTAAATATTAGGTTTTCATTACTTCCCTCCGGGAATCAAACCTATAATTTAGGCCCTTTATCGGCCGGGATAAGATTTGGATATTCCACCTTTGTGGTGGCAGTGTGTCATAACTTGACAAGTCAATCTTGATTTATTCTCCAATACGTTTTCTTTGGTAACAATAATATAAATTATTTTGTTAATAATTATGTAGTTTAAATATTACATTCATACATTATAGTATCCAATATAATTTACTGGTATTGATCAATGTATATGCGAATGTATGAGTGTACCTTGGGTATAAGATAGATATGAAAGTTGTATCCCCTTAGGGCTTAAGATTCGTTAACCGAGGTCCCGTATGTAAACAAAGGGGACCTCACTTGCTGAATAGAAGTCCATCTGACAGCATGATCCAATATTAGTGATCATCAATTATCTGCTACATCCTCCACTCAACTTCTTCAATACTTCACTCTACAATCAGATAAGCCTTTTCTATAATCACTGGGACCCATATTATTTTAGGAGTGCTTAAATTTATGTTTCACATCATCATTTTCAAGGTGATTATTTCCTGTTTCTTATAATATGGCTCTTGTCCCAACAGTCCAGACAAGATTAGTATGGCTTCCTTAAGGGTCGCTCTACTGGTGATCTTCTTTCATACCTTACTAAATCTTGGTCATCCTCCTTTCTGGACTTCGGTGAGACCTTTTCTATTGCGCTAGATATATCGAAGGCCTTCAATAGAGTCTGGCACAAATCTTTAATTTCTAAACTACCCTCCTTCGGTTTCTGTCCCTCCATCTGTGCCTTTGTCTCCAATTTCCTTCCGACCGTTCCATAGCTGATGTTCTGGACGGCCATCGCTCACTTCCTCATCCTATCAACTCCTGTGTTCCTCAGGGCTCTGTCCTATCTCCCATTCTCTTTCTAATTTTCATAAATGATCTTCTCAACTGTACCTCCAGTCCCATCCATTCATACGCAGACGACTCCACCTTACACTACCTAATTAGTTTTCCAGAAAGCCCCAGCCAGCAGTCCCTCAAAAACAAATGTAATTAAGCCATACAACACTTATCTTCTGATCTAACTACTATTTCCAATTAGGTCAGAGAAAACCTTGTTGCCTTTAATGCTTCCAAAACCAAATTTCTCCATCTATCTACCTGTCCGGAACTCCCAGAGGACTATCCCTTATCTTTCAACAATACACAAATCAATCCTTCATCTTCTCTCAATATTCTTGGTGTCTGTTTTTCTTCTACTCTCACTTGGAAGGACCATATTACCAGTCTTGATAAGGCAGCCTCCCAGAAGCTGGTGGTGCTCAATCGCCTCAAGGGGTTCTTTTCCCCTGCACAGCTTCTTGCTCTGTACAGGGGCACAGTGTGTCCTTGTATTGAGTATTGTTCACATGTGTGGGGTGGATCCTCTCACACCACACTCCTAGACAAAGTAGAAAGGAAGGCCTTTCGTATCATTAACTCCCATCCACTAACCAACTCTCTGCAATCTCTCTTTCTTCGCCGCAATATTACATCTTTCTCGCTATTCTATCACTACTACAATAATCAGTGCTCCTCAGAGCTCTCTCAGTGTATACCACCTCCTCTACGTAGGGTACGTGATACCCGTCTTGCAACAAAATCCCACCCCTACTCTGTGCAACTCTCCAACCCAAGAGTGAAACTTTACTCTCAGTCTTTCTTCTATTCAACAGCTGAGCTTTGGAACTCTCTCCCAGAATCAGTCTTTCCTTCTTCCTATTATTTAAATTGCTTCAAACTCTGTGTGTCCAGGCATTTTGGCTCGAACGTCCCTTGATTTTGGCCCTTTCACTCTTTTAACTCTGGGGGAGGCATTCACTACAGGCAGTTCTGCCTTTTGTCTCCCTCACTCACGTAGACAAAAAATAAATAAATAAATATATTCTTGTAAAGATATTCCCTAGGCGCCATAGAACTGTGTTGATCGTATATCACATTATTGTCTTTATATCACCTCCTTTTGTAGGTCCCTTAACCTGACAAGCGCGAAATAGACCTAGGGGCTAGGGTAGTTATTTGTGCATTTCTAGCCTTGGATTCTGACAGAATTCGTTATATATATAGAACATTATTTGTTTTCGGTATGCTTTTATTTTACATATATGATGTATATATGAACCTTCAAGAGTGCTAAAATAAGTTGGAAAAGCATTTGGGTGGTGAAAAACGAAGATATTGGCCACCCGGTCATAATCCCAGGCGAGAGAGAGCCACAGGCAACCCTCCCCTCTCCCTGTCTGTGAGTCAACTGAGGCGAGCGGGCGGTGTGTGCCGGTGTCTGGGTGTTATATAACGATCTTTTATGCAACCCACTTGTGCTACATTATCGCGGGAGAGAAAAATAACCGATAAATGATGAACATAAGAGGAAAAATAGGTGATAATTGAGGAGGGGGGGGAGGGGGGAATAAGGTGGGGAAGGAGGGGAGGGGGGGGGGGGGTGAGAAACACATGGATGAGTACTAGAGGGGAATTATCTCACCTAGAGACAAATTCCTTTGTTTTGATAGCCCCTGGGATGTTTTGGAAGGCTTTTTTTATGGTCTTGCTTCCGTGAGGCCTATCGCGTTCCCTATAGGAAGCCTTCTGTGAGGCCTATCGCGCTTGCCGGGTTAACAAATTAAACTTATGTGAACGTTTGCATGGTGCCATATATCACACAAACAAGAAATTGTACACTTTTTCTTCTCCACAGGTTGGTCTAACCAATGAATGCAAGATCAGAGGTCCTCCAAGATCACATTAATGCTAAATTGGTTTTCAAATGACGGCAGGAAGATTGAGAGATGCCATCATCTACCAGTGCGTATATTGGGGGCAACTCGCCATCAATACAGTATAATCACATATAAAATAATACGGCTAAATGGATATACGGCTAGGTTAATGGTAGACACTTATATCTAACAACCACGGTCGGCATCCTAAAAACTACGAAAGTGATAAGAAACTGACGGCAACTTTTAAAAGTGTTTATAAATGAAGCAGGACATTATGAGTGTGGCATCAGAGGGTGAATGGTGGTGTGAAGCGACCGACTGACCGGTGATTTACTGTGTCGTCCATCATGGGTTCACTGACAACCTTTACTGATCCTTTAACCCTTAAAAAGCGGCTCACTACATAAGTCGAGTTGAAAAAACTGGCAAAAAACGGGTGAAAAAAGGGTGGAAATCGAGTGAAAATGGGTGGGATAGTAATGATCCATACGTCCGACATCTGTGGCCTCCCGGCCCACACTAACTCCAGTTCCCCCACCGCGCGTGAGGATGACAGTGTAACCAATAGTTCGCTAAAAGTGAGCAAGGTAGCAAAATCAGCTAAACTTTCATCTTCGAGGTAACACTGTCAGTGCTCCACGAGTGCTACGTAGCTGTATGTGGCGTCATTGTGTAGCGATTTCCACCTAGTTTTCGGCGCAATACAGTTCCTTTCATACTGATGGTTGATATAGCAGTCAGAACGGCCCAGAAAGGCCCAAAACGGCCACAGAGCACCCGCTAGAGGAGGGTTAAAGGTTTTCCTTACCTCCTCCTCCTCCTCCTACACTCTACACACCTGCCAACACTGATTTATACTGACACTATAATTCATGCACCTATACTGACACTGGTTCCTGATACTCTGATTCATGGTACTTATACTGACACTGGTTTCTGACACTGTAATTTATGGTACTTATACTGTCACTGATTCCTGACACTATGATTCATGGTACTTATACTGCCACTATGATTCATGGTACTTATACTGCCACTATGATTCATGGTTCTTATACTGACACTGGTTCCTGGCACTATGATTCATGGTACTTATACTGACACTATGATTCATGGTACTTATAATGACACTGGTTCCTGACACTATGATTCATGGTACATATACTGACACTATGATTCATGGTACTTATACTGACACTATGATTCATGGTTCTTATACTGACACTATGGTTCATGGTACTTATACTGACACTATGATTCATGGTACTTATACTGACACTATGATTCATGGTACTTATACTGACACTATACGTCATGGTACTTATACTGACACTGGTTCCTGACACTATGATTCATGGTACTTATACTGACAGTATAATTCATGGTACTTATACTGACACTGGTTCCTGACACTCTGATTCATGGTACTTATACTGACACTCTGATTCATGGTACTTATACTGACACTATGATTCATGATAGCCTACTTATACTGACACTGGTTCCTGACACTATGATTCATGGTACTTATACTGACACTGGTTCCTAGCATTCTGAAACATGACCCTTATGCTAAAGTATTTTTATTCATGGCACTATTACTGATATTTATTCATAACACCGTGTTTCAGAGAGAGAGAGAGAGAGAGAGAGTGCAAAGGAGTACAAAGGAAATCAAGCAACAACATATCAGCTATAGTGACCCCTCTAGGCTGCTTGTCCTCCAAAACACTGAGGATCAAGTGTCCAAACAGTGGTTTAGAGTGGGTAAGGGAAAACTGGAATGGGAACTACTGCCTGGAACTAATGTCCGTGGCAGGATTAGGAAGTTAATAGGGGACATATGGGTTAGCAACATAACAACGCAGTTACAAGTGATCTTTCGTATATCTGGGAAAAAGAGAGTAACGTCTTAGTAATATATATACGCAATAATATTGATGAATCTGAGGAGGGGATAAAATAAAAGTTATTCATTTACAAACGCAGTCAGTCGCGGGTTTGATGCAAGATATTTGTCTAGGTGAAGTTTAAAAGAATCAACAGTGCTACAGTCTAGAACGTCTTGGGGAAGCCAATTCCACAAGTTGACAACTCGAGTGAAGAAGAAATTCTTAGATTTGTGTGAGTTAATAGATTTACCAATAAATTTGCAACCGTTTCCCCGCGTTTAATTAGATTGGTCGATAGTGAATTACTTACTACAGTTCATGTTGTCGATGCCTTTGATGATTTTGAACACTTGAATTAAGTTGCCTCTTAATCTGCACTGGGTTAAAGGAAATATATTTAATTCTCTAAGACGCCCCTCGTATGGTTTGTTCTTTAGGGTAGGTATCATTTTGGTAACTCTACGTTGAACTCGTTCTAGCTTGTCTGTATCTTTTTGGTAATAAGGGCACCAGGATTGACTGCAATATTCCAGGAGAGGGCGGACTAAGGAATTGTAAAGAGTTAGGATAACTTCTTTGGATTTATGCTCAAATGACCTGCCTATAAAGCCAATTATTTTGTTTGCCTTCTGAACATTGTTGATTCGGTTTTAGGTTACTCGATATTGTTACTCCCAGATCGGTTTATCTGTCTACACTCTTAAGCTGAGTGCCATTCATCGAATAGTTTGCTTTCTCATTTCGGTATCCAATATGTAATACTTTACATGTATCCGCATTGAAACTCATTTGCCAAATTTGGGCCAACATGACAGTTATCTAAATTTTGTTGCATATCGTCAACTTGTTCTTCTGAAAATACGCTATTTGCAATTTTGTTATCGTTAGCAAACTTTGAGATTGTACAGGTGAGACCCTCATCTATGTCGTTGATGTAAATTAGAAAGATAATTGGTCCTAGTACCGATCCCTGGGGTACCCCGCTACTTACATTGGTCCATTTTTATGCCTAACCGTTTATAGCAGTTTTAGCAGTAAACTTTTGTGAGGAACTTTGTCAAAGGCCTTTTGAAAATAAACGTATAAAGTATCTACAGCTTTACTCTCATCATAGAGGTTGAGGATATCGTGGATGAAGTCTAAGAGGTTTGTTAAGCAGGAACGTTTGCTACGAAAGCAGTGTTGAATATCTTTAAGTATGTTATTTTCCTCTAAGTGATTTACGAGTCTGTCTCTTATGGGTGTTTTTAGCATCTTACATACAATTACTGAGGTTAAGCTAATTGGACGATAGTTACTGGGTAGGGATTTGCTGCCTTTTTTGAATATCGGTGTTACGTTGGCTAGCTTCCACTGATCAGGCATAGTTCCAGACTGCAAGGATTTATTGAATAGCAATGTCAGTGGTTTGGAGAGCTCATCCTTAGCTTCCTTTAGAATTCTAGGCTCGATTGTATCAGGTCCGGGCGATATATTTACCTTGAGTTTATCTAAACATTTCAATACTTTTCTCTACGTAGTGGTGATATTGCTTAGAACATCAGAATGATCAATCTGAATCGGCGATGCTGTAGGGATATCACTGAGGTCTTCTGTTGTAAAAACTGATGCAAAGAAGGTATTGAGGGCATTACTCATTTGTACTTCGTCTTTGGTGTATTCTCCATTTTCATCGACTAACGGTCCAACAGTTGAAGAAACTACATTCTTCTTTCTGATATAACTATAGAATTCTTTCAGATTTGTTTTACTTTGATTCGCACCATGTAACTCCAGGGCCTTTTTACTTACCTTAATGAACATTTTGGCTTTGCGTCGTAGTTCTACAAATTTCACCCGTTCTTCGTCTTTTTGTGAGGATTTTAATATATCATTAGAGAGAGAGAGAGAGAGAGAGAGAGAGAGAGAGAGAGAGAGAGAGAGAGAGAGAGAGATAAGCGAGAGCGAGCGAGAACGACAGCTAGAGAGAGACATTATTCCGTTTTCTACTTATTTTTTTTTTATTTTTTTTTTTTTAAGAGACAATGAACGGAGGAAAGAAAAACACAGATAAAACAAAAAGGTCCATGTGCCTAAAGGCATCCTCCATTCATAAAATGTTTGTAACAACTGGATTTAAACTTTTGTAGATTGAAAGTTTGTGGAAAGCAACTCGAGGGAAGTGAATTCCCAAGAGTAGTAGTTCTAGGGATAAATTAATTTTGATAAGCAGAAGTTCTGCATTGTGGAGGAGAAAGTGTAAATTCATGGGCGCTCTCAGCTGCCCTAGTTCTACGAGGAAAGATGTGGAGAGGCGGCACAATTGAAGCAAGTTCCTCGGAACAATTGCTGTGAAAATATCTGTAGAATAATGCAAGGGATGCAACGTTTCTTCGTATGGATAATGTAGGAAGGTCCTGTGTGATTGCAGGGTTATTTATTAATCTAATATCTTTATTTTGAATTTTGTCCAACTGCCTCAATGCAACCACTCCCACTTCCACTCCACAGAGCTGAACAGTAATTCATCTGAGAACGCACATGACTTTTATATATTACGGCCAACTGCTCGTCAGTGAAGAATTCTCGAACTCTGTACAGGAGTCCCAGTTTTTTAGAGGCATTCTTAGCAATGCTTCTAACATAATGTGTCCAGCTCAAGTTAGTAGTTAATGTTACACCGAGAATGTCAATACTAGGGGAAGTGGGAATATATACATCATTAAAAAATATATGGGAGTCAGTGAGATTCTGTCGGTTAGAAAATTGAATGTACTTGGTTTTCTGTGCATTAAAGGAAACTAGATTCTTTTGTCCCCATTCATTAATTCTAGAAAGGTTCTGGTTCAGAGAAATTGCAGTGTTTATTTTTGAATTTATAAGATCGGGTTGGGTGAAAGAATTGGTAAATGTGAAGGAACTGTGGAGTACCATCAGAGGTGAATGGGAATGGTAGTGCACTTGTGGACGTATGTGTGGGGAGGAGGCTGTGGATAGCCAACACCTTCTTCCGACACAGAATGATCCACAGGTACACGTGGAAACGGATGTTGACGATGAAGGATAAGACAGTGGTGGAACGAAAGTCATTGATTGATTATGTATGTGTGGATGAACGAATGAAGAAATCTGTGATGGATGCTAGGGTGTATAGGGGTATTGGAGGGGGTCTGTCTGATCATTATGTAGTGGTAGCTAAGGTTAGGATACAAAAGAAGTGGGTGAGGAGAGCGGGAGGGAGGCGAGAGGAGGGTGGAATGGTGAGGAGGGTGGAGAGGTTGCAGGAGGAGGAAGTCAGGGAGGAGTACAGGAGAGCAGTGGAAAGACGACTAGGTGGGTTCGACCTGGAAGTTATGGAGGAAGTGGAGGAGATGAGCAAGGTGTTTAAGGATGAGATCTGTGCAGCATGTGAGGAGGTGTGGAGTGAGGAGAAGAGGGAGGGGAGTGAAAGGTACAGCATGGTGGACAGAAGAGGTAAGAATAGCTGTGGAGGAAAAGAAAAGCATATAGAGAGTGGTTGGGTAGTAGAGGGAATGAAGATTCCGAGAGACAGAAACGAGCGAGGTACGTGGAGAGTAAGAGGGTGGTGAAGAGAGTAGTGAAGGAAAGTAAGAGAAGAGTAGATGAGGAATTTGGAAGGAATCTGAGTGTAAAATGGAGGGAGAGTAAGAAACTGTTCTGGAAAGAAGTCAAGAAAGTTAGGGAAGGTAGCAAGGGAAACAGTAAGGGTGTGAAAGATAAGAATGGGATAATGCTAGCCGAGAAGCAAGAGAGAGTCGAAAGATGGAGGGAGTACTTCAGTGAGTTGCTAAATGAAAGGAATGAAGAGCCAGCAAACATAGCTGGATATGGTATGGGAGGGAGAAGAAGAGAAGTAGTGGAGGAGGAGGTGGGGATCAGGAGGTCAGAAGTGTGGGAAGCCATGAAAAGAGTGAAGTTAGGGAAAGCACCAGGAACAGATGGAGTGTGTGGGGAAATGTTGAGGTATGGTGGTGAGATAGTGATAGAATGGGTATGGAAAATGTGCAAACTAGCATGGGAGAAGGGGAGTGCACCCGATGACTGGAAGACTGGCATAATAGTCCCCCTATATAAGGGCAAAGGGGAAAGAGGAGTGTGTGGTAACCACCGAGGAATATGTCTTCTAAGCGTAGTAGGGAAGGTATACAGTAGGGTAGTGATTGAGAGAGTGAGAGTGAGAACGGAGAAATGGATAGGCGACGAGCAGGGAGGTTTTAGGAAGGGAAGAGGATGTGTAGATCAGATTTTTACCCTGAATTGTGTTGTGGAGAAGTATCTGGAGAAGAAACAAAAGGTGTATGTTGCCTTTATGGACTTGGAGAAGGCCTATGACAGAGTGGATAGAGAAGGTTTGTGGAAAGTACTTAGAATATACGGAGTAGAGGGCAAGTTGCTGAAAGCAGTGAAGAGCATGTATGAGGGTGCAAAGGCGGCAGTACGTGTGGAGAGTGAGCAGAGCGAGTTCTTTGACCTGAATGTTGGTTTGAAACAGGGGTGTGTGATGTCCCCGTGGTTGTTTACTGTATATATGGATGGAGTTATGAAAGAAATACTATCAAGAGCAGTGGATGTTGGTGTATCGCTGAAAAGGGAGGGAATTGAGTGGAAGCTACCTATACTGCTGTTTGCGGATGATACAGTTCTGATGAGTGATAATGAATGGGAGTTGCAGGGTCTGGTAAATGAGTTTGGAACAGTGTGCGAAAAACGGAATTTGAAGGTAAATACGGGGAAGAGCAAGGTTATGGTCTTCGAAAGGGGTGAAGTCACAGAGTGTGAGGTGAAGCTGAACGGTCAGGCTATGGAGATCGTCAACTCTTTTAAGTATCTGGGCAGTGTGTTGAGTAAAGATGGGACTATGGATGAAGAGGTGCGGGAGAGGGTACAACAGGGGAAGAGGGTTGTAGGAACGCTAAAAGCAGTAACAAGAAATAGGGTGGTCAGTATGGAAGTGAAGAAGTCCTTGCATGACAGTGTGGTAATCCCGACACTGACTTACGGAAGCGAAGCATGGACGTTGGTTGAGAGACTCAGACCAAGAGTGAGAGCAGTGGAAATGAATTACTTAAGGAGTGCGTGCGGAGTTACATGGAGGGATAGACAGACTAATGAGGAAGTAAGAAGGAGGTGTGGTGTGGAGGTAGATGTGCTGGAAAGTGTGAAAAGGAACAACTTGAGATGGTTCGGCCATATGGAACGTATGGAAAGCGAGAGAATGACTAAGAGGGTGTACGAGAGCGAGGTGGAGGGACAGAGGGGGAGAGGTAGACCGAATATGAGGTGGAAGGATGGAGTGAGGAACTACATGAACGAAGGCGGTGCTGGTTGGGGGGAGGGGCGTCGACTGACTGGGGACAGAGGTGCATGGGGGCGGTTCGTTCGTGGCCACCCCTTCGGGGATCACGGCGTCAGGCAATAGATAGATAGATAGAACTGTGGAGTGTTGAGTCATCTGCGTAGGAATGTATTGGATTATGAGTGGTAGATATGAGATCATTGATATGAATGAGGAACAGAGTTGGGGCCAAAACTGATCCCTGGGGAACACCAGCATTTATTGAGTGAAATTGAGAATAAAGGCCATCTACCATTACACATATTTTTCTGTTATGAAGATAAGAAGAAATTAGTGGAACTAATGATGCAAGGCCGTAGTGTGACATCTTCGACAATAAGGATTGATGCCAGACTCTATCAAATGCCTTTGATATATCCAGTGCTATTGTATGTGTTTCACCATGTTGGTCTGTAGCTTGGTTGATTTGATGCGTAAGAAGGCAAAGAATGTCTGCAAATGATCGACATCGTCTAAAACCATATTGCCTATCACTGATTCATTTATTATTCTCAAGATGCTTAATTATGTGATTATTTAATATAATTTCAAAGACTTTACCAAGAGTGGAAGTTATAGCTATTGGTCTGTAGTTTGATGGATCTGAAGAGGCACCTTTTTTAGGAACTGGATGGATGTTTGCTTCTTTCCAGGGTACTGGGAAGCATGAGGTATGAGTACACAGACGGAATTGTTTTGCTAATACAGGAGCGAGCACCAAGGAACAATTCTTAAGTACTATTGGAGGAATTTCATCTGGACCAGGAGCCTTATCTACTGAGAGATTCTGCAAAATAGTTTTGACATGTCTGGTGTGGATCTTAAGTGAGGGAATTTCAGGCGAATTAAAATTAAGTACAGGGACATCTTGATTTATTTCATCTAAGGTTGAGTTGGTGGAGAAAATATCCGCAAGAAGGTTAGCTTTACCTCGTGGCTCACTTACAAGATTGCCAGTCGGAGATTGTAATGGTGGAATGGATGAAGCAGTAGTGAAATTGGATTTGAATGAGTTAAGAGTAGACCAAAATATTTTGTTATCATTTGGATTATTTAGAGGTTTATTTGCCTGCTTGTGGAGAAAGTTTGATTTAGTTAGGTTTAACACAGTTTTGGCATGATTTCTGATGTTTCTAAAGTAATTAAAGGCTTCATGTGTTTTTGATCTTGCATTGTAGGCTATTGCTTTTTGTTCAGTTACTCTAGCACAATTATGGTCAAACCATTTAGGTGAATTAGATCTTTTACTGTACTTTTGATGAGGAATAAAAGTTTCCATTCCAATTTTTACAAAATCTTGTATGTGGCTCAAGGTGGAGTGTGCATCATTAGAAAAGAAAGAGGTCCAGGGAATATCAATAAAGAAACCTTGAAGACCCTCCCAGTCTGCCCTATCGTAATGCCATTTAGTCACCAAAACAGGTTCAGAGTGGGAAGGTGTGGTAGGTGATAGACAGGTGGCCTGTATCAGACAGTGATCAGAAGATACAAGCGGGGACCTCACTGTAACGTCATAATTTTCTGAATTGGTTGTTAAAAATAAGTCCAGTAGGTGGGAATTATGATTAGGATTATCTGGTACACGGGTGGGTTGGTTGACTAGTTGAGTGAGATTAAATGAGTCTGCAAATAGCTCACATTGAAGACCAGCATCATCAGTCCTGGCTGAATGAGTGAGCCATTCAACATTATGGACATTAAAATATGTATTTAAATTTACCAGCAGAAATTAATTTGTATATAGAATAATCAAAATAAGGACAATTGAAACTAGTAACCTCCTCCAGGGCAATTTCAGATTTTGCGAAGCAACATACACCTCCTTTAGGTCTGAAATTTTGGAGCAGTTGATAACCTGGAAAATTAAATCTAGACGTGTCAGATGTGGATGTTACTTGAGTCTCTGTCAAAAAAAGGAGAGTAGGGGATTCTGTTTGAAGATATTGGTGTACAGAATTGATGTTAGAGTGAAGTCCCCTTATATTGCTAAAGAAAAAGCTGCACCGACGAGCAGCTTTGGGACGTTGCAATGCTCTTGACACAGTAATAACTTACTGTAACTTACAGACAAATTGAGTTTCGGAGTTCAACACAGGGATGTATTAAGGTGGAATTATCCCGGCAACATTTTATGATAATTCTGATAAACTGATTGTATAAATAACGTTATATAACAATGCGACCACCTAACCTATTCTACCTTCAGTAGTGCTCCCCTGACCAATAGGAAATATTTCTGAAATATTGCCATACAATATTTGGATATCATACATTGCCGGAAAAAGCGCTCGTATGACACCGATTTATTGGGAATAATTTTGCTTAATGCTGAATATATCATCAAAGAGCCTTGACTCCTGCGCACATTATTATGTCATAATATGAAACAGCGTAATTTTATCCTGTTTCAGTAAGTTTGTCCAGTAATTACTCTCTCTCTCTCTCTCTCCATTTCTTTTGCACTACATGTCCACCATCACCACTTTAGAGATCCTTTAGTAATATGCTAGTAATATCTATTAATATACAATACTATAATGTCACTACTCCACTACGCCATAGCTGGCCGGCTACGGGATTGGCGGAGACGCTCGGCATATCACCCCTTGGCCGGCCCAACATCAAAGCAGACTGAAACAGGGTCACAGGGGATCCCCCAAGGTTCACCAAATCAGGAGGATCAAGGTCCAGGTCAGGCAAACCTGGAAGCCCACCACCACCACCAGCCATCTTTATAAGGAACCCTCAGCACACAGTCATCGCCATTGTCCTCAAAGACTCGGTCTCCCTCCTCTCCCTACAGCCCAAACCCTCACCTTCAGCAGTACCTAAAACAGCTGGCTCACTCTCACTCTCCTATGCACCCCTCTAAAGTAACCAAACGCATTATATTGCAACTAATCATACCTCACATTCCCCTAGCTACATTAAACATGGCTTTAGGAAACTACACTCCACAGGACCACAAACACCCTTCTTACAGACCACACACAAAAAGTTTTGAAAGACATCATTTCAGCTAGGCCAGCACACATAACACATCTTGTAACAATTGACATTAACAAAGCTGTTGATTCCATTCCCCACCACAACTTTACAAATAATACTCTCAGCACAAACATGCACAACAACAAAAAACAATGCCTGACCAACTATCTAACAGACAGATGTGCGCACGTAGCATTTGCCGGCCAATCATCAAACATCAGAAATTTTACAAATGCAGTCCCTCATGGATCCGTCTTGTCACCAACATTTGTTAACCTATACATGCACGACCTACCCATACCCCATACAACTAGCCTCTTACGCAGACGACATAACACTCATATGTACACACCAAGGCGCAAACACAGCCGCACAACTCCTTCAACCGTACCTCAACACACTACACGACTGGTTCACCACAGACTCAAACTAGCCCCAGACAAATCTACAGCTACCCTTCTCACAAACTGGACAGAACACCGCCATATCCCCTCATCTCACCTCAAACAACATCCCCATAACACACACACACACACAAAATCCTTGGTGTATCATGTAATACAACAAAGTTCATGTGAACAACATATTACAAGCATAACAAAATTGACACCAAGATTACACGCCCTCAAGTCACTTGCCCATGCAACATTCCGACATAATAAATAAACTACCACCACAGTATACAAACAATAAATACATTCAGTGATGGAATATGCTAGCCATCTAGCCTTCTAACTTCACTGAAACACATCACAAAACCCTACAGACCATACATAACAAATCCCTCAAAATAATCACTGGCTGCACAGCTACCACACCAACAGCCCACCTACACCAAGAAACAAACATCATGGATCACCTTGATATGAGGGGCACACAAATTCTCACTGCAGCCTCCACAAACCAACACCACCCACTACACTATATGGCAGAACACCAATACACATTAAGAAACATCAAAACAAAACCTAGCATGTATTATTCATACACAAATACTGTCATCACTCCCCCCTCACCCACTCAAAGCCAGCTTCCAGAAGCATTTTCATACTCAAATATACCCACCGATCCATCCAGTCACTCAAAGACACCACTCAGCTACATGCACAGTCTCCCAAAGTCCATCCCTCAGAAACCCTCCTTTCCCATGAGGACAAAGTCCACTTGGCTAGGCTGCGATGTGCTCAAAATCCAGCCCTTCTTAGTTATCAGAAGAGGCTGGATAACAGCTCTGTCCAGGATACCTGTCCATGCTGTAACACAGCACTACATACTATCAAACACATTGTGGAAGACTGCATAGCACACAACCACTCATGCCAACGGGGTAGGGTCAACTCGGCCCATCCCCAACTCTGCCCACCAACTCGGCCAACCCACAACCAACTCGGCCCACACACAAATGTCTACTCATTAAAAATTAGGTTATAATGTATAGACCACTGACGTATCATATAATACAATGATAATGACAGTTTCGGAAGTATCACCTTTTCATCGGTACCATCATTTCATCATGCATGGATTTGCGGGAACATAAGTTTAACCCTTAAAGATCGGGGTCGTACGCAAGTCCGGTTCCAATTTGCAGCAAGTTGGGAGCATTATTAAGGCTTTTAAAGAGTTAAAATCGAGTGCAAATGGCCGGGAGCGCAGCGGGCCAGACAGCCGACTCCCAGGGCTTACCGCCGCCCAATAACTCATGTTCCCTGTGTTCTCGAGAGGCCGGCAGTGTAGCCAGTAGTGAGCATAGCTGGGAAAAATATGCCGCTATACGCTAAACTCCCATGTTACTGGTATCACTAATGAGAACCACGAATGCTACGTAGCTCGTTCTGGTCTCATTTTGAAGCTTTTAGCGCCTAGTTTTTTGCTAAATAATTTTGTTTTCATGCAGATACTTGATTTATCATGCAGGAGGGCCTGAATATGCCCAAATAAGCCCAAAACCCCCCGCTAGACAAGGGTTAATACCTTGATAATCGAGATGTATTTGTGATAATTTGTGAGATAATTGTGATAGTACTTACCCATTTAATTCCCACATAATTGGCTTAAGCTGTTTATAAAGCCTAATGCTAATTACTCAATAAAAACAAAAAATATAAACATAATATATATAAAATATATTTAGAGATACACTTCCCTTCAGTGACATACACGTAGGCCTTACCTGTGTTCTTGCATTTTATGTTGCCATCCACCTCCACCACGTGTCGTAGGTTATAATAGCTTGATACAGCCATACATGCAGGGGGAAGTTGGGAACTGAATTGCATTTTCACCTAACAATGTGAAACACAAGATCGTGAAGCGGCTCGCTTGGTGTAGTGACTAGCGTCTCGGACTTCCACCCAGAAGGCCCGGGTTCGCGCCCACGCTCGGCGCATTAAAGATTTTTCACAAGCACTGAGTCGTTACCATCCCTCATGAGCAAAGGGATGGGGTAGTAGTACAGGACCCCAATGGAAATACGCCTAATCGGCCTTATTGAGCTATCCTTAGCTAGCTTAGCATGCTCTAGCTTTAAGAACTATTATTATTATTAATTATTATAACTAATTATTTAAACACAGATCGTCAGTGTCCAGAAATATCATTCCCGCAACAATAGAGCACTGAGACTATAGATTGAACCACTAACCATTTGAAGATGTACCGTCTGTTTTCTAGCTCGCATTAGACGTTATAAACAACTCAAAGATATTAGGGAATTAAAAGGGTAAATACTATCAATTATCTCGTAAATTATCACAAATACATCTGTGTTATCCTTACATCTCTGCATGTGTGTGTGTGTGTGTGTATGTGTGAATTTATTCCCTGCCCAGTTAAGTAGGATCCACCTTCACTCAATCGACGAAGAAAACAAGTAGAAAAAGTAGAAAGTAGCTACGATGGGTGTAATGGGCCGTTGTAAAGGCTTATCCCTTAATACCTTCACCTTCGCCCTTAGACATCAGCAAAAACAAGATCTTAAACACTGTTGATAGATTGATAGATAAAAGGTTCTATATGGTGGGCCGAGTTGGTATTACTGAATGGGCCGAGTTGACATTCACGTGGGCCGAGTTGGCAATGAAGTGGGCCGAGAGGTGGAGATGGGCCGAGCTTTCCGTTAACCATGCCAACAACACAATATATACTCCCTGAGATCCTTGTTGGAGAACCAGGTCTCGGCTGTGGCCTTCCTTAGGAGCTTGGGGCTGTTCGGCCAGGATACCTAGGGAACGACTACTACTACTACAGCTGGCTTGGACGGAAGCTCTAAAAGAGGACCTATTGAAAAGATAATTTGTTTGATGAATGTTCTAGACTACCTCGAGCCTTCCCCAGCCACTGTTGCAGTTGCCCCCTATTGCAAACTGCTCGGAACTGCTGGAGTTGCAGACGCCACACCTTTGGTGGCCCTGACTGATACTTCACAGAGTTAACCATGCACTGGGAATCAGAGTTACCCAGAGTCTTGAGAGAGAAGACCAGGCCAGGAACTGAGGCGCTCACCCTCTACTACTGTGGCCGCCCCTGACGCCGCCCTCCAGAGAGATCTGCTGTCACGCCCCCTGAGTGTGACCCCTGCTTCCAGATTGTGACAAAGGCGCAGCCGACGACGAGGTGATGTGAAGCCGAGACACCCTGGCCCAGGAGAACCAGCCTCATCTCCTTTGCCAGTTGTACTGGACAACTACAGGCCATTAGTTTTATCGTTAGAGTATTTCTAGAAGTACTGATAGACAATCTTGATAAGACTCATTGCTTTCCACTGGGGTGACAAGAATCATTGCTCAAACACATGTAACCTGGTTTCATAATTAACTTCCAGTTTAGCTCCTATGAAATTAATTAAATTAATTAGTTAACCGAATCCCTGTCTAACCAACAAAGCTAGAAACCTAGTTAGCTAGAAAACTTACTTTCCACTGGGAGACGAGATTGATGAGCTAGTTGATAGGAAGTTAATTAGCTTAATCCCCTAGTTAGCTTTGCTAAATATCAATGAAATCAAGTTAGGATCCGTCAAGCCCAAGCTATATCAGGAAAATATTAGGAAAATCTAACATCAAGCCAGAGCCTAGATATGTTACATAAACTGTTCAAGTTAGACCGCCCTACCCAGGCATACAAGGCTCATATATATTAATGAACAGAGTTCCTTGGTACACAAAATACTTTAATTACAAGAGTACTCACAAGAGCGTAAATTACCAATTGAATAAAAGTAATTTAATGTTTCCACAAAAGGATGATTCACTTTTGCTAATTATGTACCCGAGTTTGTTGTTGCTTATACCAAGAAAATAAATACTTGCTTATATCGAGAGACTAAATACTTGCATATATCAATAGATTAAGTACATATGTCGAGATATCAGAATGCTTGTTTGTAATGAGCTATTAAACGCTTGTTTATACTAAAGGATCAAGTACTTCCACATCAAACTAGTTAATAATATTGACTGTGACCTGAGGGTCCATCATTATACATCCGTACTTAAGGATATTGTATATTCTTAATGTGCATTTTTGTGTTTTATAATTATATAACCTGTCCCTGATCTTTATGTTAATAAAACTTAGTGTTCATATACGTTACTATTTATTATATAACCTGTCCCTGATCTTTATGTTAATAAAACTTAGTGTTTATATACGTTACTATTATATAACCTGTCCCTGATCTTTATGTTAATAAAACTTAGTGTTTATATACGTTACTATTATATAACCTGTCCCTGATCTTTATGTTAATAAAACTTATATACGTTACTATTATATACCCTGATCTTTATGTTAATAAAACTTAGTGTTTATATACGTTACTATTATATAACCTGTCCCTGATCTTTATGTTAATAAAACTTAGTGTTTATATACGTTACTATTTATTTGTGTTATCCAGCTGAGCATGCAGTAGACCCAAGCCTTAAAATATTTGTTGCATAACAATACGTTTTTACTCTCAGCCAGGGTCGATCCACCAACAGTCAAGATGAGAGTCCATGCTTTAATCAAGTCTAACACGGCGTTGAATAAAGCATGAACACTCATTCTGATCTGACTGTCGGTGGTTCTAGCCCGACTGAGAGTAAAAACATATAGTAGCTCATATGAATTTGTTAGATATACTATATGTATATGCATTATATATAAAATATATATATATATATATATATATATATATATATATATATATATATATATATATCTATATATATATATATATATATATATATATAAATATAATATATATATATATATATATATAATATATATATATATATATATATATATATATATATATATATATATATTTATATATATATATATATATATATATATATATATATATATATATATATAAAACTGTCTTCGTGGTGCAATGCATAAGTGTGTTGATTTTCGGTGTGATCGTCCTGGTTTCGAATCCCCGGACTGCCACATGTGTTTGTTAATTTAATTAATCGAGTTTAGGAGTAAAGTTGTTAGTGGAGAGAACATAATAATATATATACTGTATATATCTAATCTCTCAGTGGGGTTCAAACCGCCTACCGTCAGGACGATAGCCAGCGCTTTAATCAACTACAGCACGTGGTGCAGTTGATTAAAGCGCTGGCTATCGTCCTGACGGTCGGCGGTTCGAACCCCACTGAGAGATTAGAAACATTTAGTGGCTCACGTGTATTTGTAATATATACTTAATATATATATATACTGTATAAATATATATATATATATATATATATATATATATATTTTGTTTTTCGACTAGGTAGGTTTGACCTGGAAGGTATGGGGGAAGTATAAGAGGTGAGCAAAGTGTTTAAAGAAGAGATTTGTGCAGCATATGAGGAGGTATGTGGAGTAAGGAGAAAAGGGAGGGGAGTGAAGGGTACAGCATGGTGGATGGAAGAGGTAAGAATAGCTGTTGAAGACAAGAAAAAAGTGCATAGAGAGTGGTTGGGTAGTAGAGGGAATGAAGATTTGGAGAGACAGAAATGATAGAGGTACTTGGAGAAAAAGAGAGTAGTGAAGGAAATTAGAGAAGAGCAGATGAGAAATTTTGAAGGAATCTAAGTGTAAAATGGAGGGATTGCAAGAAACAAGTTAGGGAAAGTAGCAAGGGAAATAGTATGGGTGTGAATGATAAGAATGGGCGAGTGCTAGCCGAGAAGCAAGAGAGAGTCGAAAGATGGAGGGAGAACTTCAACGAATTGCTGAATGTAAGGAATGTAGCACCAGCAAACATAGTTGGATGGGTATGGGAGGGAGAAGAAGAGAAGTAGTGGAGGAGGAGGTGGGGATCAGGAGGTCAGAAGTGTGGGAAGCCATGAAAAGAGTGAAGTTGGGGAAAGCACCAGGAATAGATGGAGTGTGTGGGCAAATGCTGAGGTATGGTGGTGAGATAGTGATCGAATGGGTATGGAAAATGTGTAAACTAGCATGGGAGAAGGGGAGTGCACCTGATGACTGGAAGGCAGGCATAATAATCCCCCTATATAAAAGGAAAGAGGAGTGTCTGGTAACCACCGAGGAATATGTCTTCTAAGCGTAGTAGGGAAGGTGTACAGTAGATTAACCCTCTCACGTTCTTGATGCAATGTTGAGCCTATTAGGGATACTTTAAAGCCTTTGTTACCATCAGGGGTATTTATAAACCTTTAGTTTAGTTACTTCAACCTCTGCAGTTGTCTTTGAGTTAGCTGTGGGCAGAAAACTAATTTTGGAGAGGTAATTATAAGAGTGAGAGAACTCTATTTATTATTGCTAATCTGGCAACCTCTGCGTCATAAAAACGTGAAAGGGTTAAGGGAGTGGGAGTGAGAATGGAGAAATGGATAGGTGACGAGCATGGCGGGCTTAGGAAGGGAAGAGGATGTGTAGATCAGATTTTTACCATGAAATGTGTTGTGGAGAAATATCTGGAGAAGCAATAATAAGCGGTCTGTTGCCTTTATGGACTTGGAGAAGGCCTACGACAGAGGGGATAGAGAAGGTATGTGGAAAGTACCTAAAATATACAGAGTAGATGGCAAGTTGATGAAAGCAGTAAAGAGCATGTATATGAGGGTGCAAAGGCGGCAGTACGTGTGGAAAATGAGCAGAGCAAGTTCTTTGATCTGAATGTTGGGTTGAAACAGGAGCATGTGATGTCCCCGTGGTTGTTTAATGTATATATGGATGGAGTCATGAAAGAATTACAAGGAAGAGCAGTGGATGTTGATGTATCGCTGATAAGGGAGGGAAATGAGTGGAAGCTACCTGTACTGCTGTTTGCTGATGATACAGTTCTGACACTAATCATTATCTCCCTAATCCTTGACCGGACCCTATCCTTTGCTCCTAGATCCCCTGCACAACCCCTGCATATCATGCTGCCCGAAAGCAGCCCTCTGCGGGTCCCCCTGACAAGATGATGAGCGATAATGAATGGGAGTTGCAGGGTCTGGTAAATATGTTTGGAACAGTGTTCGAAAAACGGAATCTGAAGGTAAATGCGGGGAAGAGCAAGGTTATGGTCATCGAAAGGGGTGCAGCCACAGAGTGTGAGGTGAAGTTGAACGATCAGGCTATGGAGATTGTCAGGTCATTTAAGTATCTGGGCAGTGTGCTGAGTAAAGATGGGAGTATGGATAAAGAAATGTGGGAGAGGGTGCAAAAGAGGAAGAGGGTTGTAGGAACGCTGAAAGCAGTAACAAGAAATAAGGTGGTCAGCATGGAAGTGAAGAAGTCCTTGCATGACAGTGTGGTAATCTCGACATTGACTTACATAAGCGAAGCATGGACGTTGGTGGAGAGACTCACACCAAGAGTGAGAGGGGTGGAAATGAGTTACTTGAGAAGTGCGTGAGGAGTTACATGGAGGGATAGACAGACGAATGAAGAAGTAAGAAGGAGGTGTGGTGTGGAGGTAGATGTGCTAGAAAGTGTGAAAAGTAACAGCTTGAGATGGTTCGGCCATATGGAACGTATGGAAAGCAAGAGAATGACTAAGAGGGTGTACGAGAGTGAGGGGGAAGGACAGAGAGGGAGAGTAAACCGAGAGAGAGGTGGAAGGATGGAGTGAAAAAGTATATGAATGAAGGCGGTGCTGGTTGGGAGGAGGGGCATCGACTGACTGGGGACAGAGGTGCATGGGGCGTTTCGTTCGTGGCCACCACTTTGGGGATCGCGGCGTCAGGCAATAAATAAATAGATAAATTATTTTTCTTATTTATTTATTTATTTATTATTATTATTATTTATTTATTTGTTATTTAGCTTGAAGAGGGTCTGGGGAGGCACACCATCTGGCCAGTACTCCTTGTTAGTATTAAGCCCAGAGAGAGCAAGAAGTACATTTTTAGAAGATAATAGGTTATTGAAGTGCCTATATTATTCAGGCTATGATGCAATGTGGGTCTTTCAACTGGGAAAGTAAAGTAAATATAAGCGAACACGGAATATGGTTATATAATATATTATTATACAAAAGAGTTATAAATATAAAATAGAGTACAATACCCAACATGATAACACCATAATATTCATAAACAGTAAAGGCTAGACAAGGGATATTTCTGTACAGTAATTATAGGGACTGATGTATCACACGACTTCTTGTATCACCCTGTATAAATCAGTATGAGAGGGTAGTGTAGGCCGAGAGTAACGGGACTGGGTCGGATCAGGGAGTATCGTTTATCACGCCGCCGGCCAGCTGGGGTCAGGTAGGCGGATTCTTAGTCCATCTCTCACTGTTGTTCCTTAGCTTCTGTGTGAGTTCAATATATTATTAAAGTTGTAATAATAATAATAATAATAATAATAATAATAATACAAATAATAATAACAATAACAATAATAATTATAAGAATAATAATTCAAATATTAACAACAACAATAATAATAATAATAATAATAATAATAATAATAATTAAGGTAGAAAAGCTCTCCACCAATCACCGCGCTCCCTTATACTTGCTTGCCTCGCCAGCTGATTTTGACAGTTCTAAACATCAACACGCCACACCTTCCCAGCCAGCCAATCAGCGGTCTCCATTTTCGGAGCGCAAAGCTGAGTTCTCCACCTCACCTCTAAAATCGCTCTCGTTCTCTTCACGGACAGTTTCCTCTGGTTGCAATAGGTTCAATACCTCAGTGCCAGCCCTATACTCCAGTAAGCCACTGGAAAACAATTGCAACCAGCTTCCAGGAACTTATTATGAGGAGAAGAGAGCGGAGGTGGAGAAGGCAAGAAATCAAAGCGAGCGGGCTGCCGCACGAGCCGCTCAGCCAATCACAGCATGGGAGAGCGGGAGGCGTGACTATAAAGGGAGGGGGGGGGACAGGTTGCAGAGGATGTACTTGGTGACGCTCTGGTCTCTCCCAACAGGCCTGTAGCCCCCCATCTTCAAGACCTTCAAGCTGAAGAAGAAAGAAGAAAGAAGAAGAGAAGATAAGAAGATGGACGTCTTGAGGACCAGCCAGACCTAGCCTGCTTGCCTCCACCATCAGCAATCTCTCTCCACCAATCAACACCTCCTATTGCGCTCTCCCGGCCAATCAGTTCCCTGCATCTCACCTCATATCTCATCATCATCCTTCTCCATTCTCATTACTTTCCTATATTCTTATCTTTCCCCAAACCTTTCTCATTACCTTTCCTTTTCTAAATTATTAAATATTACCCATTACCGCCCATTAGAAGCCCACTTGTAGTACGACGCCGAACCCTGAAGGCATTGCCATGAAGGGGGGGTTAGCCCCTGGTTATAGGATGCAAGTGGGTAGGGTTTAGACTTCAAGTAGGTTAGGGTCCTGTGACATAGGCTTGCCTACAGTCCAAGGACATAGGTAGGGGTTAGGTTTTCTGGGGACATCCCATAGGGGTGCCCCCTGGGTACAGTTTTAGCTAAAATTTCCATCAATAATTTTCAATTAACTCTACCTCCCTAACCTCAGACTTGTTATATTTTCCCCATTCACTTTCACTTTTCTTATAGTTAGCACTTAAATTTGTTCTCCCAATGATTCAGTATGGCACTGTATGTCAAGTTCAAATGCATTAACGATCCCCCTGATGACCCAGGCTCTCATATAATTATTTAGTATCACTCAAACCTAAATAGTCAGGGTTTTCAAAAATCTCAATGTTATCAAGATAAGACTTGCTTCACAAAAAGATCTTGATGCATATCTCAACCCTGCCACTCTAAAGAAACTCCAGTCTGCTAGTTATGAGCTAGTCCTCTCCCCAGAACTTAAAGCTGCCTGTACAGTCAAAATTCTGCACCCTGACAAGAGCATCTTCAACAAAGACGAAGATGAGATTGCCAGGGAAATTTCACAGAAAAACTCCATCACTGCCTGTGAAGTATTTAAAACCCCCCGTTAAGCCCTCAAAATTCGTTGTGCCTCCCCTCAGGAGGCCAGTAAGCTTCTAAAAACAGGTCTCAAGGCATTTCATGTGATTTTGCCGCCTGATTTTCTGACCCCCGAGTCCTGGATCAATCTCAAGCAGTGCTATAAGTGCTATGCTTACGGACATCCCACAGCTCAATGTAAGAAACCAGTAACTTGCTCTCGTTGTGCTGAGTCAGGGCACTCATTTACCACCTGCTCTTCAACCACCCTGAAATGTTCAAACTGCAATGGCGCTCACATTGCAATCAGTGCCGCATGTCCCTTCCGTCTCAATGTCTGAAAAGACACTAGAAAAAACTCAAAGGCCACTCCATCCACTCTCAACCAAACACGTCCTTTATTCTCATCCCACCCAGTCACTGCCACATATGCTTCAGCGACCACCTCACACATCCCTCAATCCTCCCCCCCTACCCCACCCAACACCAATCCTCCCGGCCCATTGTTCAATCGCAAAATATTCGCCCAAACTTCAGTCCTTGTTAATGTTGAACTCCACCTCACTAACCAAAAAGTTACCCCACAGTTTAACAAGCTCCTAAATGATGGCCTGACTGCCCACAACCTCCCTGCCATCATGATTCCTGAGTCTTGGTTCCAGCATAGCAAGAACTCTCACACTCCATCTCTCTCAGCCACTCCTCTTCCTACCCCCAACTCCACATCCTCCTCCCCCTCAGCCCCCACCCCCAACCCATCCTCCACCCCGCCACCACTACCCTCAACCTCTACCTCCAACTCATCCTCCACTACCCTCAACCTCTACCTCCAACTCATCCTCCACTACCCCTATTCCTCAACCCCAAGCACCAACGAAATCCCTGATATGTAAATCCCACCCACCACTGAAATTGAACCTCAAGATCCCCCTACCCAAAGCCCCTCCCTCACAACTGCCACTGACCCGACTTTCAATGCATCTGACCCTGACCTTCCTGACCTTACTACCCCAACATCCTTCATGCCTCCCCCACCCCCTCCTACACCAACAATGCCCACCATTCCTCCCCAATCTCCTCTAAAACGAAAACCCACCAGCCCAGCTGAGTTACCCTCACCTGAATTAAACCGTTCTCGGTCAAAGTCACGTAAGGTTGTAACCCCAAGAAAAAACGCCAACTCTACCTCCAAATCTCTATCGTTTCGAGGAGGCTGCTCTTCATCCTCTCCCTACCCAGCCCGGGCCCCATCATCCCCCCACTCCCCCACACATAGCTCACTTCACGATACCCCATCATGTTAACCCTCTCCATATGACGCGATTTTGAGGCTATTAGGGATACTTTAAAGCCTTTGTTACCATCAGGGGTATTTATAAACCTTTAGTTTAGTTACTTCAACCTCTGCAGTTGTCTTTGAGTTAGCTGTGAGCAGAAAACTAATTTTGGAGAGGTAATTATAAGAGTGAGAGAACTTTATTTCTTATTGCTAATCTGGCAACCTCTGCGTCAAATGTGCGTGAAAGGGTTAAGAGTCATCCAATTCAACATAAGACACTACTACAATAACAGACACCTACTCACACAATTAATTCTAGATGATGACCTGGTCATAATACTAATCAACAGCACTTGCACATACAACATACATAAAATTAAATTCTTTGGTTACACAACACGACAAACCGACGGCGATGCTCACGATGGAGTTGCAATTATGATTAAAAGCACCATTCAACACGAATTCATCACAGACTGGACATTCAAACATTTCCTTGCAGTTAAAACACACACAACACTTGGTCCCCTCATAGTTGCCACCACATATGTCAGACCAAACACCTACATCCCTTACACAGATCTCAATACTCTATTCAATAACAATGCACCCACACTCATACTTGCAGATTTTAATGCTAGACACCTAACTTTCCAACACAACAGTAATAATCCACATGGAACACAATTACTAGCACTACATAACACCAAAAGATTAATTTTTCTATGCCCAGACTTTTCTACAGTTTTCACACCACATGGTAATGGTAAACCTGACCTATTATTTTCAAACAGAGCTTTTAATATATTTCATCATGATATTTCCCCAGGGCCACTTTCAGGATCTGATCACATCCCAGTTTTCATGTCAATATCCACATACCCAATTCAAGTCCCATGTCAATCTCATTTTAACTACTCACAAGCAAACTGGGAAGAATTTAAACACATTTTATCTGAAGACAACTACATACACGACTATGAGGGACAACACTACACACACATAGACCAACAAATAGAGAACCTACAAAACAAAATCATAAATGTAGCCAACACAACCATCCCAAAAACTACATACAAAATCAAGCATACTTTCAGACCCTCCATCAGAACACAACGACTCCTAGTGTGCTATCGTCGTCGTTTCGAACAAAACAAACACAACCACATACCAGGCCGAGTACGTTACGACCTCTCCAACCTCAGAACTCACATCCTTAAGAGCCTGCAATCTGATCATGACTCTCACTGGACTCACCTAGTACACTCAGCAGAACAACACAGAAAGACTAAGCCCTGGGAATTCTGGAGACACATAAAACGCCTAAAAGGTAATAACACTCCCAGAACATCCTACCTCACTGTAAATGGCAACAAAATTACTGATCCTAGGGCTATCACAGATACATTTAACACCTTACGAGCGGCCTATGCGGTTTATTTATGTGTACCGCCCAGCGGGGTGTTTTTAGCCAAAATAGGGCTGTTTACGTGATCATTTTCATGCCTAAATAAGACCCAGAACGTAAAACAAGTATCTATCCCTGAAAGGGCATAAACAGAGCTTTCGAATGACACCATAACGATCCTTGTATGATGGATAGTTTTCTTGCAATAACCGTGCAACGCGAGTGCAAAAAGCAGGTAATTCGGTACTTTCGGTACATAATTGAGTATGTAGCGAGTGAGAGAGGGAGGAGGGAGCTGAGATTTGTGTCAGTAGGTTCGCCACGGTGGTCTGGAGCAGTCATACGCTCGCTAGTCTCCTGCCACCACTTGTCTCTCTCTCTCAGCCACATTACGTGCTGAAATTGCCACTCGAGTTATGTCGAGCGCCGCCACATAGTCCAGCTTTATTTAACTCGACTTAAGTGGTGGGCCTCTTTTTAAGGGTTAAGCAGCCATGACAACAAGTATACAACCCACACCCCGCTGAAAGGCCTGCCAGACAACACATCCACAATATAGAACATCTCACTACCATCCCCAACAATATCTCCCATGACACACACATTAACTTAAACACACTTGACCCCCAAAATATACTCACCGCTCCCATTGTGCCAGACGAAGTCAAGCTCATTCTATCTAAAACACGGAGAAAGGCGCCTGATGCCACGGGTATTAATCATCACCTTGTAAAACACCTACCCAACACTTATATAGCAGCACTCACTCGCCTCTACAACGCCATCCTGGCATCAGGCTACTTTCCCGTGTGCTTCAAGACAGCGACCATTATCCTCATCCCCAAGAAAAACCAAGACAAAACTAATCCACTAAACTACAGACCCATTAGTCTACTTGAAACTCTTGGGGAGACTCTAGAACGTATCATAAACCACCGACTCAGACTATTTCTCGAAGACGAAGGACTCTTCACACACATGCAATTTGGTTTTAGAAAAATAGATCGACACACGAAGCACTAAACATTATAACAAACTATATTCACATAAATAAACGAAAAAGACGAAAATACAAGACAGCTTTAATTACCAAGGACATAAAACGAGCTTTTGACACTGTGTGGCACGAAGGCTTGAAGTACAAAATCTGCGAAAATTTCAACTTCCCATTAATAACTCAGAAACTTCTTTGCAATTTTTTGGATAATAGAACAGCCAAAATTAAATTTTCTAATCTCTATTCAGATTCATTTGCACTCAATGCAGGCGTGCCTCAAGGCTCAGTGCTCGCTCCTACCCTATACATCTTATTTACAAATGACTTTCCCAAACCCATTCACAATGACTCTCTCACAGTAATTTATGCAGACGATGTGACTCAAGTAATAAGAGCAGACAGACTAGACACATTGACAAACAGAGCACAAAGAGAACTTGACAAAGTAGCACAATGGGAACAAAAATAGCGGATTCAGGCTCATCCTCGCAAATCCCACATTACCTACTTTACCAAAGGACATCCCCATCCAAGACCCCTATTCCTAAACTCCCGAGCGCGTTTCCCTAACCGCACACAAATAAATGTCTCGCCCACTAACAAAGTAGTCGGCCTCACATTTGACAAATTCCTCCGATTCCATCATCAAGCCAAAACTTCCACTGCCATCGCATCAAAATCCCTCCAAACCATCTTTAGATTCCGTAATGCATCAATTAAAACCAAGCTTCACTTATATAAAGCACTGATAAGACCTCTTTTGTGCTACGTCCCACTCAGTATCTCTCTTTCGGCCCTTACTAACCAACTGAAATAACAAAAATGTCAAAATACAGCACTGAGATGGATTTTCGGGACTCCGTGGTTTGAATTCCAGACGGCACAACATCTTCACGATCTAGCCCGCATCCCCCCTATTAATACATATTGGAATCATTTAGCAGAAAAACAACTTATTAAACTTGAGACCTTTCACGATAACTTCACCCAAATTTTCAATAGAATTTTATACCACCCTTGTCAAATCTCCTTCACCCTGACAACAGAGAGGCACCCATTCCCAGGTTCACATACAATAATTAAATTTATAACTTCACAGACCAACTCAAAAATTTTGTATTAACACCAACCCTTAGCCAACTATAACTAAATTAACCCATTTAACGTCAACTTCAAAATAAATGACAGTACAGCCACCTTACAAGTTCTGCCATTGACAGCTCTCTCCCCACATTACCGCCCTATTTTTTACTCTATGCCGCCCAAAATTCACCCCTCTCCCCCCTTCTATACAATTTTCGTATTATTACCACCCTAAATTATTAAAACCAATTCTCCAGTAGACTTCCTCCTGCCCATAAGCAAGCACTTTCGATTTTAAACCATCCACAATTTTGCTCTCATCATCCACAGCTCCCTTCTTGGCAAGCCATACTGAATCTCAGTAAAGTAACTGCTCTAACGAAAACAATTCAACCCCAACCCAATTATTCAACTCACGCACGTTGGGTCAAGCCCCGACACCCAATTTCTCTCACTAATACCACTGTCTCTCCTACTTAACCAATAAAAACTTCCCTTCTTTCACCTTCACCCACCTTTAATATATTCATTCATTCATCATTCGGTTGCAAGATCATTCGTCGGCCGGACGGCACTGGGCTAGCTACTCCCAACCTACTTACTCTCTCTCGCTTGGGCACCCACGGGAACTCGGCTCCAGCCTCCCAGCCCTCGCCCTTTGTTCAAGAAGGCCCACCTCAGGCCTATCATCAGCTCTCCTCTACTAAGGCAGATACACCTTCAGTGTCTGGCCGCCTGTCGTCGCATCGCAGGCTTACATACCTACAGCCAAGCGATTCAAGAGGACGACAGATAGTAGAGGGGAGCAAAGATTTCCAGTTAATGTAAAGAAAGAGAGAGAATGCAGAACTAACCCAGTGGCCACCAGAAATAATAATTGATGTGTCCTTATAGGACAAACTAAAGAGAAAAGATTCTAGACTTACATGTATATAAAAGGATGATGTGTTGAGAATATTTATTTTTGTTAGCAAAGGCGTAATGCCGAGAGAATAACCAAGATGGCGACTGTTGTAAACAACCCGAATTTACCTCCAGTGTTCTAGCATCAGTGATCTAAGTGCCTTATAAACACCAGACTTCACCAATGGACAACAGAAGGTACAGAGAACGAATAATTTGATGTCAAAGTGAAATATTGAACTTTCTTATCCAGTAATCTTAATGGGAAAATTTACATCAAACTCTACCAACCCCCTTGACAAAAACAAATCCAACTCGCGCATGCGCAGAAGGATCAGTGACGTCATAAATTATAGACTATCTATTCACTCTCATTATCGCTCACCACCACTATGGAACGGGAAGAGATACTGACGCTATTGGACACGCAGCGAACGTACTTTAATGACACCACGGACCGAGTACAACGCCAGTTCACCGCTTCAGTGAAGGATACGGAGAAGAAAATATGTGATGTAATAGCCAGTCTGGAATACACCCAAGCCAGGCTGGATGAAACAACAGCTAAACTAACTACTACAATCAAAGACAAACACGAAGCTAATAACATAATCAAGCACTTGATGGATGAAAATAAAGTTTTGAGGGAACAACTAGATGACTGCAAGAATCGGATAGACTACATCGATGATCAGAGTAGGAGGAACAACCTACGCTTCTCAGGCATTCCTGAAAGTGATGGGGAAAATTGGGAACAATCTCAACTGAAAGTGACCAAGTTAATAACTGAAAATCTGGACATACAGGACATTGCCTTTGAACGAGTACACCGTGTCGGTCAGCCAACACCTAAAGGACCTCGAGACATTGTAGCAAAATTCAAGAGTTATTCTGATCGTGACGCCGTGTACCGAAATCGCAGGAAGCTGAAGGGGACAGGGATCTTTGTGAACGAGGACTTTTGTGTATCTACCATCGAAATACGTCGAAACCATCTCCCAGACATGTTTGAAGCCAGAAACAATGGAAAAATATCATTTCTGAATTACCGGACTCTGGTCGTGAAGGAGCCCCACGGTGTGGGTGAGGGAGCCAGGCGTCGTCAACGCTTCACCCATACACAGTCTACCGCCCGCCGCCACCACCACCACCCCTCCACCATCTCCACCCCACCCCGGACAACCATCCCACCCCGCACCACTACCTCGCCCCACACCGCCACCCCATCCAGCACAGCCAACCCACCCCGCACTACTACCCCACCCCGGACCATCCACCATCCACCCCACTACCATCTCCCCTGATCTCCTACACCCACACCCCCACCCCCGAGTCTCTACTGCTGCACTAACACCACGCCGTGGGGAGTTTGCCTTCCCACCCACCCTCCATCAGCGACCTGAGGGTGGTGACCTACCCGTGGGCCTAGTGCAGGGTGGCCCTGCTAACTCGGCCCCTCATGGTAGGCCCAGTATCGCAGGGGGTCAGGTGCCGCCCTTGGACAAACAACAGCGCACAAGAAATCGACCAGACAGATACACAACTAGGTAGATTCAACATTGAGACTATATTACGTTTTGATAAATATAGTACTATTTTCCATTCATGCCTTATAATGATGTATTTCCCTTTCATAATCTCAATGACCATCAATTCCTAATGATAAATAATGATCCTTTAGAAAATAATGATATAATACCCTTTGATATTCTGGACAATCTTACATTCAATCATGTAAATATAAATGAAGATAGGCATGACAATGAAATAGACCCTGATAATTATTTGGTAAATTCGCTGAACTATAAATTCCCTTCATGTAATTATCTCTTTCCTAATACTCCTCAAGCTCAGCTCCCAGCTCAAAATAGCTTTAACATAATGTGTTATAATATAAATAGTGTACCACTACATTTTGAGGAATTTTCTGAGAACTGTATGAGTCCTCTTGCATACAATTTTAATGTTATCGGTTTATGTGAAACCAAATTAACCAACGAAATTGAGCAATTGTACACAATTCCTAATTATGAAAAGATTACTAATAACTATATACGCAACAGTGGTGGAGTGGCGATGTTTATAAAAACAGGATATAAATATACCATAAGAAACGATTTAACTTTTCAGTACGATAGCATTGAAACTGTGTTCATTGAAATTCATAATACGGATTCAAAAATTACTGTTGTTGGTATTATATACAGAAGGCCCCATACTGATTTTGGTAGTTTTTAGATAAATATAACACTATTCTTTCAAAGGTGAGTGAAGAGAATAAACTGTGTTATATTGCAGGTGATTATAACCTTGACTTATTGAAGAGCGCAAATGATAATTGTGTAGACAATTTCATTTCCCTATCTCATTCAAAATGTTTCTTTAATTAAATTATTAAACCTACAAGAGTGACGTCAACAACGGCTACTATTATAGACCAACTATGGTCAAACAATTTCAGCCAGCACATAATGAGTGGCATAGTTTATTCTAGAATAACAGATCACTTTCCAGTATTTGCATGTTTCCATACTAGTACAAAACCATCACTAGAGCAAGCTGAAAAAGAAGAACAAGATATTACCTATAGAAACTACAGTACTGATAACATTAACCAATTTAAAGAAGCAATAGAAGAGGTTTCATGGGAAATAGTGTGACGCTCCTGCATAGTAGCCACGTGCGGGCATGCGCGAGTGTCGGCTGCCCAGCCGTTTAGAAACCGGCTGGCGGCAGCCGGCCGGTCACCTTTTCCTTAGTATATATCCTACGACAATGTAACTAATGTCTGGGATATTCTTATGTTGTTTCACAGCTTGAAGCTGCCCTTATTCTTAACCAACACATCTTAGTATATTTTATTCTCAATAGTTGATTGTTTCATTATAATATATAATTTGTAAGTCTAGTGAGAGTGGAGGAGACGAGCAGGAGAGAGAGACCGGCTGGGGGACGTTGCATTGCGCGGGCGCGGAATAGACTAGCTTGGGACGAGCCTGATGTTGCCATTTGATCGCAACGATAGGCTTAGTTTCGACTCACGCTAGGGGTAGAGGATTTTGACCCGGCAACGGTGTTGAGTGTTGCCAAGCATGGGATGTATTTCGCATGCCTAGGGTGGGGTCCAGACAGATTCAAGACTTAGAGCTCACCTCACTGTCGTACCCTTCGGACCCCCTTGATATCTATCCCTCTCAACCCCACTTAGAAACTTTCTCTCTTACTTTGTATACCTTCTTTCCACTACTTCACCAATCTATTTAATTATCCCATCCCCTTGATAGACCTTATATCTATTATTGTATTAACGACGAGCCCTCAGATAATTAGATAGGATTTTGGGCCTTATGCAGAGATGTAATTGTTAATGAGACCTAGGAAGCTTTTTTGTTGTCTCATATTTGGTGGTTTCATGCTTGCTAGTGTGTTCTTGTGGCGGGTGAGCAGGGACTAGACCGGAGGGGAGGCTTTTTGCGATCCTTTAAGTAAAGTCTGCTGGTGCGAGTCCTGTGGACCTGCACGACTTTACTAGGATACCCGTGGGAGTCTGGGGGCATTTTCTTGTCTGTGTGCCTGTGTGTCTAGTGTTGTGTTGTGTGAGGGCCATTGCCTAGTCCACTCAGCACTGCGCTAGCACGCCTTGCGTTTGTTTTAGGGTCGCCAGGAGAGAGTCAGATACTTGGGATCTGAGTCTCTCAAGAGAGCACCCTTTCAATTAGAGTAATTTGGCGCACAGACTTGGGAACGTCCCTAGGCTAGAGCAGGTGGCTCAGCCCGGGTATCCGAAGCCTATATCCTTCCGGCTAGACCTCTGCCACCTGGCAGATTAACAGCTAGCGGTTTATTATATCTGTATGCTTGTTATTGTGCCACAGTTTACCGTCTTTGTGAGCATTGTGAGTCAGGGTGTGGCTTAGAGACTCTGTCCGAGCAGGCTTGCCTGACTAAGAGTGAGAAGCACACCTGTATGTGGTTATGTTGCGAGTGGCTGCCTTTATTTAATTTTTTTTTTTTTTTTTTTTTTTTTTTCTATGTGATTGAGGGAGGCAAAAGGCATAACTGCCTATAGCGAGTGCCTCCCCCATAGTTGAAAGAGTGACAGGGCCAAAATCAAGGGACGTTCGAGCCAAAATGCCTGGACACACGGAGTTTGAAGCAATTTAAGTCATAGGAAGAGGGAAAGACTGATTCTGGGAGAGAGTTCCAGAGCTCAGATGTTGAGTAGAAGAAAGTTTGAGAGTAACGTTTCACTCTTGGGTTGGAGAGTTGCACAGAGTAGGGGTGGGATTGAGTTGCAAGACGGGTACCACGTGTCCTACGTAAAGGAGGTGGTATGCACTGGGATAGCTCTGAGGAACACTGATTATTATAGTAGCGATAGAATAGCGAGAGAGATGCAACATTGCGGCGGAGAGAGAGAGATTGCAGAGAGTTGGTGAGTGGACGGGAGTTAATGATACGAAAGGCCTTCCTTTCAACTTTGTCTAGGAGAGCGGTGTGAGAGGAACCTCCCCACACATGTGAACAATACTCAATACAAGGGCGCACTATGCCCCTGTACAGAGCAAGAAGCTGTGCAGGGGAAAAGAACCCCCTAAGGCGGTTGAGCACACCCAGCTTCTGGGAGGCTGCCTTAGCAAGACTGGTAATATGGTCCTTCCAAATGAGAGCAGAAGAAAAAGAGACACCAAGAATATTGAGAGAAGATGAAGGGTTGATTTTTGTATTGTTGAAGAATAAGGGATAGTCCGCTGGGAGATCCTGACGGGTAGATAGATGGAGAAATTGGGTTTTGGAAGCATTAAAGTTAACAAGGTTTTCTCTGCCCCAATTGGAAATAGTATTTAGATCAGAATTTAAGAGTTCTATGGCTTCATTACGTTTGTCGTTGAGGGATTGCTGGCTGGGGCGTTCTGAAAAACTAATGGAGTAGTGTAAGGTTGAGTCGTCTGCGTATGAATGGATGGGAATTAAGGTACAGTTAAGGAGATCATTTATAAAAATTAGAAAGAGAATAGGAGATAGGACAGAGCCCTGAGGAACACCGGAGTTTATAGGGTGAGGAAGTGAACAATGGCCGTCCACAACCGCAGCTATGGAACGGCCGGAAAGGAAATTAGAGACAAAGGCACAGATGGAGGGATAGAAACCGAAGGAGGGTAGTTTAGAAATTAAAGATTTATGCCAGACTCTATCGAAGGCTTTCGATATGTCTAGTGCAATAGAAAAAGTCTCACCGAAGTCCCGAAAGGAGGATGACCAAGAGTTAGTAAGATATGAAAGAAGATCACCAGTAGAGCGACCCTTAAGGAAGCCATACTGGCGATCTGAGAGCAGATTATGAAAAGAGAAATGCTTAAGAAATTTGGAAGCAAGAATAGTTTCAAAAACTTTAGAAAGACAAGAGATAAGAGCAATTGGACGATAGTTGGAGGGTTGAGAGCGGTCACCCTTCTTTGGGACAGGTTGAATGTGAGCAAACTTCCAGCATGAAGGGAAGACGTTAGAGGATAGACAGAGACGAAAGAGTTTGCCTAGGCAGGGAGTCAGCACGGAAGCACAGTTTTTGAGAACAACAGGAGGAACACCGTCCGGACCGTACGCCTTATTAGTGTTAAGCCCAGAGAGGGTAGAAAGTACATCTTTAGAAGAGATTAGGATATTAGGCATAAGTAAGAGAGAGGAGGGCGGAGAGGGAGGAATAGCACCGGAATCATCCAAGGTGGAGTTTCTAGCAAAAGTTTGAGCGAAGAGTTTAGCTTTGTCAGAGGAAGAAGTGATGGTTGTGCCATCAGAGTGGGAAAGGGGAGGGAAAGACGAGGAAGAGAAATTGTTGGAGAGGTTTTTGGCTAGATGCCAGAAAGCTTGGGAAGAGCTAGAGTTGGATAGTTCAGTGCATTTATTATTGATGAAAGAGTGTTTGGCAGGTCGAAGAACAGATTTGGCTTGATTCCGGGCAGAAACATATGAAGAATGAGAGTCTTGAGTTTTAAGGCGTCGGTACCGTTTGAATGCTTCCTCCTTATTGCGGACAGCAGTAGAACAGGCGTGAGTAAACCAAGATTTTTTAGCATTAGTCTGAGAGAAAGAGAATGGAATGTATGCTTCCATGCCCGATAGGATTACCTCGGTAATGCGTTCAGCACTCTCCGAGGGTCCTCGGCCATGGAAGCAGAAATCATTCCATGGGAAATCAAAGAAGTACTGCCGAAGAGCCTCCCAGTCGGCAGCGCCAAAGTGCCACAAGCTCGCCGGCTAGGAGGATCGGGTGGCTGTACTGGAGAGATAGGACAGGTGATAGAGATAAGTTTATGGTCGGAGGAGCCCAAAGGAGAGAAAAGATCGACAGTATAAGAAGAAGGGTTAGAAGTTAGAAACAGGTCAAGAATGTTGGGCCGATCTCCGATGCGATCCGGGATACGGGTGGGTTGCTGAACTAACTGCTCTAGGTCATTTAGGATAGAAAAGACGTAGGCTTGTTCACCAGGTGGATCAGTAGTGTGAGAGGAGAGCCATTGGCGGTGGTGAACGTTGAAATCTCCTAAGATGGAGATTTCTGAGAAAGGAGAAATGGATAGAATGTGTTCCACTGTAGAGTTTAGATAGTCAAAGAATTTCGGAAAGTTGGTAGAGTTAGGGGAAAGATAGACAGCACAGAAATATTTAGTAAGAGAATGACAGGAAAGTTTGAGCCATAAAGTTGAGAATTCAGAGGAGTCGAAATCGGGAACACGAGAGCAAGTGAGTTTGTTGTGCACATATGCACAACATCCGCCTTTGGCTTTGAAACTAGGATAGAGAAAGTAGGAGGATACAGAGAAGGGGTTGCTGGATGTTGCTACAGACACCTGGGTTTCGGTGAGGAAGAGAAGATCAGGTTTGTAGGAGGAGAGATGGTGCTCAACAGAGTGAAAGTTAGAGGAAAGTCCGCGAATGTTGCAGAAATTAATAGAAAGAGTAACAGGCCGAGGTCCAGGTAATTGTGTGGGGTCGTCAGGGGATGGTCGGTCGGGTGAGGGGGCATTTATGGTCCCCCCCCTGGGGACTCCGAGGCTGGGCCAAAATTCATCATTTTGTTTTTGTTTAATTTTGGTGTGGAGGAATGAAGTGTGGTGTGCATGTTTAGTGTAGTGAAGTGGATAGGAGGAGGAGGTGTTTGTGAGAGCTAGCTGGATTGCTCTCAGTGTAAATGAGGCACAAAGAAAATCAGTAAGAGAGGCCAAGCAAATGAAACAGGAGTTCCAGCGACTCTTTATCACATGCCTATAACCTCACCTGGGTCTAGCCCTGATCGATTGGTGCCTACAATCTCCCCCCCATTATACCTATGCCATTATACACTGTAGGTCCTATCACTAGTATTTATTCCTGCATATTAGTTAAGAGTTCTCTAAATCCGTAACGTACTTTCTTTGCTAAGCATCAGATCCTACAGTAGCCGCATGCAGTTTAGAAACCTGCACCTTGTCTACCTGTACGATGTTTTGAGGACTGTTTGCTCTCACCTTCTTTCACGCAGGGGTGATTAGTTGTATTAATTAACGTAACGTTAAATGTACTTTCTTCTAGTTTGTTATTAAATTGTTTCTGCAATTTAATTCCGTTATCTATCTTTTCCTTGAAGCTTTAAGTCAACTTAATTGTGTGATCTTTTATATAGCCTGCTTGACTATCAGCAGTCTATAGTGCGTGCACCCTGTAACCGAGTCATAGGATACCTCGTTGTCCAGGCAGGACTCTTGACGGTTTAGGGTGGTTTGTTGCCTGGGTTTATAGATAAGGGTTGGATCTAGCGTTTTCCGTTGTTGCTTGTTGCCGCATACCTAGTCCAATAGAAAGAGCCCAGTGTTTATATATCCCAGGACGTAACAAATGGCGACCTTGCATAGGATTTACTGAACAGAGGAATTTAGTGGTCATTTGTTTTGAGATTCCTTATGATTAGAGGAATACAGTGGACATAGTGTTTTTTTTGGAGCAACCAATATAACACATTAAAGACTTTAAATAACATTAGTATATACATACTTGCATAGGAGATAAGGCACATTCTATAACCGTGATAATTACTGCAGTGCACAAACATGTCTAATACATCGGAACACAGTGATGGGTCAGGTCACGATACGGGCTCGGAGGGAGAAAGACCTGTGGAGTGGCTAGTCGATAGCGAGAAGGGTGCTAGAAGATTTTTAGAGGTGCCCCTTACCGCTGCCAGGGTGTTGAAGCTGAATAAGTATGACTTAAAATGTGTGGCAGGTCTTCAGGGTCACCAGGGTTTAAGTGGCATGAGGAAAGATCAGCTGAGGACTTTAATATTGGGTTTAGAAGGGAGAGACCTGGGTGGAGAGGCGACTTGGGGCCCCGGTCCCCAGCCCCCCCTCCACTTTACCCCCATATCAAACGTCAGGGTGCCTGAATTTAGTACATAATCCCAAGTTGATGGTCAATGGCAGCGTGGAATTCAATCACAGGGACCCTCTCCATTAAATGCACCTTCCCCTCCTCAAGGGTTGACTCCAGATTTGTTGTTTCGGCTTGAGATGGCCAAGGTTGAGGTTGCTAGAGCTCAGGTTGAGGCTGCCGAAAGACAGGTTAGAGTTCAGGTTGAGGCTGCTAGAGCTCAGGCTGAGGCTGCAGAGAGAACAGCTATACGAGAGCCTGAACTGCAGGCAGAGTCTACTAGGTATCGGGCTGACAGGGAGCTGGAGAGATCTCGAGTGGAGGTAACAGGGCGAAATATTGGGGGAGGTAACAGACATCGGGACCAATCATTGTCGCACCTGCTTAAACTAGTTCCTGTGTTCGATGAATCATGTGTGACTGAGTTTTTTATGCGATTTGAGAAAAAGTGTCAGGAACACCAGTGGCCTCAGGAAAAGTGGGCAGCATTAGTTTCATCAAGACTCCTAGGAAAGGGGCTAAAAGTGTATGATGCACTACCTTTAGAGTCCTGTGTAGTTTATGATGAGCTAAAGAAGGCTGTGCTACGGGCCTATGAGTTACAACCAGAAACTTACCGCTTGAAGTTTCGGGGTGTTACTAAGGGCAAGGATAGTACCTTCCTAGAACACGCCCGGGACTTGTCTGATGCACTACGACATTGGCTGCGTTCTGAGAGGGCAGCTACTTTTGAGGAGTTGAGTGAGCTGGTTCTCTTGGAGCAGTTCTTTAAGTGCACAGGCGGGGACTTAACATTAAATATAAAGGAAAAAAATCCTAGAACTCTCCAGGAGGCAGCAGAAATGGCTGACCTCCGACTGTCATTAATTCGAGGGTGCGAAGCAGCAGCTAGGAGTGAGTCGGGTGCAAAGGATCGTACCCCTCTCCCTCCCAAGAATTTTGATACACATAAATACACAAAACCATCTAGCACTGACAATAAAACTGAACATAAACCAAATACCGTCCCGTATAAGAAGTCTAATGGTGCCTCCCACTCCCAAGGGAATCCAAAGAGTAAAGAGTGCTTTGCATGTCACAAGGAGGGTCACTTTGCAAATGCTTGTCCGAACAAGCCACCAAACAACGTTGTGTCATTGGCCCTCAGCATAGGGGTGTCGCCTATATCTTCTGAGTTTGCCAAGGGTAGTTCGTCAGAGGTTGGGACACAGCCTGTGTTCAAGAGTCCGGAAGGCTCGAACCCTGTCCGCGACATCTTTGGGGGTCATAGAGGGCATGGTTTTGTGAGGTGGGCTGGCGAAAGGCGAGGAGTTAAGCTATTGCGTGATACTGGGGCTTCTCAGACCTTGTTAAGGAACTTTACTGGTGGACCGATTAACGCTGCTCAGGTGGTGGTAGTTCAGGGGATCAATGCTACGAAGTCCTACCCGCTGGTGCGGATGGAGCTGGAGGTGGGTGGTGTGGCGAAGGAGCTGGATGTCGGAATTGTAGAGAACTTGCCTGTTGGGGGCGTCGACCTCCTCCTCGGCAACGACTTTGCGGTGCCTGCTTCTAAGGTTTCACCCTTGGTCGTTGCAGAGAAGGCGGCCGACGTTAGTAGGGAGGAACAGGAGTGGGTTGAGAAGTGTAGCATACTAACCATGGCGGGTGTTGTGACGCGTTCTCAGACATCCGGAGCCTTGCAGCCACCACCTCAGTCTATCAAACCGCGGAGGAAAGGTCACAAGAAAACGGGAAGTGTTGGTCAATTGGAGAGTTTTGAGCCGGCAGTGTTTCTTGGTGACTCATTATTGGCACCTATGTTAGAGTCTGGAGAGGCTCCAGGACCTGTCACAGCTAGTGAGGAGGTAGGGCAGGAAGAGACTCCGAGGCAGCAACGTTACACATGGAGAGAAAAAAGGGTTGCTCAGTTTGATATTGGGGGAGGACTTGGGTTGCTTCGGAAGCATCTAGACAGGTTGGTTCCCTCAGATATTTGTAAACTGCAGTTGGAGGATCCGGAAGTTCAGAAGTGTGGTAATGGTGCTGTCGAGATCAAACACGAGGACGGGGAAACATGTCATGTGAACCTGTTGGAGGAGTTTGTGAGGCAACCACCTGAGCAGCCTACTGTCTCTGCGTTGGTGTGCCGCGGCCAAGGTGGAGTACAAAGGAGTACAAAGGAAATCAAGCAACAACAGATCTAGTGACCCTTCTAGGTTGCTTGTCCTCCAAAACACTGAGGATCAAGTGTCCAAACAGTGGTTTAGAGTGGGTAAGGGAACATTGGAAAGGGAATTACTGCCCTGGAACTAATGTCCGTGGCAGGATTAGGAAGTTAGTAGGGGACAGATGGGTTAGTAACTGAGGGGGGGATAAAATAAAGTTATTCATTTACAAACGCAGTCAGTCGCGGGTTTGATGCGAGATATTTGTCTAGGCGGAGTTTAAATGAATCAACGGTGATGCAGTCTATAACGTTTCGGGGAAGCCCATTCCACAAGTTGACAACTCGATTGAAGAAGAAATTCTTAGATTCGTGTGAGTTAAAAGATTTACCAATAATTTTGCAACCGAGAAGGAGAGGGGGGCAGTAGGGCACAGGTGGAGGAGAGTAGGGATTGTCGTGTCTCGGCGGAGCAGTGGGCGGGGGACACGAGTCTGGTGGCTGTGGAAGCGCTAGAGCACCTGCCTGGGCAGCAGTGTGCAGCGCTCCAGCACCAGCTCGGTTCATACCCCACTGGTCGTGCCGAGCCCCTGAGTCTCACAACTCGGGCGGTGCAAGATGTTCCGCGGGCAGGTCACGTGGATGTTGAAAGACCGTTAGCCTCGTTGTTTCGGTGGTTCAAGGTGGGCGACGAGGCTTTGGCATGGTTGCCAGGTCAGGGTCGGCCCATGGCTGCCAAGGGTGGTGGTCAAAAGGAGGACTCTGAGCAGATTGGTGAGGTTGGCTGTGGAATAGAAGTGCCCAGTCGTCGCATTGCCTCCCAATGCTGCTCTAGTCAATTGCTACAGCCCTACCATAGACCGACTGTATCTGGCCATGTCGCTAAAAGCGGTGATGCTGCGCAGGCAGATGTAGTCGTAAGGAATGCGGGGGTGTGCATGTACGGTATCGGCGGGGAAGCCTTAGCAATAATGAACTATGGGAGTGACTGCACAGGTGGTACTGATTGTCCCTCTCATGACCTGGCTGTTCTAGGGACGAAGGTGGAGAAGGAGGGAGCCTACAGGTTAGATGCTGCGGTCTCGGCTGGGTTGTGGAAGGGCACTAGGATTGTTATTCTGCGAGATAAGTTGTTTACTAGGCTGTGGCAGTGCATCCGCATGTTTGTTGCTTCTCCAGGCCTGATGTACGGGGTAGAATCCGACATGCAGGCTGGAGATAGTGCAAGGCTCAGTTTATTCCCTACCGAATAAATCCTGCTCGACAGCCTGTGGTGCAAGCAGAGCTGGATTACATGTTGACGAAGGGTCTGAGGGATAAGGAATGTCGTGAGTGATCGTTGCCTGTAACTTTGCAACCTGTGTTAAGTGGCAAGATCAGTGAGTGTGTTGATTGCGAGAGTGTGTGTGCATTATCCCTGACAGACGCCTATACCTTATCGAGAGTTGACGACACCATAGACCGCCTCGGGGCTGCATTGCCTATCACGAAGGTAGAACTAGTGAAAGGTTATTGGCAGGCCCCGTTGCCGGAAAGAGCGAAGAGAAATGCCAGTCTTGTGATGAACTGGGCAGTTTATCAGTGCCAGGTGTTGTTTTGCTGCCTGGACACAAGTTGGATGTGTGGCATGCTAAGGGCACTGATAATGTTTTGGCTGATTGTTGGTCACAGGAGGGTTTGTTTACAGGAGAACCCTCGCCGTTCAGTCAGTGTGTGTTGAGAGTGGAGGAAAATAGGCTTGCCCCTGTAAGTGCAGCCGCCAAAAACAAATTAAAAAAGCAAAAACCTTATAAAAACTCTTTATTTTTATAACGTGTAAAATTTTGTATAAGATGTTGTAGCAGTATCCAAGTTGAATGTTTTCGCTTATTGTCGCTAAGTTAGTTGAACTTGCTCGGTGGAGTGCAACAGTCTTTATTTGTTTTTATATATAGTGCCTTGTGTCGCAACAGTGTGTGGTACTATGAGAAGCTTTCTGTTAGATATGATGAACTTAGTTAAGTGTCTTATATCTTGGGGGAGGTGTGACGCTCCTGCATAGTAGCCACGTGCGGGCATGCGCGAGTGTCGGCTGCCCAGCCATTTAGAAACCGGCTGGCGGCAGCCGGCAGGCCGCCTTTTCCTTAGTATATATCCTACGACAATGTAACTAATGTCTGGGATATTCTTATGTTGTTTCACAGCTTGAAGCTGCCCTTATTCTTAACCAACATATCTTAGTATATTTTATTCTCGATAGTTGATTGTTTCATTATAATATATAAGATGTAAGTCTAGTGAGAGTGGAGGAGACGAGCGGGAGAGAGAGACCGGCTGGGGACGTTGCTTTGCGCGGGCGCGGAATAGACTAGCTTGGGACGAGCCTGATGTTGCCATTTGATCGCAACGATAGGCTTAGTTTCGACTCACGCTAGGCGTAGAGGATTTTGACCCGACAACAGTGTTGAGTGTGGCCAAGCATGGGATGTATTTCGCATGCCTAGGGTGGGGTCCAGACAGATTCAAGACTTAGAGCTCACCTCACTGTCGTACCCTTCGGACCCCCTTGATATCTATCCCTCTCAACCCCACTTAGAAACTTTCTCTCTTACTTTGTATACCTTCTTTCCACTACTTCACCAATCTATTTAATTATCCCACCCCCTTGATAGACCTTATATCTATTATTGTATTAACGACGAGCTCTCAGATAATTAGATAGGATTTTGGGCCTTATGCAGAGATGTAATTGTTAATGAGACCTAGGAAGCTTTTTTGTTGTCTCATATTTGGTGGTTTCATGCTTGCTAGTGTGTTCTTGTGGCGGGTGAGCAGGGGCTAGACCGGAGGGGAGGCTTTTTGCGATCCTTTAAGTAAAGTCTGCTGGTGCGAGTCCTGTGGACCTGCACGACTTTACTAGGATACCCGTGGGAGTCTGGGGCATTTTCTTGTCTGTGTGCCTGTGTGTCTAGTGTTGTGTTGTGTGAGGGCCCTTGCCTAGTCCACTCAGCACTGCGCTAGCACGCTTTGCGTTTGTTTTAGGGTCGCCAGGAGAGAGTCAGAAACTTGGGATCTGAGTCTCTCAAGAGAGCACCCTTTCAATTAGAGTAATTTGGCGCACAGACTTGGGAACGTCCCTAGGCTAGAGCAGGTGGCTCAGCCCGGGTATCCGAAGCCTATATCCTTCCGGCTAGACCTTTGCCACCTGGCAGATTAACAGCTAGCGGTTTATTATATCTGTATGCTTGTTATTGTGCCACAGTTTACCGTCTTTGTGAGCATTGTGAGTCAGGGTGTGGCTTAGAGACTCTGTCCGAGCAGGCTTGCCTGACTAAGAGTGAGAAGCACACCTGTATGTGGTTATGTTGCGAGTGGCTGCCTTTATTTAATTATACCTATGCCATTATACACTGTAGGTCCTATCACTAGTATTTATCCCTGCTTATTAGTTAAGAGTTCTCTAAATCCGTAACGTACTTTCTTTGCTAAGCATCAGATCCTACAGTAGCCGCATGCAGTTTAGAAACCTGCACCTTGTCTACCTGTACGATGTTTTGAGGACTGTTTGCTCTCACCTTCTTTCACGCAGGGGTGATTAGTTGTATTAATTAACGTAACGTTAAATGTACTTTCTTCTAGTTTGTTATTAAATTGTTTCTGCAATTTAATTCCGTTATCTATCTTTTCCTTGAAGCTTTAAGTCAACTTAATTGTGTGATCTTTTATATAGCCTGCTTGACTATCAGCAGTCTATAGTGCATGCACCCTGTAACCGAGTCATAGGATACCTCGTTGTCCAGGCAGGACTCTTGACGGTTTAGGGTGGTTTGTTGCCTGGGTTTATAGATAAGGGTTGGATCTAGCGTTTTCCGTTGTTGCTTGTTGCCGCATACCTAGTCCGCTAGAAAGAGCCCAGTGTTTATATATCCCAGGACGTAACAAATGGCGACCTTGCATAGGATTTACTGAACAGAGGAATTTAGTGGTCATTTGTTTTGAGATTCCTTATGATTAGAGGAATACAGTGGACATAGTTTTTTTTTTGGAGCAACCAATATAACACATTAAAGACTTTAAATAACATTAGTATATACATACTTGCATAGGAGATAAGGCACATTCTATAACCGTGATAATTACTGCAGTGCACAAACATGTCTAATACATCGGAACACAGTGATGGGTCAGGTCACGATACGGGCTCGGAGGGAGAAAGACCTGTGGAGTGGCTAGTCGATAGCGAGGAGGGTGCTAGAAGATTTTTAGAGGTGCCCCTTACCGCTGCCAGGGTGTTGAAGCTGAATAAGTATGGCTTAAAATGTGTGGCAGGTCTTCAGGGTCACCAGGGTTTAAGTGGCATGAGGAAAGATCAGCTGAGGACTTTAATATTGGGTTTAGAAGGGAGAGACCTGAGTGGAGAGGCAACTGGGGGCCCCGGTCCCCAGCCCCCCCTCCACTCTACCCCCATATCAAACGTCAGGGTGCCTGAATTTAGTACATACCCCCAAGTTGATGGTCAATGGCAGCATGGAATTCAATCACAGGGACCCTCTCCATTAAATGCATCTTCCCCTCCTCAAGGGTTGACTCCAGATTTGTTGTTTCGGCTTGAGATGGCCAAGGTTGAGGTTGCTAGAGCTCAGGTTGAGGCTGCCGAAAGACAGGTTAGAGTTCAGGTTGAGGCTGCTAGAGCTCAGGCTGAGGCTGCAGAGAGAACAGCTATACGAGAGGCTGAACTGCAGGCAGAGTCTACTAGGTATCGGGCTGACAGGGAGCTGGAGAGATCTCGAGTGGAGGTAACAGGGCAAAATATTGGGGGAGGTAACAGACATCGGGACCAATCATTGTCGCACCTGCTTAAACTAGTTCCTGTATTCGATGAATCATGTGTGACTGAGTTTTTTATGCGATTTGAGAAAAAGAGTCAGGAACACCAGTGGCCTCAGGAAAAGTGGGCAGCATTAGTTTTATCAAGACTCCTGGGAAAGGGGCTAAAAGTGTATGATGCACTACCTTTAGAGTCCTGTGTAGTTTATGATGAGCTAAAGAAGGCTGTGCTACGGGCCTATGAGTTACAATCAGAAATTTACCGCTTGAAGTTTCGGGGTGTTACTAAGGGCAAGGATAGTACCTTCCTAGAACACGCCCGGGACTTGTCTGATGCACTACGACATTGGCTGCGTTCTGAGAGGGCAGCTACTTTTGAGGAGTTGAGCGAGCTGGTTCTCTTGGAGCAGTTCTTTAAGTGCACAGGCGGGTACTTAACATTAAATATAAAGGAAAAAAATCCTAGAACTCTCCAGGAGGCAGCAGAAATGGCTGACCTCCGACTGTCATTAATTCGAGGGTGCGAAGCAGCAGCTAGGAGTGAGTCGGGTGCAAAGGATCGTACCCCTCCCCCTCCCAAGAATGTTGATACACATAAATACACAAAACCATGTAGCACTGACAATAAAACTGAACATAAACCAAATACCGTCCCGTATAAGAAGTCTAATGGTGCCTCCCACTCCCAAGGGAATCCAAAGAGTAAAGAGTGCTTTGCATGTCACAAGGAGGGTCACTTTGCAAATGCTTGTCCGAACAAGCCACCAAACAAGGTTGTGTCATTGGCCCGCAGCATAGGGGTGTCGCCTATATCTTCTGAGTTTGCCAAGGGTAGTACGTCAGAGGTTGGGACACAGCCTGTGTTCAAGAGTCCGGAAGGCTCGAACCCTGTCCGCGACGTCTTTGGGGGTCATAGAGGGCATGGTTTTGTGAGGTGGGCTGGCGAAAGGCGACGAGTTAAGCTATTGCGTGATACTGGGGCTTCTCAGACCTTGTTAAGGAACTTTACTGGTGGACCGATTAACGCTGCTCGGGTGGTGGTAGTTCAGGGGATCAATGCTACGAAGTCCTACCCGCTGGTGCGGATGGAGCTGGAGGTGGGTGGTGTGGCGAAGGAGCTGGATGTCGGAATTGTAGAGAAGTTGCCTGTTGGGGGCGTCGACCTCCTCCTCGGCAACGACTTTGCGGTGCCTGCTTCTAAGGTTTCACCCTTGGTCGTTGCCGAGAAGGCGGCCGACGTTAGTAGGGAGGAACAGGAGTGGGTTGAGAAGTGTAGCGTACAAACCATGGCGGGTGTTGTGACGCGTTCTCAGACATCCGGAGCCTTGCAGCCACCACCTCAGTCTATCAAACCGCGGAGGAAAGGTCACAAGAAAACGGGAAGTGTTGGTCAATTGGAGAGTTTTGAGCTTGCAGTGTTTCTTGGTGACTCATTATTGGCACCTATGTTAGAGTCTGGAGAGGCCCCAGGACCTGTCACAGCTAGTGAGGAGGTAGGGCAGGAAGAGACTCCGAGGCAGCAACGTTACACATGGAGAGAAAAAGGGTTGCTCAGTTTGATATTGGGGGAGGACTTGGGTTGCTTCGGAAGCATCTAGACAGGTTGGTTCCCTCAGATATTTGTAAACTGCAGTTGGAGGATCCGGAAGTTCAGAAGTGTGGTAATGGTGCTGTCGAGATCAAACACGAGGACGGGGAAACATGTCATGTGAACCTGTTGGAGGAGTTTGTGAGGCAACCACCTGAGCAGCCTACTGTCCCTGCGTTGGTGTGCCGCGGCCAAGGTGGAGAAGGAGAGGGGGGCAGTAGGGCACAGGTGGAGGAGAGTAGGGATTGTCATGTCTCGGCGGAGCAGTTGGCGGGGGACATGAGTCTGGTGGCTGTGGAAGTGCTAGAGCACCTGCCTGAGCAGCAGTGTGCAGCGCTCCAGCACCAGCTCGGTTCATACCCCACTGGTCGTGCCGAGCCCCTGAGTCTCACAACTCGGGCGGTGCAAGATGTTCCGCGGGCAGGTCACGTGGATGTTGAAAGACCGTTAGCCTCGTTGTTTCGGTGGTTCAAGGTGGGCGACGAGGCTTTGGCATGGTTGCCAGGTCAGGGTCGGCCCATGGCTGCCAAGGGTGGTGGTCAAAAGGAGGACTCTGAGCAGATTGGTGAGGTTGGCTGTGGCATAGAAGTGCCCAGTCGTCGCATAGCCTCCCAATGCTGCTCTAGTCAGTTGCAACAGCCCTACCATAGACCGACTGTATCTGGCCATGTCGCTAAAAGCGGTGATGCTGCGCAGGCAGATGTAGTCGTAAGGAATGCGGGGGTGTGCATGTACGGTATCGGCGGGGAAGCCTTAGCAATAATGAACTATGGGAGTGACTGCACAGGTGGTACTGATTGTCCCTCTCATGACCTGGCTGTTCTAGGGACGAAGGTGGAGAAGGAGGGAGACTACAGGTTAGATGCTGCGGTCTCGGCTGGGTTGTGGAAGGGCACTAGGATTGTTATTCTGCGAGATAAGTTGTTTACTAGGCTGTGGCAGTGCATCCGCATGTTTGTTGCTTCTGTACGGGGTAGAATCCGACATGCAGGCTGGAGATAGTGCAAGGCTCAGTGTAATTCCCTACCGAATAAATCCTGCTTGACAGCCTGTGGTGCAAGCAGAGCTGGATTACATGTTGACGAAGGGTCTGAGGGATAAGGAATGTCGTGAGTGATCGTTGCCTGTAACTTTGCAATCTGTGTTAAGTGGCAAGATCAGTGAGTGTGTTGATTGCGAGAGTGTGTGTGCATTATCCCTGACAGACGCCTATACCTTATCGAGAGTTGACGACACCATAGACCGCCTCGGGGCTGCATCGCCTATCACGAAGGTAGAACTAGTGAAAGGTTATTGGCAGGCCCCGTTGCCGGAAAGAGCGAAGAGAAATGCCAGTCTTGTGATGAACTGGGCAGTTTATCAGTGCCAGGTGTTGTTTTGCTGCCTGGACACAAGTTGGATGTGTGGCATGCTAAGGGCACTGATAATGTTTTGGCTGATTGTTGGTCACAGGAGGGTTTGTTTACAGGAGAACCCTCGCCGTTCAGTCAGTGTGTGTTGAGAGTGGAGGAAAATAGGCTTGCCCCTGTAAGTGCAGCCGCCAAAAACAAATTAAAAAAGCAAAAACCTTATAAAAACTCTTTATTTTTATAACGTGTAGAATTTTGTATAAGATGTTGTAGCAGTATCTAAGTTGAATGTTTTCGCTTATTGTCGCTAAGTTAGTTGAACTTGCTCGGTGGAGTGCAACAGTCTTTATTTGTTTTTATATATAGTGCCTTGTGTCGCAACAGTGTCTGGTACTATGAGAAGCTTTCTGTTAGATATGAAGAACTTAGTTAAGTGTCTTATATCTTGGGGGAGGTGTTACGCTCCTGCATAGTAGCCACGTGCGGGCATGCGCGAGTGTCGGCTGCCCAGCCGTTTAGAAACCGGCTGGCGGCAGCCGGCCGGCCGGCTTTTCCTTAGTATATATCCTACGACAATGTAACTAATGTCTGGGATATTCTTATGTTGTTTCACAGCTTGAAGCTGCCCTTATTCTTAACCAACACATCTTAGTATATTTTATTCTCGATAGTTGATTGTTTCATTATAATATATAAGATGTAAGTCTAGTGAGAGTGGAGGAGACGAGCGGGAGAGAGAGACCGGCTGGGGGACGTTGCTTTGCGCGGGCGCGGAATAGACTAGCTTGGGACGAGCCTGATGTTGCCATTTGATCGCAACGATAGGCTTAGTTTCGACTCATGCTAGGGGTAGAGGATTTTGACCCGGCAACGGTGTTGAGTGTTGCCAAGCATGGGATGTATTTCGCATGCCTAGGGTGGGGTCCAGACAGATTCAAGACTTAGAGCTCACCTCACTGTCGTACCCTTCGGACCCCCTTGATATCTATCCCTCTCAACCCCACTTAGAAACTTTCTCTCTTACTTTGTATACCTTCTTTCCACTACTTCACCAATCTATTTAATTATCCCATCCCCTTGATAGACCTTATATCTATTATTGTATTAACGACGAGCTCTCAGATAATTAGATAGGATTTTGGGCCTTATGCAGAGATGTAATTGTTAATGAGACCTAGGAAGCTTTTTTGTTGTCTCATATTTGGTGGTTTCATGCTTGCTAGTGTGTTCTTGTGGCGGGTGAGCAGGGGCTAGACCGGAGGGGAGGCTTTTTGCGATCCTTTAAGTAAAGTCTGCTGGTGCGAGTCCTGTGACCTGCACGACTTTACTAGGATACCCGTGGGAGTCTGGGGGCATTTTCTTGTCTGTGTGCCTGTGTGTCTAGTGTTGTGTTGTGTGAGGGCCCTTGCCTAGTCCACTCAGCACTGCGCTAGCACGCCTTGCGTTTGTTTTAGGGTCGCCAGGAGAGAGTCAGATACTTGGGATCTGAGTCTCTCAAGAGAGCACCCTTTCAATTAGAGTAATTTGGCGCACAGACTTGGGAACGTCCCTAGGCTAGAGCAGGTGGCTCAGCCCGGGTATCCGAAGCCTATATCCTTCCGGCTAGACCTCTGCCACCTGGCAAATTAACAGCTAGCGGTTTATTATATTTGTATGCTTGTTATTGTGCCACAGTTTACCGTCTTTGTGAGCATTGTGAGTCAGGGTGTGGCTTAGAGACTCTGTCCGAGCAGGCTTGCCTGACTAAGAGTGAGAAGCACACCTGTATGTGGTTATGTTGCGAGTGGCTGCCTTTATTTAATTATACCTATGCCATTATACACTGTAGGTCCTATCACTAGTATTTATTCCTGCTTATTAGTTAAGAGTTCTCTAAATCCGTAACGTACTTTCTTTGCTAAGCATCAGATCCTACAGTAGCCGCATGCAGTTTAGAAACCTGCACCTTGTCTACCTGTACGATGTTTTGAGGACTGTTTGCTCTCACCTTCTTTCACGCAGGGGTGATTAGTTGTATTAATTAACATAACGTTAAATGTACTTTCTTCTAGTTTGTTATTAAATTGTTTCTGCAATTTAATTCCGTTATCTATCTTTTCCTTGAAGCTTTAAGTCAACTTAATTGTGTGATCTTTTATATAGCCTGCTTGACTATCAGCAGTCTATAGTGCGTGCACCCTGTAACCGAGTCATAGGATACCTCGTTGTCCAGGCAGGACTCTTGACGGTTTAGGGTGGTTTGTTGCCTGGGTTTATAGATAAGGGTTGGATCTAGCGTTTTCCGTTGTTGCTTGTTGCCGCATACCTAGTCCAATAGAAAGAGCCCAGTGTTTATATATCCCAGGACGTAACAACAGTTTATAGTTCAAATAACCCCAATGTAATATATAGTAATCTGATGACAATATTTACAGCTTTGTTTAACAAACATTTTCCTATTATTACAAAACGAATTAAGGTAAATCATCTATATAAGCCTTATATAACACCGGAAATACAAGAGATGATCAAAGAAAAAAAAAATTAGCGAAAAAATATGCCATAAAACCTATCACGTTTGGAGAGAGATACCGTAGGCTTCGTAATCAAGTTACGACCTCTATACGAACAGCCAAAGGAAACTACCATAATCAAAAGTTGGAAGAAGCTGCTGGTGACGGTAAAAAGGCTTGGATAATTAACTCAGTTCTAGGAAGACAAAAATACAGCAAATTAAGTGATACATTTATTCATAACAACAACCAGATGTAATAGCACACCAGTTTAATTAAAGAACCAGATGTAATAGCACACCAGTTTAATTCATACTTTGTCAAAGTCGGGAAAAATCTAGCTGAAAACATCAGAGAGTCAAATGTTTCCTTTAATTCATACTTAACATTCATCAACATTCTTAATGCCTCCAGTTACTACAGAAGAATTACTAAATACAGTTAGCCAATTGCGGGATTGCTCTCCAGGCTGTGATGGGATACCTATGAAAATATTACGAATCGTGATGCCTTCTATGTCACAAGTTGTTTTATACCTCTGTAATATGTCCTTTTTCACTGGTATTTTTCCCGATCATCTTAAAATTGCGAAGGTGTTACCAATATATAAATCTGGGGATAAGACGCTATTTAATAATCACCGGCCCATATCAGTTTTACCTGTTATGAGCAAAATATTAGAGAAACTAATGTATAATAGACTAAATTAATTTTGTTTATCGAACCGTATAATTTATGATGCCCAGTATGGATTTAGGTGTGGAAAATCAACGGAAACCGCGCTAATAAAATTTAGTAATGACGTACTTGCAGCCTTTGATGATAGACTGTTTACAATTAGTGTATTTTTAGATCAGTCAAAAGCCTTTGACACAGTTGACCACCACATTCTATTAGAGAAACTCAAACATTATGGTATAAGAAATACTACATTCAGGTGGTTTGAATCTTACCTTAAGGACCGTAAACAATATGTAGAATATAATAATATTAAATCTAGTGAACAATCTTTAGCCTTTGGAGTTCCACAGGGGTCCATACTGGGCCCATTATTGTTTATTATATATGTGAATGATTTAATTAACACAAATGTACTATTTAAAACAATTATGTTTGCAGACGATACAACACTTTATGCCAGTCACAGCAATTTAAGGGGAGACTCCAGGATGATTTTTATCTCAGCTTCTATAAGATACTCATTGCTGGCCTTTTGCCACTAAATACTCTAGTGCAATCAGTGAATAATGAACTAAATAATGTCTATTGTTGGATGACCGCAAACAAGCTAACCTTAAATATCGACAAAACAAAATATATTATTCATCACAGAAAAAAGAATGTTCCTCCAAATGTAGATTCCATTAAAATAGGAAATTCAATGTTAATAGAAGAGCAAAATATAAAATTTCTTGGTGTTGTAGTGGATAGGCAATTGACTTGGCAGTCACATATACTAACATTAACAAACAAGATAAATAAACAATGTGGTATATTTTATCTGTGACGCATGTCCAGTGTGAGCATGCTGTACAGAACACCTAGTCATGCCCCACTCTCGCTAGGATCGTCAGGGCAGGAACTTTGGCTGTAGTCTATGTAGAGTTTCCTAACTTAGTTCATGTGAGCCGTTGTACTATAAGTATTATGAATATGTATTTTGTTTTCATCTGAGTCAACGAGTTCTATTTTATATCATTAGTTATAAGTATTGTGTGTAAAACTTATTTGTAATGATGGGAGGAGAAACAGCCACCGTTGGGGGTCAGTGGGTGCACCAGGCGGGAGGTGGGTCTAACTCACTAGCACTCCCCCCTCCCCCCTCCCCTCAGTGCTAGGGGAGCCTTTGTCTATCCCAGAGGAGAGAGAGAAATTACGTAATGGTTGTCAGTGGGCGGTCCTTAGTAGTTCACGTTGGGCTCACTAGAGGGCCGGGTATAAAAAGGGAAGTCTAGCCATTTTTTCGTCAGAACTCCTTAGGCAGAGCGACTTCTCATTTCCCTTGCTAACTATATATATTCTTCTGACTGATGTGAACTTTCTCTACTACCTTACATTCTTATCTCCTCTTTTCCCTGCCTGTTTAACTTCCATGGTCCCGTTGGTGCAGAGCTAGTCAGCCAACGTATTATCGCTTGAGTTCTCACTAGATACTTGCCTATTAGATAGCCTATTTTGGAAGGGTTAACTTAGAATAGGATTGATTTATGTTTGTTTCACTTGTATATGCATTTCCCTGTGTGTTATTATTATTATTCCTGTTTTCTGCTAGTCTAGGTAATGCTAGACTGGGGTAAGGCTTTTCTGTGTTACGAGTTGTTGTTTGATGCAGTGGTTAAGCGATAAACCTGCATACTCGTTTCGGTTCAGTGAAGCCTAGGTTGTCTTCGCGGCTGACTGTGTTGAGTTAATAATTTACAGTGCGTGAGGGCAAGAGCCTAACCACCCTGTATTTTATTAACAGTTTGTTTTTACTTTGTCAAGGAGCCGGGAGAAAACCAGATACAAGGGATCTGGATTTCTCAAAGTGCACTTGTTAGTTTTAACGTAATACTTTAAACAGTTGTGAGGACTTCGCTAGGCTACGAGCCGTTTTTGCTCAGTCACTGCTACCTTTTTGCCCACAGTACCCCCGCTAGACTTTACTCGATTAGTAGATACAGAATAGTATTGAAGCTTTCCTTATGTATGATATTGTTTATGCACTATTGATTTCATGTGTTGCACGCTTGGCTACTTTAGTGATTAGTGGCCCACGAGCACAATCCGAGTAGGCTATTGCCGTTGCATTTGCGGAGTACTTCTTTTTAATGTTTGCCATTTACTATTGCATATTCTTTTAATTATTCTTATGCCAATTTAAACCTTTAATAGTATTTAATTGCCTGTGTTTTGCTTATTGAATTACTGTTCAAAATCCGATACGTACTTCTTACGAGCATCCGAGAAGCATCTAACTTTTTTCAGAAGATTCCTTGCTCGATGCTTAAGGACTATTAATTAACGTAACGTAATAGTGCCGATCCGAAGTAGAGGGTGGAGGACTTCTTAAGTTCTTAGTCAAGGGTGGATTACTTCGGCTTCGGCCAACACTATTCTTTGGTGTTGTTGTTTCTTACTTCTTTGTTTGATTGTTGACCAGACTAGAGAATTCCTGTCTCTTTATTAGTCTGTTGTTGAACACTAGTACCGAGTTCTTGTATACCCCGTTATAGCAGATTGAACTCTGGAGGGTATTGGTGTTTTTTGTTCGGCTGGCAGTACTCAGGGGTTGGAATCGTGTGTTTCCGTTGTGGCAGCGAGCCGTATTCGAGTCCTGATTGAGAGCCCTTGTGTACCCGAGTGCCAGGTCGTAACAAATGGAGACCTTGCTTAGGATTTTGTGAACAGTATACATTTTTGCAGAGTTGTACAACATTTGTTTGTTTGTATTTTAGCGTGCATATTGAAGAATAATTGTTTTTGTATGGCAATTAGTAAAGCATTTAAGAGACTCCAGTTAATTTAGTAATTAGTGCTTGCATAGGAAGTTTAACACTTTTGTCTCGAATTTTTTTTTGTGGACTTCAGTATGTCGTGCATTAGCACTGACGATGAGCGAGAGATGCCATTTGAAGGTGTGCCGTTAGTAACCAGTGAGGAGGATGCTAGAGTTTTTGTGAGTAAGCGGTACCACGTGACGGAGGAGAGGCTGACTGGGGTGGATGTTTGTGGCTTGCACCTGATAGCCAAGGTTTTGGGCATTTCCAATGTAGTATGGATGTCCAAGGGGGAGCTGATTTCCTGGGTGTTGCGTGGGCGACATGGGGTTTCGGAGGAGAGGGCGTTTGGGGGGGTTCCTCCCCAGATCCCCTCTCACTCGACTCCCACAGTGCCGTCCACTCAGTTACCGGAGGTTAGCACTCTCCCACAGAGGGATGAGAATTGGCAGATTGGAGTGCCCTCGGGTGGTGCACATGGTGGTTCCCCAGTTTTTGCCCCCCCTCCTTCAGTAGTGGCAGCTCCCTCTTCCTGCCTGTCTCCATATATGGTATTTAGACTTGAGCTTGCTAAGATTGAGGCTAGGAAGCAGGAGATTGAGGCTAGGAAGCAGGATAATGAGACCAGGAGGCAGGAGGATGAGACGAGGAGGCATGAGATTGAGGTTAGGAGGCATGAGGCTGAGCTTAGGTACGACTCGGAGAAATATTGTGCTAAATTAGATTTTGATAAGACTCGTGCAGAGTCGACAGGGACTCAGATGGGCTGTGAGGGCCAAGTAAGAGAACAGTCCTTGGCCCAATTAGTCAAATTGGTGCCGGTATTTAGAGAAACTGAAGTCACAGAATTTTTTAATCGTTTTGAGAAGAAGTGTAGGGAGCATAATTGGCCTGAAGAGAAGTGGGCAGCTCTAGTCTCCTCAAGACTTATGGGTAAGGGTCTGAAGGCTTATGATGCACTGCCTTTAGAGTCTGCATTGACTACCCAGAATTGAAGAGAGCTGTCCTACGGGCATACGAGTTGCAACCGGAAACATATCGATTGAAGTTTCGGGGTGTTACAAAGACTAGGGAGGCGACCTTTCTTGAACATGCCCGGGACTTAAAAGATGCACTTAAAACTGGACACGTTCTGAGAAAGCTGAGACGGCAGAACAGTTGACTGAGCTGTTTCTGCTCGAGCAGTTTTATAAGTGTACTGGTGCAGAAATGACTTTAACTATTAAAGAAAAGAACCCAAAAACTCTACAGGAGGCAGCTGAGATGGCTGACCTCCGGCTATCACTAATTCGTGGGTGCGGGTCTGCCCAGCGTAGTGAGGCAGGTAACAAGGGGCGTGACGCCCCCCCCCCCACCCCCGAGTTAGTGATATACCTTATGCAAACAAGTACAAGAGCCATGATACCAAGACTGACCACAAGACTAGCACCGTCCCATTTAAGAAGGGGCCGGGCCCTTCCCAGTACCAAGGGAAGCCCAAAGGGGAGTTGGAGTGTTATCAATGTCATAAAAAGGGGCACTTTGCAAGAGTCTGTCCTAGCAAACCACCTACAGCAGCTGTGTCTTTGGCCTGCAACATTGATGTGTCTCCGAAGTCATCTGAGTTTGCCCGGGGCAGTTCGTCAGAGGCTGAGGCACAGCCAATGCAGAAGCACCTGGGAGGCTCGAACCCTGCTCAGGATGTTTTTTGTGACCATAGAGGGCGGGGTTGCGTGATGTGGGCGGGGCGCAAGCATGGAGTAGAGGTCTTGCGTGATACAGGTGCTTCCCAAACTCTGATGAAAAACTTGACTGGCTACCCTATAAACGCGGCTCGGGTGGTAGTGGTGCAGGGTATTAATGCAACTCGGTCATACCCGCTGGTGCGGTTGGAGTTGGAGGTGGATGGTGTGGCACGTGAATTGGATGTCGGGATTGTGGAGAAACTGCCAGTGGAGGGCATCGACCTTCTTCTCGGCAACGACTTTGCAATGCCCGCTTCTGAGGTTCTACCCTTAGTCGTTGCCGAGAGGCCGGCCGACGTGAGTAGGGAAGAGCAAGAGTGGGTCGAGCGGTGCCAGACACAACCCATGGCGTGTGTTGTCACCCGAGCTCGGGCAGCTAAAGTGTCACAGCCTAGTCCTCCGTCTTCAGACCAGCGGAGGAACGATCAACAGGAGGAGTATAAAGCTGGAGTTGGTTTTAAGAGTTTTTACTCGGCGGCTCTCCTGGGTGATTCAGTATTAGCACCATTACTTAATTTTGGAGTAGCCCCTGGGCCTGTCATCGAGAGTGACGAGGCTGGGCATGACGAGTCTCCACGACAGCAACGTTATGTACATCGAAAGAGACAGAGGGAGCAGCCCAGTATCGGGGAAGGTCATGCATTGCTCCGGGAGCAGTTAGATCGCTTGGCACCCTCAGATATACGTCGGTTGCAACTAGAGGACCCTGAGCTCCAAACGTGTGCTAATGGAGCTGTAGAGCTCGACGAGGACGGCGATGCACAGCCAGGAGATTTTTTTTATTTAGAAGGCATCCTCTATAGGCGTTTTCAAGACCCTAAACGTAGTTGGCAAAAGGGGTCCGGAGTAGTGGACCAGTTGGTGGTGCCACGGGAGTGCAGGGATAGCCTACTGAGGTTGGCGCATGACATACCACTGGCAGGACATCAAGGGGTGCTTGAGCGGTGGCATGCTACACTTAAAAGCATGCTCAGGTGTTATTGTGCTGACAACGGTATGGATTGGGATCTTGGATTGCCTTATGTGCTGTTTGCTGCTCGGGAGGTACCTGGTGAGAGCCTGGGATTTAGTCCAAACGAGCTGATTTTTGGACACCGTGTCAGGGGCCCCCTTAACATGCTGAAAGAAATTTGGGAGGGGACTGTGCAGCCTTGTCCATTATTAAAGTATGTGCTTGAAAGCCGTGAGCGCATGCTTAAGAGTCTGGAGATGGCAGGTAGAAATTTGACAGAATCACAAGCTTTGATGAAGGACAGGTATGATCGCAAAGTGAGGCTCCGGAAGTTCACTGTAGGACAAGAGGTATTAATTTTTTTTCCTTTGGTTGGTAACCCCCTCTCTGCGAAGTACACTGGACCTTATAAAATTGTAGAACAAATTTCAGACTTAGATTACCTTGTTGCCACTCCAGACAGGAGGAAAAAGAACCAGTTATGTCACGTGAACCTTATTAAAGAGTATGTGAGGCGCCCCTCTGAGCCTCTCACTGTCCCTGTGTTGGCTTGTTGCGGCCGTGGTGGAGAAGGAGAGGGGGACAGTCAAGCTTCAGAGGAGGATAGCTGGGATCAACATGTTTCAGCGGATCAGTGGGCGGGGAACTCGAGCCTAAGGGCTGACGAGGCTATAGCTCATTTGCCTGAGCCACAGTTTGATGCTATCCGTCAGTTGGTCGGTTCATACCCCACTGTATTTGCTGAACACCCAGGCCTCACTACTCAGGCTATGCATGATGTTGACGTGGGGGACCATCTACCCTTTAAGTCAATCCCGTACCGTGTGCCCCCCATAAAACTACCAGCTCTGAGGGATGAGTTGGAGTATATGCTCGGTAGAGGGTTGATAGAGAAAGGCACAGTTAAGTGGACTTCCCCTGTAACACTGCAGCCTAAGCCAGATGGCAAGGTACGCTTTTGTATTGATTTCCGTAGGTTAAACGGTTTGACTCCAACTAACCCATATCCTCTTCCTCGGGTTGATGATAGTGTTGACAAAATTGGTAATGCTCGTTTTTTGTCTAAAGTAGATTTAGTAAAAGGTTACTGGCAAGTACCTTTGTCCGAGCGTGCTAAAGAGGTATGTGGTTTTGTTGTGGACGGGAGTACCTACCGGTGCAATGTTATGCCTTACGGACTTAAGAATGCACCAGCAACGTTTCAGAACCTGATGAATGAAATTGTATAGGACATTCCAAATTGCACCGTATATTTGGACGATGTAATCATTTATGATGACGACTTTGAGAGCCATTGTGAGCACCTTGAGACCTTGTTCCGGAAACTTAGTGAAGCAGGTCTGGTAGTAAATTTGGCAAAGTGTGACTTCGTAAAAGCCACTGTGCAGTACCTTGGGTTTGTAGTGGGAAGGGGACAGGTGTGCCCTCCTCAGAACAAGGTACAGGCTATCAATAAATTTCCACACCCAACAACCAAGAAGCAGATTATGAGATTCTTGGGTATGATAGGCTACTACAGACGCTTCATAAAAGGTTACTCAACGGTGTTGGCACCTCTCACAGATTTGTTATCTAAAGACAAAAAGTTTTTGTGGGCACCTGAGTGTGAAAAGGCTTTCACTTTGGTGAAACATTTGCTATGTACTCACCCGATACTCAGGGCCCCAGACTTTAACAGGCCTTTTCAGCTGGCAACAGATGCTAGTGGTGTAGAGGCTGGTGCCGTCTTGCTACAGACAGACAATGAAGGTGTGGAACACCCAGTAAGTTTCTTTTCTAAGAAGTTCAATGCTGCACAAACGAACTATTCTACAATAGAAAAGGAATTACTGGCGATTGTGCTGTCGCTCAGGCACTTCGAGGTGTATGTTCCAGCCTATGGCCCAGTCGTGGTTATCTACACTGATCATCACCCTTTGAGATTCCTGAATCAATTTCACAATCGCAATATGAGACTGACCAGGTGGTCTTTGATGTTGCAGGAGTATAACCTGGACATCCGTCATATTGCTGGATGTGACAATGTGATCGCGGATTGTTTATCAAGGGTGGATGATCAGTCGTAGGCTATCACAGGTGTGTGGGTTTGAGTGGAGGAAAATAGGCTGCCCTTATAGTGCAGCCGGGAAAAACATATTAAAATATAAAAATCATATAAAAACTCTTTCTTTTGATATAGGTAATCGTATAAGTTTGTCATAGCCTATAGAGTTTGAGTAGTCCACTAACTATCAAACGGCTGAGCTGCTATAAGCTCGCTCTGGGAGCATGATATTGTGTCTTTTTGCTATTGTTGGGAGGAGTTATAAAATGTGATTTTTTTTTTTTAATAATAAGATGTGTTTTGGTGATAAACTCAGCTTTGTTTTAGTGCCATGCGGTCGCTGGGTGTGAGGGCTTGATGGGGTTCTGTGTTTGTCAGATTTTAGCTCAGGGTTGAGAAAGTAAAATCTTGGGGGAGGTGTGACGCATGTCCAGTGTGAGCATGCTGTACAGAACGCCTAGTCATGCCCCACTCTCGCTAGGATCGTCAGGGCAGGAACTTTGGCTGTAGCCTATGTAGAGTTTCCTAACTTAGTTCATGTGAGCCGTTGTACTATAAGTATTATGAATATGTATTTTGTTTTCATCTGAGTCAACGAGTTCTATTTTATATCATTAGTTATAAGTATTGTGTGTAAAACTTATTTGTAATGATGGGAGGAGAAACAGCCACCGTTGGGGGTCAGTGGGTGCACCAGGCGGGAGGTGGGTCTAACTCACTAGCACTCCCCCCTCCCCCCTCCCCTCAGTGCTAGGGGAGCCTTTGTCTATCCCAGAGGAGAGAGAGAAATTACGTAATGGTTGTCAGTGGGCGGTCCTTAGTAGTTCACGTTGGGCTCACTAGAGGGCCGGGTATATAAAGGGAAGTCTAGCCATTTTTTCGTCAGAACTCATTAGGCAGAGCGACTTCTCATTTCCCTTGCTAACTATATATATTCTTCTGACTGATGTGAACTTTCTCTACTACCTTACATTCTTATCTCCTCTTTTCCCTGCCTGTTTAACTTCCATGGTCCCGTTGGTGCAGAGCTAGTCAGCCAACGTATTATCGCTTGAGTTCTCACTAGATACTTGCCTATTAGATAGCCTATTTTGGAAGGGTTAACTTAGAATAGGATTGATTTATGTTTGTTGCACTTGTATATGCATTTCCCTGTGTGTTATTATTATTCCTGTTTTCTGCTAGTCTAGGTAATGCTAGACTGGGGTAAGGCTTTTCTGTGTTTACGAGTTGTTGTTTGATGCAGTGGTTAAGCGATAAACCTGCATACTCGTTTCGGTTCAGTGAAGCCTAGGTTGTCTTCGCGGCTGACTGTGTTGAGTTAATAATTTACAGTGCGTGAGGGCAAGAGCCTAACCACCCTGTATTTTATTAACAGTTTGTTTTTACTTTGTCAAGGAGCCGGGAGAAAACCAGATACAAGGGATCTGGATTTCTCAAAGTGCACTTGTTAGTTTTAACGTAATACTTTAAACAGTTGTGAGGACTTCGCTAGGCTACGAGCCGTTTTTGCTCAGTCACTGCTACCTTTTTGCCCACAGTACCCCAGCTAGACTTTACTCGATTAGTAGATACAGAATATTATTGAAGCTTTCCTTATGTATGATATTGTTTATGCACTATTGATTTCATGTGTTGCACGCTTGGCTACTTTAGTGATTAGTGGCCCACGAGCACAATCCGAGTAGGCTATTGCCGTTGCATTTGCGGAGTACTTCTTTTTAATGTTTGCCATTTACTATTGCATATTCTTTTAATTATTCTTATGCCAATTTAAACCTTTAATAGTATTTAATTGCCTGTGTTTTGCTTATTGAATTACTGTTCAAAATCCGATACGTACTTCTTACGAGCATCCGAGAAGCATCTAACTTTTTTCAGAAGATTCCTTGCTCGATGCTTAAGGACTATTAATTAACGTAACGTAATAGTGCCGATCCGAAGTAGAGGGTGGAGGACTTCTTAAGTTCTTAGTCAAGGGTGGATTACTTCGGCTTCGGCCAACACTATTCTTTGGTGTTGTTGTTTCTTACTTCTTTGTTTGATTGTTGACCAGACTAGAGAATTCCTGTCTCTTTATTAGTCTGTTGTTGAACACTAGTACCGAGTTCTTGTATACCCCGTTATAGCAGATTGAACTCTGGAGGGTATTGGTGTTTTTTGTTCGGCTGGCAGTACTCAGGGGTTGGGATCGTGTGTTTCCGTTGTGGCAGCGAGCCGTATTCGAGTCCTGATTGAGAGCCCTTGTGTACCCGAGTGCCAGGTCGTAACATATCTAACTCGTAACTGCTTTCCTTCGGAAGTACTTAAACAACTTTACTACTCCTTGGTGTACCCTTACTTTTCATACTGTCACACAGTTTGGGCAACCGCAGGTAAAACTAAGATAGAGAGAGTCAAACTAGCGCAAAAGAAAATTATTAGGACAATCACTTTCAAAAGAAAATATGATCACACAAATGAATTATTTAAATCTCTAAGGCTTTTAAAATGGGAAGACATAAACATATATTTCACTGCTATCTTTGTTTATAAAGCCATTAATAATTACAATCCCATAAATATATTTAATTTTCGTTTAAATGAAAGATATACCTTAAGAAACACAAGAGATTTAGAAATTCCATTATTGGCATCAAATCAATCTCAAAAATTGATTCATTATCATGGTGTAAAGGTCTGTAATGCACTGCCTCGGCATATTCTGGATAAACCCTCCCTGGTCTAGTTTTAAGATGTCCCTCAAATCATTTTTATTGAGTAAATATTAAAACATCCGTCAAATTGTAAGTTACTTTTGTGCTGAGTATGTTTATGTGGTGTAAGTTTATGGGTGCGAATTGTAAGTTACTTTTGTGCTGAATATGTTTATGTGGTGTAAGTTTATGGGTGCGAATTGTAAGTTACTTTTGTGCTGAGTATGTTTATGTGGTGTAAGTTTATGGGTGCGAATTGTAAGTTACTTTTGTGCTGAGTATGTTTATGTGGTGTAAGTTTATGGGTGCGAATTGTAAGTTACTTTTGTGCTGAGTATGTTTATGTGGTGTAAGTTTATGGGTGCGAATTGTAAGTTACTTTTGTGCTGAGTATGTTTATGTAGTGTAAGTTTATGGGTGCGAATTGTAAGTTACTTTTGTGCTGAGTATGTTTATGTAGTGTAAGTTTATGGGTGCGAATTGAAAGAGTATATATTATATGTATGTAAAAATGTAAATTAATTCGGGTTAAATCAAGGTGCCTTAAAGAGAGTTTTCTCTCATAAGGCTTAGCCAGTTGACTTCCATCTATTTAAATTCTGAACTTATTGTATATCTGAAGGCTAAATAAATATATTTGAATTGAATTTGAGAATGTAATTAGATAGGATCCGATAGGAAAGATTTAAGTATATAAAGTAAAAAGGGGGAAATAATGTATTGAAGACAGAGGGGCAACCAATAGTCGGGAAATCAGTTTCGAGTAAGTTGCCCGATAGGTCAGTTTTAAGAAAGGAAAGAACACTCGTCCACATAAATAACGAACCTGTTTGTTAAAAAGGATATTATATCCATTATCATTTGCGAAGAAATTGGGATAGTTTTGGAGGGAGCGTTAAGGACGTCTCGTCAACTATAGTAATATATTCATAAGAAGTTATATAAAGGATTATAAGAAGTTATATAAAGGATTATAAACGTGACGCTGTTCCATGTAGAGGACTTGAGGTATAGTTTACCCATTTAAGAAATATTATCGATCAAGTGTGTATTGTGAATATAGCTTATTTGTAATAGGATTGCGGGAGTGTATAAGTGGGAAGTGTTATCAATTAGATTTATCAAGGTAAAGAGTGTAAACAACCTGTTCATGTGCGTGACTGTATACTAGACTCCAAGATTGTATTTGAGAAGGAAATCTAACTAACTTGTAATTCCGACCGGTTCATTTGTGAGAATCTATTGTCTATTCAGAGAGTGTTAAGGTACCCTTGTTGTAACGACATCTTTGTTATATGAGTTAATGTAAGATATAGGAAAGAGTAGTAAAGAGTAGTAAAGAGATTATAGTTATGTATTAATGCCTTGGTCTCGAGAGCAGACACAATAGGCCCAGTGGACGTGTTTAATTCTTAAGGATAGATAAAGAATATCATTTTTGGTTAAGTAGGTAAATAACAATTGTTTTATTAGGCCCTGGTCTCCACCGTAGACACAGCAGGGCTCAGAACAAACTCTAGTAAGTTAGAAACTAATAATGTGCCTTTGGATCGAAGTCGACTTGAGTCAATACCTGAATAACGGGAATTCAGCTAGGGAGTAACGGGAACTCTAGGGTTCCAAAGTACAACCTATCGTGAATCACGTAATATTCAATCCGTGTCTTGAACTCATCTTGGCCCGAACAGAGAAACCGTTATTAGAGTAGTTAGGAAGTTTTGTTAAATAAAGTATACGAACTTCTAGATGACTGTCGATTTATCCCCCACATAAATAGTATAGTCGAGAAAAGAAAAGAAATACTACAATAATAATATAAATTAACGCTTTACTGATAATTGCAGTCGTTGGCTGAAAATGTACAGAGGAAAAGTTTGTAGCTTAACTCTAACTTATTTTAACTTGTACTGAGGACTAAAACAATAGATTGAATATGAGCTATTTAACCAGTTAAAAATTATGCACTAAGTTTGCAGATGATTTTCGAGTCGAGACAATCGTTGCGTATTTCAATACGGTTTGCTGAATGCTTGTGAGTTGATTTACTGACTATGTTACCGGTTTATCTAGGATAGAGCTGACATATCTCGTATGACTATGTTTACTGTTTGTCGAGGCTAGTTGTTTTAGTCGGTTGCTAAGCTATGTTCACTGTTCACTTGAAATATGTTTATTCAGGTAGTATATTTGTAGGGTAAGTCAAACTGATGTGGTATCATTTTTCAAGATATTCTGAAGTACTGTATTATACATTATAGAAAGTTGGTGTTTCCACGAGCACATTTTACGGCAGCTTTCAGGAACTAGTTTTATTTGTTCATTTATTAATTAATATAATAAAACAATTTTGTTTTATTTCCCAACGAGCGGGCATGCTTGTTTACAACACCGTAGCGCCTGGCGGTTAAATTTACAGATGATGAGCTTCATTCCATGCTCTTTGTCATGCATAAGCAAGAGCCAGAGCGTAATACAATTATATATCCGTGAAAGGGCAATAATAGAGCTTTCCAATGAAACCTGAACCATCCTTCTACGTCCACGAGTTCTCTTGCAACGATCGTGTAACCGGAGGCGAAAATACCCTAAAATTATGTATTTTTCCTGATTTTATCTCTGTTGAGAGCTGTAGGGAGGTGGTGATGAGATACAGTATGTCTCAGTGACGGCCACATAGCGGTGGCGAGCGGTCCGAGGCCGCTTATCATCCCCCCAGCGCTCAGTTTCTTTCTCATAGCTCATAATGGCCTCAAAATGGCACCCGTCATATGACGGGCGCTGCAGGGGTGGCCAATATTCCCTCTCTCGTTATATGACGGGCACGCGAGTTGAGGGTTATTATATTGTTTATTTATTTATGTATTATCCTGTATTATTTTGTGGCTTATTCCCATTAGGAGTGGGGTCTTGACAGGTGTGTGTGTGTGTGTGTGTGAAGTGGGGTGGGGGTAGGGGGGGTATCATTTGGATGTATTCTATTTTTCTATGGGTAGATTCTTTGTCAATCTTCTAGTTCGTCAATGGGCAGAGTTGTGAAGTCGTGGCCGCTTCTGTTTGTCTGGGGAAAGGCAGGGGAGTGTTCCTCCGATCTTCTGGGTCATTGATAGGGAGAGTTATGGGGCCATGTTACTTCCTGGGGTTGTTGTGAAATCAGGGGCGGCTAGCTAGGGCATTCCAAGTGGGTGTCATCGTCAGGGTATCTACTGCTGGGTCTGCGACCTTCTTCTCCGACAGTTCGCTCCTCCAACTGCTGGATCTGGTTGATGCAAGGGGAGCCTTTTTGCCACTTCTTCAGGGTTTGGAACAGCTCCTCCTGCCACTCCCTTGACAACAGGTCAAGATAGTCAATGTGAGGGTTTAAGAGGGCCTTCAGCTCAGATAGCTCCTCACACAGAGACTCGCTTACTTCGCCAATACCTTTAGAGGTCAGATCGAGGATTTGTAAATTTTCTTCCTCTTCAGTAGCCTCACTTGCCTAAGTAAAACAAATTGAGGTCAGAGGTGAGCTGCGAGGGGCGCGGAAGTCGCTGACAGTGCAGGAGGGAAGGAATGGGTTGGTCTTGTTCCTGTGGCGGTTAGAATGACGGTTGTTTTACGGCTGCTCTGGGGGGTTTATATGGCCCCAGCCTGGAACATAGAGAGGGTCCATTGATCCAGGCTAGGCCAATCAGAGGTTGTGGGGGATTAAGTGTCTGCTTCTCTGATCCTGAAGCTGCAGTGATGGTCGGGACATATTTCTTCTCCGAGTTGAGGCGCCTACTCTTGTTGCCCGTCTGGAACCGGGGATCCTGACTGGTTGACTGACTCCGGCGAGTTGGCTGGACATGGAAGGACATCAAGGGGATAGGGACGTTGTCGGGGGTAGGGGTGTCGTCGATGTGTTGGAAATGGATGCGACTTTCTTCCTCCTCCCTGGTGTAGGTGGCCATGTATTCCTGGAAGGTGGCAGGCCTGGGGACATGTATCTCACTTATTTCAGATGGCATCATTTGGCTGCCGTTGGTTCCAGAGTTGCAGGTGGTGAGGGTGGTGGAGAAGTGGGAGATGTATGGGCTATTCCCACAGATATTAGTCATTATTAACACCTTACGAGCGGCCTATGCGGTTTATTTATGTGTACCGCACAGCGGGGTGTTTTTAGCCAAAATAGGGCTGTTTACGTGATCATTTTCATGCCTAAATAAGACCCAGAACGTAAAACAAGTACCTATCCCTGAAAGGGCATAAACAGAGCTTTCGAATGACACCATAACGATCCTTGTATGATGGATAGTTTTCTTGCAATAACCGTGCAACGCGAGTGCAAAAAGCAGGTAATTTGGTACTTTCAGTACATAATTGAGTAGTAGCGAGAGAGGGAGGAGGGAGCTGAGATTTGTGTCAGTAGGTTCGCCGCGGTGGTCTGGAGCAGTCATACGCTCGCTAGTCTCCTGCCACCACTTGTCTCTCTCTCTCAGCCACATTACGTGCTGAAATTGCCACTCGAGTTATGTCGAGCGCCGCCACATAGTCCAGCTTTATTTAACTCGACTTATGTTGCTCGCCGCTAAATAAGGGTTAAGAGAGAAGTGAGGGGAGAGGAAGGAATAGTACCGGAATCGTTCACGATGGAGTTTTAGCGAAAATTTGAGCAAAGAGTTCAGCTTTGTAAAAGGAAGAAGTGATGGTGCAGTGGAGTGGAAAAGAAGAGGGAAACATGAGGACAAAAATATTGAAGATGTTCTTGGCTAAGTGTCAGAAAGCTTGGAAAGATCTAGTTGGAAAGTTCATTAAATTTTTTATCAGTGAAATCGTTTTTGGTGAATCAAACAGATTTGCCTTGATTCCAGTCAGAAACATAAAAACGTACAAGATTCTTGAGTTTGAAGGCGATGGTACCGTTTGAAGGCTTCTTCAATTCCTTATTGCGGACAACAGTGGAACAAGCATGAGTAAACCAAGATTTTTTGCATTAGGCTGAGAGAAAGAAAATTGAATGTATGCCTCCATGCCCAAAAGAATTACATCGGTAATGCACTCGGCATACTCTGAGGTCCCTGGCTACAGAAGTAAAAGTAATTCCATGAGAATTAAAGAAGTACTGCCTAAAGAGCCTCACAGTTGGCAGCATTAAAGTTCCCCAGGCGCCACCAGCTTGGGGGATCGGATGGCCGTACTGGAGAGATACAACAGGTAACGGATATAAGGTTGTGACCAGAGGAGCCCAATGGAGAGAAAAGGTTTACAGCGTAAGTAGACCGATTAGAGGTAAGAGATAAGTTAATGGTGTTGGGCCACTCTCTAAAATGGTCAGAGATATGAGTAGTGTGTTGGACCGGCGTTTTACGAAAGCACGGATGGGCATATTAAGAGCGCGGCGGTTTATCTACGAAAGCGCGGATATTTTTATATAAAAAGCGCGGCTGAATTTTGTATCATTTGCACGTTTTTCACTCAGCTGGAAGTAAGATTGTGTAGCAGTTCTTTATTGATCGCTCACCCCTTCTGTTAGCCAGATGCTTTCATCTGTTGCCCCTTGCTCACCACGGGGAAGTGGAAATAGGGTTTTGAAGCAGGATGTATTTCTTGCTATGAACCGGAAACCCAAACATTTCATATAATTTCGTCTGCTTATTTCCCCTGAATTATAATATTTTTTGTACTGTGAGATGGCATACTCGGTCCTGCCTCGGTCAACTTTGCGTGCAATTGCTGGTTGACCGATACTCCTGATCTTAACATATGATCGAGTAGTCTGGATCTTTCCTGTATATTACATCCATGAACACAAAATGAATATAGATGGATGAGATGCATAAAATTGCTCATTGAAATGAGCATGAAAAGATTCGGCAGAATTGTTGGTACGTTTTTTTTTGGTTCGAGGAGACTTCAGCCCAAAGCACTGGAGGATATCTTGACTCTGTTGTGACATAATTATCAACAAGATAGTCTGCAAAACGTTTACATCTGTCATCCTGCAGTGCGCCCGTCATCAAATCATCGACGAAACAAGCTTCGATATCTGCAGGATCAATGAAATGGAGACCAACTGATAGTTTCAACCACTGGCCTATGTCACTGTTGTTGTCCTTATATTTCCTACTTAGGCCCAGATTTTTTTATTTTTCGCCACCATGCCTGCCCTAAATGGAATCTGCAACATTTGATGATGGCGTTTGGAAAAACACCAGCCAGAGACGCCCAACACAGTTCTACATCACTGTGACTACAAGGGCTGCCCACAAAGGTAGCTACTGCCCCTGCTGCCCCTTCTGTTCCGGCAGAAGGCCAAACCTCTTCCTGCGTGCCCTTGCTGCCCCGAAACACCTCTAGTTTGACCAAGCAGCCGAAGGAGACACTATCTGAGCTGGCCAGACAGAAGACAAACAATCAGCCTGCTGGCTTAAAACAAACCGTTGCATCCTGTAAAGGTGATCCTAAGGTAGAAAGGATAAAAGACTCTGAGGCTTTTCATCTCACACAATCTGGGTTATTGCTTTATGCAGACCAGTTGCCTGGGCCGCTTTATGCGCCAGTACAGATTGTCGTGGAATCCAACCCAATGAAATCTAAAGCTTGTCATCTCACACAATCTGGGTTGTTGCTTTATATAGACCAGTTGCCTGGGCCGCTTTATGCTCCAGGCCAGATTGCCGTGGAATCCAATCCAAACAAACTTAAACAGGAACACCCAAGACAACAAATACTGTATACATCTAATTCGTCTTGAGCCAAACCACTAACTAAAGAACAGCGAGAGGTAGATAGTATTCGAGTCGAACCACTAACCTTACCCCCCACCTCAGGCAAGTCCAATCCAAGCCCAGAGGAAGGTGTCCTATGTTCGAGTCCCGAAAACGTGTCTGTCGAGCGGACAAAAAGGAAAGAAGCCGAGTCCGGAGACGAAATAAGCTGTACCAGAAGTTGTTTGGCCCCGAGTAGAATCCTCGTGGCTTTGTGAAACAACTGTACCAGATCTTCAACCAGCATCCTCCCAGTGACTTCAGTGCTCCTTTAAGTGACTTTATCTTTTCGTAGTGGTAATGCGATTGTGTGAAGGGTTAAGGTTTCAGGAATGCAGAGTCTCTCTTCCAATCATTAACGTTAATTAGAGAAATCTTTCTTCTCTCTTCTGGTTAATTCCGAGACCAGTTTTAGGGAAACATTCCACATCTCTCTCTGAGTATTGATATATATACCTTCATGAGTTATTGGATTCCCGTAACTCGTTATTGAGAAATTATACATATCAGATATTATAGCGAATTTATATACAACACCTGTACACGTAATTGAGATAACTCACTAGCCACCTGAGATTACTCGTCTATGTCGCCAGGTTCATAATTAAAATCAGTGAGCGTTTGCCTAGCAGAGTTGAGTGCTTCATTATCAGTAATTCTATGTTATAATTAGAATCTCTATTATATTAACCCCTCCAACCCGGATGGGCTCTTGAACGCCCATAACAACCTCGGCCCGCGCAACCCGGAAGGGCTCTTGAACGCCCATTGCTTGCATGCGTGCTTTCGAATGCCGCGCGTACATTTTCGGTATCGTGGGACGGTAGGTGGCGCCACCAGGCGTAAACTACGCCACAGCAACAGTATCTACCCCGACGCCATCATGGACAGTACGCCAAATAGTGATTCCGCTGTGTCCGATACCGTGCTTCCTACGACGCCCTTGCTTGTTCGTCGCGCCATACCCCGACGCCATCGCCTAAATGTGTTATCTCCCGGAGGTATTGAGACGACATTGAGACTTTATGAGCGAGCTGATGCCAAGCATAATGTTGATGATGAAGTCAGTGACGACTCCAGTAATTATAAGTCGAGTGATTATGGCCATGAGAGTGACAAAGAAGAGCAATTCCTGGGATTTGCGAGAGAACATGACAGTGATGAGAGTGATGAAGGTGATGTACCAGTTGTTGAGGAAGCTGGTTTACCTAAAGACAGTGAACTTGAGAGAGTGAGCGAGTGGGAGAGTTCAAGGTCACTCACCAAATTTCGCTTAAGTGACACGACGCCAAGCCCTTCCCCAGGTAAATCGCCTTTCAAGCTACATTTGTATAAGCAGAAAATACTTGAGAAGGCGGCCGCGGCAGCTAGGGAACAAGCAAAACTACTTGGTGAGGATGAGGCTGTGAGTGAGGGTCAGCGTGGTGACCCTTCTCGTCCGCCATTGTCTCCCTTATCTACCCACGCCACCCAAGATGACCCGGATGCCCCGCATTCTTCCCCACCACCCCCACCATTGCCAAGGGTTGAGGACCCCACACTTTCGGCCTATTTGCCTCCTAGGTCCCCCGACAGGAGACATACTGCTGCCGAAAAGGGGAAAGGTAGGAAATATACCAAGAAAATTAAGAAAAGTAAGAGAGTTTTGTTCGAGGCTCCCGCGGCGTCCACCCCGGCCGGCCCCAGCCATACGTCCCCGCAACTTTCCCCACGGTCCTCCCCACCTCTCCCGCCTTCAACATGTCTTCCTGAAGAAGTCTTTGAGCTCGCATCACCAATACCTGGGCCTAGTGACAGTGAAACATTGCTTTCTGTCACTCGTCGCAGGCCAAGGAGCCCGGGACCTCGCGGGGACACAGCCTCACCTGCCACTCCTTCCCCACCTCGGCCACCCGCACGCCGCCCACGCATCACTGGTTCCCCGCCAGATTATGTGGGGGCCACTGATGATGAAGGGCACCTCTCTCAAGACTCTGGCCATGATTACATAGGTCCACCGTCAGGGCAAGATGACCACTCTGACGATGACTATATGGACATCGACGACCCTCGACCCATCCGCTTGGCCCGGCGTCGTGCTGCCCGTCGTGCTGCCCACCGCCCTGGCCGCCGCCCTCGCAGCCCTAGGGCACGCGCCTCCCGAGTTGGCCGTGGGCGTGCTGGGCCACCAGCTGGAGCTCCTCGTCAGCGTAGACAAGACCCCTTCTACGTTTTTCAGTGGCAAGACGTAGTTGATGAGGATGCATACAACCCTGATGTGCCAGCTTTTGATGAGGTACTGGAGGGTTCAGGCGTTACCCCCAATTTTCCCGCAGGCCCCAATGCTCCACCACACGAACTGTTTGAGGCCTTCTTTGATGAGGAGGTGGTAGGCTATGTTGTCAAAGAGACAAATAAGCAGCACCAATTCCAGGTCCACTTTTTGGGAAAGGTGACCAAGGGCCACATGAGGCAGTGGACCCCAGTGACTCATAAAGAGTTCATGGTGTTCCTGGCACTCACCATGCTAATGCCTCATGTCAAGAAGCATAGGTTGCCTGACTATTGGATCACCAATGATCTGATATCCACCCCTGCCTTCGGGAAATATATGTCTCGCGACCGGTACCTTGATATCCTCGCAGCGCTCCATCTTTTCACCAACCTTGACGTCCACCTCCCAGACAAGCTGTGGAAGATTAGGACGTTGTATGAGATGATGCGAGAACGCTTCACCTCCTACTTCAAGCCCTTCCGCAAGGTCGTCATTGACGAGTCTCTTGTGCTGTTCCGGGGAAAACTCAGCTTCCGGCAGTATATCCCCTCAAAAAGACATCGCTTTGGCATAAAATTCTTTGTGCTGTGCGACTGCCAAACTGGCTATGTCCTGGACTTCCTGGTCTACAGCGGGAAGGAAGGGGACTTGCTTGTGGACCCCCTCATTGGCTTTGGCGGAGCAGTGGTGCAAGCCATGATGGACCGCTACTTTCATAAGAATCACGTCCTCTACACGGACAATTATTACACGTCCCCCACTCTCTCACAGTACCTGCATGAGCGCAAGACGGGGACTGTAGGCACAGTACGAGGGAAAAGGAAGGGCATGCCACCTTTCCCTCCAAAGACCAAAAAAGGTGATGTGTTCAAGAAGAAGTCGGGGCCCATTCTGGCTATCCACTGGCACGACCAGCGGAAGGTCAACCTCCTGACCACCATCCACAAGGGGGAAATGGTGGAGACTGGCAAGGTGGATCGCCGCACCCAGGCCAGGGTGACCAAGCCCGATGCTGTCCTGGACTACAACATCAACATGAGGCTGGTGGACAAGTCCGACATGCAGATAGGCTTCATTGACTGCCTGCGTACCTCGTGCAGATGGTACAAAAAGTTCTTTCTGCATATGGTGGACATGTCAGTTCTGAATGCCTACAACATATACAAGCTTCGGAATGTGAACACACCCATGAAGTTCAATAGCCTGCGGAGGTTCCAAAAGCAGGTGTTGACGGAGCTCCTGGAGAAGTATGCTATGCCACAGAGGGCAGTGGCACATCCTGGGCCCGCCGTTATTGACCGCTTGCAGTGTGCTCAATACTTGATTAGGCACAGGCTTGGTTCCCTGCCTCAGAATGAATCCGGAAGAACACAGCAGAAGCGGTGCCATGTCTGCTACAACAGCAGGGTGAAGCCGAGGTCAGGTAAAAAGTCAACCCTGGAGTGTGTGGAGTGCAAGGTGGCACTCTGTGCTTTAGAGTGCTTCTTTGATTACCACTCCAAGCTGGAGTTCTAATAATCATACTGAAATTGCCAAATAAAATGACAATATGTACACTATAATTATATATAGGCAAAAAGTGGAAGAAAACCAATGTATTGTAATACAAAAGTCATGTATTATGAGAACATTGATACAAATACAATTACACCATAATAATATGTGAAAGTGACATATGTATATACCAAGTGACATTCATATGATTAGAACCTATAGAAATATATAAATCAGTGAAAAAAGACACAATAAATTGTATATTAAACGTTTACAAATCATATAACTAAGTGAAAGTGACACAAGACCTAATATTTGATGGCCAAAGTATAATAAACACCTGTGATAACGAATAATCAGTGCCTAATACAACAATAACCTACCTCAATTACTAATAAAATGTACGGTATCGAGTGAAAATGAGCATTATCAGTGACAGTGACACTCTCTAAAGCATATTTGTCAAAGTGAAAGTGACACAAGACCTAATATTTGATGGCCAAAGTATAATAAACACCTGTGATAACGAATAATCAGTGCCTAATACAACAATAAGCTACCTCAATTACTAATAAAATGTACGGTATCGAGTGAAAATGAGCATTATCAGTGACAGTGACACTCTCTAAAGCATATTTGTCAAAGTGAAAGTGACACAAGACCTAATATTTGATGGCCAAAGTATAATAAACACCTGTGATAACGAATAATCAGTGCCTAATACAACAATAACCTACCTCAATTACTAATAAAATGTACGGTATCGAGTAAAAATGAGCATTATCAGTGACAGTGACACTCTCTAAAGCATATTTGTCAAAGTGAAAGTGACACAAGACCTAATATATGATGGCCAAAGTATAATAAACACCTGTGATAACGAATAATCAGTGCCTAATACAACAATAAGCTACCTCAATTACTAATAAAATGTACGGTATCGAGTGAAAATTAGCAATATCAGTGACAGTGATACCCTAATAAACATATTTTATATAATTGGCCTCAAAATAACTAGAAAATATCAAATAAACATCACATTCTCAATATCAAACACTAAAATCGTCTAAGGGAGATAAATACTTTGGCGCGCCGAGCGGCTAGGTGCGTCGTAGCCATGGCCGGGGCGACGCGTCCGAACGCGGGAAGAATTTGCCGCCGAAAAGCACTCGTCTTCCCGCGCTCACCATTATGCAACCAGAGGGGCTAGAGACCTCTACTCAAAGCCATTCGACAGAGGAAGGTTTGTGGAAGATTATTCTTTTTTATTCACAACATTACATGACATATTCATTGACTTACAGAGTAGTTAACATAGGCCAAAGATCGTCAAAACACCCGGTACTGGAGCACAGTCGTAAGCTATAGCCCCCGGGGCTGGAGGGTTAACGTAAGTTAATCTTTGTGGATATTTACTATCCATCTGTTCTAAATACTTTGCCAGTGAATTATTATCACTATTGTTCATCTTTTGATGTGTTTAGATGGTTCTTGTGTTTTGCTGTAACCATTCAGTCTTTGTCAATTTGTCAACCATGGAATTAAGCCCTTTTGCCCGGACGGTATTTTTAGCCTTTTTGAGAGACTTCTATCTCTATATTTTGTACTAACCATTATTGTACTTATTTTATCATCCATCACTATTAATCTATTGAGACATACGTATATTATGAACCTCTGCTACTATTGAATAAAACATTCTGTTGACTTGTCATGTGTCTTTATTTGTTGCCTGTCGTTAGTGTATCGTATTAGAAGTAAGTGCCAGCCCTCACCCAGTCAGAGAGTTAAAAGTTGTAACAGAATATCTCACTTTTTTTCCAGAAACGTGGCATAACAATATATATATACACAATCAATGAGACAATTCAACGGGGAATACTTCATAAATATCTTTCTCCAATAACTTGGGCTATAAATGCTCAGCATCGTGGCCGAAGGTGAATCTAGTTACACAAGCGGTATTACAGTTTAAGCGGCAACACAAGGATATAGTATAATTTCTTTAGGTACGTGAGGCGTCAAGAGAAGTATTGTCTTTATCACTCGCTCAGGAAGCTTTCTCCTGGGATGTTCAGTACTATTGACTAAACGTGTCAGAAGGGGTGACTAAAAGGGCAAGGGGGAGCCTGCCAATATGGGGCATCTAGGTTATATATACAGTATACTGTATATATATTTTTGTCTATTGAATTAGACAAAAGGCAAAGCTGCCTGTAGCAAGTGCCTTCCCAATATTTGAAAAAGTGATAGAGAGCCCGGGGGCTAGCCTAGGCTCGCTGGTTGGCTGGTTCTGAGGCTCGGTGGCTAGTGCATGGCATCGGGGCGGAAGTGATGGGGATGCTGGATTTTTGTTATTTATTTTGTTCTATATTCTAACTTCCACATAAGCTTGAAGCATGTAGATTCAACTGCTCAACACAGTGAAGTCAGGAGGCTTGCTTCCAGACTGTGAGGGATACATAGAGACAGTTTGAGTGTTGCAACCGGCTTGTTCGTGGTCTTACCTTCGGAGACCTACGACGCTTAGTTGTCTTCTCGTGGCCCGGTGTAAGCTCCGACTCGTCGAACTTGCATCACCGCTTTCCCGGTGTCCCATCTCACAATATGGGAACCTCTCTCTCTCAAACGCCACCTATTGAGCTGTTTACTCACTAGGCACTGCCCCCATAGCACATTTTGAATATAGGAATATTCAAACAATGATAATTATTGGAAACAGCGAGGGTATCTTTATAGCCTGTCGGTGGACTTTGTGGTGATGCACCGAACCTAAGTAGGCCTACAGCACAGCTTCCATCCCAATACTATCTCCCCAATGACACATTAGGATTCGAAACCGGGACCATTAGGTTACCAGTCCAGTAGCAAGACCACTCCACCACATCTCCCCTTTACTCAGGGTATGTTGCCTAGGACGTTCCAGTCCGGGAACGTGTGGGGGTGAATCCAGGGGGGTTCCGGGCCTATGTACTGCATGTATAAGGAAAGTATAACCTGTACGGGAAAGGATTGTGAATAAAAAGGTGACGTTTTGTTGACTAATGTCCAGTGTTCGATAAATAGATATTAATCGTAGTCATGTGCTGTATTTAAAACTGTTTCGATGGTGTAATGGTTAGTGTTTATAATCTGTGTGTAGTAATCCAGGGTCGAATCCCGATGGATCACATGCTTTCATTAATTTCATTAATGTGTTAAAGGTGTTTGGTGTTGGAGTGAAGTTAATAAAATAGATAGATCATGATAGGCTATAATATATGTAATTGGCTGTAACAATGTACTATTCATGTGCTATAATGTACTGTGACGTCTACCAGCGTTGGCAGAATCGCCTCTCGTTAGCCACTAGCTCTTGCCAGGGACATCGAAATGGGCTACAGTTATCAGAGAATGTTGTTCTTTCTTTCATAGTAGTCGCATTGTCACAGACAGTCCAGTGGTGGTCTTTGTTTTCGTCTGTGACAACGGGTTATATTTTATATCAACAATAGTGATAATAGTACCAGCGTGGGAATGAGAAAGACTTTCAGAGCGGGGAGGTAGTGTCTGGCTTGTGTCCTGTGGCGCCTGCTGTCTTGTGACGTCTCGGCCCGTGATTGGCCGACTATCGCGCTTTTGCGGGCTCCTGTGTAACTAACCTCCTCCATGAGGGTTCCCAGGAGCTGTCCTCGTCAGGAACGGCTTGGCGCGCGTGCTTCTAACATCCCCTTGCATACTCTCTCCCGATCACCCCCTTTACCACTGTTTCTCTCACTCGATTCTCTCTTTCCATACTCTAACCTTTATTAACTGCACAACACTCCCCTTGGGTTCTGCATACGGTTTCCATAGCCGGTCCATTGTATTGCATGCGCCGTCCTCAGAGATATTTACATGTACTTAGAATAGGTTTGAAGGTTCTTAGTTAGTGTAGGTTAAGAACTTTGTGTGTCTCCATTATTGATTTAGTGTTTCTGCTCTTTTATTTAATGCTAGACAGGGATAAGGTAACTGTAGTCGTTGTCTCCGATGTGTGTACGGTTTGCCTATACCTACACGACTTCGAGCGGTCCTGTGGTAGCCTGGGTTGTCTTTTCGGTTGCGTCCTTTGTGAGTGCAGCATTGTGTTGACTGAGGGTTTTGGCCTGTACCAGTTCCACACTTTGCTGCCTCTTTGCTTGTCTTTAGAGGGTTGCCAGGATAGAACCAGATACTTGTGATCTGGATCTATCAAGAGAGCACCCTAGTCAATTTACGTAACTTAAAGGATGCAGTCTTAAGGACATCGCTAGGCTACGAGCCTGTCTTGCTTAACCTCAGTTCCTTACCTCGAGTATCCCAGCTAGACATTATTAATCGAGTAGACACTTGTTAGTATTTAATATAAGCTCTTTGATATGTGCGCATTATTATTCACAGCATTTATTAGTCTAGGTTGTTGCTGAGCCGCACAACCATAGCAGACTGTTTCGTTGATGAGGAAGTACTTCTTTTAGTGTCGAGCATTGCTACCGTTGCGCATTTATAGTATTCTCGTGTCAGTTAACATTATATGTCCTATCTTTTAGTGTATTCAATTTACACGTGTGGTGTCCTGCCTCCTGCCTTTATATAGTTTAAGATACGAGCATCTTATGAGCATCAGACTTTCTTCAGAAGTTTCCAGGTCTATGTTGTAGGACTATACTTCACTTTCTTTCAGATAGGAGTGAAGAGTTTATTGTTGTTTAGAGTAACTGTATTGAAGCATCTTTTTATTGTATTAAATCTTGCAGTGATTTAATTGATGTTTCCATAGATTCCTTTTTATGCAATTTAACACCTTACGGTTTATTTATTGCGGTTTATTTATATGTACCGCCCAGCGGGGTGTTTTTAGCCAAAATAGGGCTGTTTACGTGATCATTTTCATGCCTAAATAAGACCCAGAACGTAAAACAAGTATCTATCCCTGAAAGGGCATAAACAGAACTTTCGAATGACACCATAACGATCCTTTTATGATGGCTAGTTTTCTTGCAATAACCGTGCAACGCGAGTGCAAAAAGCATGTAATTAGGCACTTTCCCCATACAATTCCGTATATAGCGAGTGAGAGAGGGAGGGAGGAGGTGGGATTCGTGTCAGTAGGTTCGCCGCGGTGGTCTGGAGCAGTCATACGCTCGCTACTCTCCTGCCACCACTTGTCTCTCTCTCTCAGCAACATTACGCGCTGAAATTGCCACACAACCTATGTCGAGCGCCGCCACATAGTCCAACTTTATTTAACTCGACTTATGTTGCTCGCCGCTAATTAAGGGTTAATGTAACTTGCATCTTGTTTGTTATCAGGCTATACTAGTGTGGGTTAGCCTGAAGTAGAGTACATTTATGCCCAGTTAAGGATACCCCGCTATCGCAGATTAACTCTGGAGGGTATAGGTGTTTTTGTTCGCCGGCATATAAGTTCGAGGGTTTGGATCTAGCGTACCTTTGTTGCATAGTGCCCTATTACTAGTCCAACAATCATTAAGTACCCTTGTTTTATTCGTAGTCCCGGTCGTAACAGTACTAAAATGCTACAGGTGATATGAACATTCCTCGACCAAGGATATCATACATAAAATTACTTCTCCAGAATAATGAAAACATGCCTTTTATATGCTAGCTAAAAAGCTCTCTTTTTTTACGATGGCACTGGACTATATACCATGAACACTAACACCCAGACCTTGGCTGTCAGTATATGTTGCCATTACTGTCGTCTATCGCCTTCAGACAGTGTAACCATTACCTTAAGTCTCTCTCTGTCTTCAGTAACGACTATCCCACTCTCTCTCTCTCTCTCTCTCTCACTCGTCTTCATAATAATTTTGCTTAAAATATTTTATTATTTAATATTATTGTACCAGGAACCACAATACAAAACAAACTATAACATTTATATTAGAAAATGGGAAAGCTTCGAAATAGAAAAACATAAATAAGCGTCCTAAGAAGACATACAAAGAACTGAGTGAAAGAATCCAGTGCTTTGACCACAAACGTGGAAATAATAAATAATAATAATAATAATATTTATTCAGTTAGCAATTTACAGAGTTGGTACCACATAGTTTGTTACAAATATGACATGTACCAGCCTTGCATAATTCCAACTAAGGATAGCCCAATAAGGCCGTTAGGCGTATTTCCATTGGGGTCCTTGTGGGATTAGGTTAGCTGGGGAAAATGGGGAGGATAAAGAAATAGATACTTTAGAGAAATTATTTCTAGGGGGTTATTTTAAGATACCTTACATCCTATAGTAAATATCAGTAATCCGTAATCAGTAATCATTTCAGTTTGGTTTGTCTATCTCTACTAAGCCTACATATGGAAAATATCTATTATTGTAAAGACACAAACAGTTTCGGTACATCTGGAGCTCTCATCAGACCTTGAATAGGGCTCAAGATGAGCCCAAATTGCCGTGTATTTTAAAATGCAAACTATTTTCAATAAAATGGGTTTACTTTTTCTAGATAAAGATCTGACAAAAGATATGCAAACCTCATATTGAAAATGAAAAGTATACTTCGACCTGTGAACATTATTAATACGAGATTAATAAGTCCATTTTAGGAACACTAACAATTCAACATAGCAAATAAACAAACGGAAATTCGTGTTAGGAAGACAAATAAACAATTGCAATCGAAACAAAATCGAAAGTGCATTGTCAAGAATAGCAGAAAAGATTCCCATTGTAAATAAGACGAATAAAGCTACAACGCAGGACAAAATAAAATACAATAAGCTTAGGCTAAAGCTACAACACAGGATACAATTACATTGAATAAATATTGACTAAACTATAACACAGGATACACTATTATACAATAAGTAGACTAAAGCTAGAACACACGATATAATAATATATAATAGGCATTAAATAAAACAAGAACATAGAACATAACCACATATAGTACACAATAAATATTTTTAATTTAAGAAAAAATTAAACATAAGCCTCGAATAAAGCTACGACACAGGATAAGAGTAAACAAAATAAAGAGTGAAGACAAACTACAGAGGAGAAAGAGAAGTAGATACAATAAAGTTGTAATGTAAATCAGGCTTGGACACAGAGAGGTAAACACAACTTCGCTACCAAGAACCTATAACCTATAGTTCAAACAATGATAATACAATTATTAAAACAAAACAACAAACATATCGGTAAGTTGTAGCTGGAGTAATTTTCTAAGTATTGCGCTAAATGCACAATAATCCATGATCACATTATTGAAATATATTCAAGGTAATGTTTTGGATGTCTGGCCTCCAAAAGACAGGGTCATGAAATCATTACTAAATTTAGATTGTAATCAAGCACAATTTTAATGTAGAGTATAATTATTGATGTTTCCCAGAAGACGGTTCAAGTCATCGGATCATCAAATGCTTACATATGGTAATTGACCATTTAAGAGTTTCGAGCTATAAGCTGTAAACATTGATATGTAGTCGTATGCAACCTATAATGTGTTCATGGTACAAAACAAAATATTAAATAGTATTCAGCATAATCTCAACCCATCACAAAACAACACATTATAACATATACTGTATGTGAATTATCGTTGTCTGCAGATTAAGCTTCATAATTTGAGGTCGATTATGTTTTATGTTAACACGGAAAAAGTAAATATCTTCTGAAGAACGAGAACGTTCCTAATTATTTACTTATACAATCTGAATAATTAACAGATAAATACATTGATGCCAACACATCCTCCGTTGCACCTACCGTTTGCGGATATAGCAATAACTACAGTAGGTGATACAAATGTTGCAACTAGTTGCACTAAAAGTAATCAGAGCCATTGTAATGCCCACATTATAAATTATTAACAGCTTAAATTTAATCCCATTATGATAATGAGCACTATACATATGCGCTCTTACTCTCTCTCTCTCTCGCTCTCTCACACACACACACACACACACATACTGTGTGTTCTGAAGAATTTTCTCAATACACATCTTCGCTCTTATCTCTTAAGCCACTTTCACACATTCACGATGTTGGTCCCGATGTACCCCGATTTGAGTATCGGGGCACAATGTGGTGCAATCCCCAACGTGTGTCGGGGTCGTCGGGGAGCGTCGTGTTACCCGCGGTGCGGGACGTGGCAAATCGGGCTTGGCCACCAAAGGTTTGGATTTGTTCAAATATTTCGCACGATGTACTTTTGGCGTGGTACCATCGGGTAACGTCGGGTACAACGTGTCGATGACGTGGGTCTCCTGTGTCTGCATCCGGTTTCATCGGCATCGACGTGGCGGCGTCGGGGTATAAATAGTTATAATATATTACAGTAAAAGTCATGTAATCCGAATGGCAGCGGACCGACAGTGCTTCGGATTAGTGGAGTATTCTGACAACACTATAAATACGCACATGATGAATAAATAAAGACCTGATATGGTATACGGTAGGCCTAAACCGTATATACCGTATATAATATTCCATAATCAACTTATATTAAACGAGTTAATAAGTTCAAATGAAAAATCAGTGTACCGGTATGATTACCGAAACATGTGTGTGTTAATTGTCGAGTGAGTGTGTGTGCGTGTGTGTGTGTTATTGTTCTTGTGTGGCTATATCGACCGCCACTGATACACGGTATGCAATACATTTTATTATAATTATGCTCTATGGAATTGAATTTCATTTTACCTAATACAGTAGTGTTTATAATAGTAAAAGCCAAAGGAAATACTAAGTGTTATTGATTAATTTAACACAAGGTAGTGTTTGTGTGGGTGGATCGGTTTAGATAGAGGAGATTGTTCCTGTGTTTTCGACGATTCCATCCTTACACAAGCTATGTTTATATCAATCCTTTTGCACAAGATAGGTTTATATCAATACATTTTACCTTCCACAATTAGAGAAAATATGATTCATCACGAAGTGTAGCCTACCTGTGGAGATTAAACGCACTGTTATATTATATACTATATGAGATATACCGGTACCGGTATATCGTTTTTTTATCGTTATTTTTATTTGCATAATAAATCACAACAATTTTTTCCGCTGAACATGATGGCGGTGTTTAGAATATGCTATCATCAATATTGGATTTTATAGAAATAATCTATGTTTTTTGTTTTTATAGAATCCCAGCCGCACCAAAATATTCGCTCTCAATTGGTTTTCACCCATAATAATTATTTTTTTAATTACATGTTTTATGAACGGCAAGAGGAAAGGTTAGTATATAAGATTTCAACAAAACAATACATACAAATAATAATATGTGGAATTTCACCGTAGGTGAAGATTACTGTTCAGTCCGCCCGTAGTTTCCCTCCCCATCTTAGTTGGTTTTCACCCATAATAATTGTTTGTTGTTATTTAAAAAAAAAAATGAACGGCAAGAGGAAAGGTTATTATATAAGATTTCAACAACAAAATAAATTAAAATAATAATATGTGGAATTTCACCGTAGTTGTGAAGGTTACTGTTCAGTCCGCCCATACTTTCCCTCCCCATTTTCACCGATAAAATATGGGACAATGAATATTCTGTAAGCAAGTGATATATTGGATTTTTCATTAGCTTTCTAATGGTAAATATATGGCCTATGTACGATCAAAATTTTAATTTTTCCTGAATATTTTTTGTCCGTCGCCGCTGTCACCCACTGGTAAATATTTTCGCTTCACTTCATGGTCTATTTTCATATAATTTAACGTTCGATACAGATTTTAGATATTAATTTCGTATACCGGCAATGAATACAGATTGTTATTTACGAAGAACCAGCTCTCTACGACAAAAACTTGATTAAAAAAAAATCATACGCCTATACCTTACAAAGAAATAATTCGACCTTATCTTACCTTAAACTTGACCGTTGAACGTAATACCTTTAACACCATATGTATTGATGATATCTGTCAGGCTGCCTGACGTTGTGGCGTCGTCCTCGTCGGGTCGGTCATGTGTCACCATCATAAGTCCATCGCCCCTCGTCGTGTTCCCCACGTGCCACGTCGGGGTAAGTCGGGGTACGGTTTTGACCGGAATTTTGACCGTTACAGCATTGACGTGGCGCCGTCGTGTTGCAACCGTGGTACCATCTGGCCCGGCGTGGCTACGACGTGTCACCGTCGAGGCTTCGTCGTCAAACGCGTACATCCTGTCACTGTCTCTGCCGATGTACCAATTTGTGTACCTCGGGGACATCGGGACCAACATCGTGAATGTGTGAAAGTGGCTTTATGAGAGTGGAATGCGCAAGACATCCAACACACCCTCAACCTTATTGTACCCAACTAGCGAACACAATAGTAGCCTAAACTGTTTGTTTATGTTAGTCTTTCTTTTACAAAAGCAGTACGTTCTGAAACTCACTTCATAAAACTTTGTTTTGCCTATGACTTCCAATCTTTTTCAGTGTCCATTAAAACATTTAGGAACAATTGTATAGTATCTTACATTTGGCTAGTGCCATTTTGATACAGGAGAGATACGATCTATCTATTGTCAGACGCCTTCATCCCCAGGGGTTTGTCTCGAATGAATTACCTCCATCCAGGCATTTCGTGTAGGAGGGAAAGGGTTGCTAGCTCAACCACTCATTATAGTATATATAGTATGTAAGGTGCATGTGTGTCGTACTGTTGAAATGGCTGTGCATATGAATATAGTCTGTAGCCAGTGTAAGTAGCACTATTTGCTAATCAGGTGCTAGCACTCACATTGTGAATGCAACACAGGTGTACTGTCCGCCGTTTCAGAGTGGCTTTGAGAGGCTATGGGGGTGAGCGTCAAATAGTCAAATAATAACCCGTTAAGCTACTTTCACACATTCACGATGTTGGTGCCGATGTACCCCGATTTGAGTATCGGGGCACAATGTGGTGCAATCCCCAACGTGTGTCGGGGTCGTCGGGAAGCGTCGTGTTACCCGGGACGTGGAAAATCGGGCTTGGCCACCAAAGTTTTGGATTTGTTCAAAAATTTCGCACGATGGACTTTTGGCGTGGTACCATCAGATAACGTCGGGTACAACGTGTCGATGACGTGGGTCTGGCGTGTCTGCATCAGGTGGCATCGGCATCGACGTGGCGGCGTCGGGGTATAAATAGTTATAATATATTACAGTAAATGTCATGTAATCCGAATGGCAGCGGACCGACAGTGCTTCGGATTAGTGGAGTATTCTGACAACACTATAAATACGCACATGATGAATAAATAAAGACCTGATATGGTATAGGCCTATACCGTATAATTATACCGTGTATAATATTCCATAATCAACTTATATCAAACGAGTTAATAAGTTCAAATGAAAAATCAGTGTACCGGTATGATTACCGAAACACGTGTGTGTTAATTGTCGAGTGAGTGTGTGTGCGTGGTGTGCGTGTGTGTGTGTTATTGTTCTTGTGTGGCTATATCGACCGCCACTGATACACGGTATGCAATACATTTTATTATAATTATGCTCTATGGAATTGAATTTCATTTTACCTAATACAGTAGTGTTTATAATAGTATAAGCCAAAGGAAATACTAAGTGTTATTGATTAATTTAACACAAGGTAGTGTTGTGTGGGTGGATGGGTTTAGATAGAGGAGATTGTTCCTGTGTTTTCGACGATTCCATCCTTACACAAGCTATGTTTATATCAATCCTTTTGCACAAGATAGGTTTATATCAATACATTTTACCTTCCACAATTAGAGAAAATATGATTCATCACGAAGTGTAGCCTTCCTGTGGAGACTAAACGCACTGTTATATTATATACTATATGAGATATACCGGTACCGGTATATCGTTTTTTTATCGTTATTTTTATTTGCATAATAAATCACAACCATTTTTTCCGCTGAACATGATGGCGGTGTTTAGAATATGCTATCATCAATATTGGATTTTATAGAAATAAATCTAAAACGATAGTTTTTTGTTTTTATAGAATCCCAGCCGAACCAAAATATTCGCTCTCAATTGGTTTTCACCCATAATAATTGTTTTTTTTTAACTACATTTTTTATGAACGGCAAGAGGAAAGGTTAGTATATAAGATTTCAATAAAACAATAAATAAAATTAATAATATGTGGAATTTCACCGTAGGTGAAGGTTACTGTTCAGTCCGCCTGTACTTTCCCTCCCCTTCTCAGTTGGTTTTCACCCATAATAATTGTTTGTTGTTACGGCAAGAGGAAAGGTTATTATATAAGATTTCAACAACAAAATAAATTATAATAATAATATGTGGAATTTCACCGTAGGTGAAGGTTACTGTTCAGTCCGCCAATACTTCCCTCCCTATTTTCACCGATAAAATATGGGACAATGAATATTCTGTAAGCAAGTGATATATTGGATTTTTCATTAGCTTTCTAATGGTACATATATGGCCTATGTACGATCAAAACTTATATTTTTCTTGAATATTTTTGTCCGTCGCCGCTGTCACCCACTGGTAAATATTTTCGCTTCACTTCATGGTCTATTTTCATATAATTTAACGTTCGATACAGTTTTTATATATTAATTTCGTATACCGGCAATGAATACAGATTGTTATTTACGAAGAACCAGCTCTCTATGACAAAAACTTGATTTTATATACAAAAATTCAAACGCAAAAAAAAAATACCTTACAAAGAAATAATTCGACCTTATCTTACCTAAACTTGACCGTTGAACGTAATACCCAGTACCTTTACACCATATGTATTGACGATATCTGTCAGGCTGCCTGACGTTTTGGCGTCGTCCTCGTCGAGTCGGCCACGTGTCACCATCATATAAGTCCATCGCCCCTCGTCGTGTTCCCCACGTGCCACGTCGGGGTACGGTTTTGACCGGAATTTTGACCGTTACAGCATTGACGTGGCGCCGTCGTGTTGCAACCGTGGTACCATCTGGCCCGACGTGGCTACGACGTGTCACCGTCGAGGCTTCGTCGTCAAACGCATACATCGTGTCACTGTAGCGGGCGTCCCATACAGTACGTAAAGACCCGACAAGAGCCGATCTTTTCAAAATTTTTGAATTTTTGCTAAATCGTCTGTGATCGAGTAAAGTCATGTAAATCAATCGGCTCTACTCGAGTTGATCTGGAACTGGATGGGGTGCCCGCCGACAGGTCCGTGAAGTCGGCCAATAATTAGTGTATACGCTATTTTTCAGCCGACTGTTTTTGATGGTCGGGGAAAAAAAACGTTAAATTTTGGACGTGTTGCTGACGTATGTCGATTGGTTTTCGGACGTGCAGCAATCGTTTTTGACGTACAATAGTCAGGAAATAATCGGGCAAAATGTTCGAACAAGACTATAGTACGCTCGACACGACCATGACATGACAAACGCCCGACTAAAAACAGACAACCCAGTATGCCATACGTCCACAAGATGTTTGGAATCACGTCCACAACACGTCAAGCAGCCAACATCAGGTTGACTCACACGCCAGCGAACAGATAAATGCGACCAAATGTTCATGTTCACACGTGTTAATCGCGTTCAGTACAATCCTGTCAGTGATCCCTAGGCTGTCGGACATTGCAAACTTGGACCGCTACCTGGAGAATGCCGTCACTGGGCCGCTGAGGGACTTCAATTATTAGTTTTTCTTTTCCCCCCTATCTCTATTTTCCTATCGGTTTTGTTTTATTAGTTTAAATTCACCAAATAGCATTTCTTTTCCCCCCTATATATCTCTATTTTCGTATCTGTTTTTTGTACTTTTACAATAAAAAAAAATGTGTAATATGTTGTTTGCCATATCCTTGACCTAATGTAAGTTTAATTCATGTAAACGCTAAGATAACTCTGCACAAATATGACTTCAATTACCTAAATATTTATAGACATGTTAGTACCAAATAATCCTACCATAATATCTCGTGCAACAAACATAGAACAAACCAAGTACAGAAGGAATGAAATAAAATAATTATAAATAATGATAAATAAAATAATAATAATAAGTATTATCAATATCCAAGAGGCTATAAGGGAATAACAATAGAAATACAGTTTGTTATGCTCCTGTGATTATGAAGGAGCTCTTACTATGTTATAGTTATAGGCTGATAACCATACTCCACACGATGTAGATAGATACTCATAGCTATCTTATCTTTAAGTCTCTTTGTTTACTCTAGCTCTCGTTATAATTGCTATATTTATTGATATATAAGAATTATGATAGTTTTACTATAGTTGGAGTATCGTTATATATTTATAAGAATATATTTCGGTTATAAAAACAAAGTTATGAATTTTGTTTATTTGTACTTTTTTATAGCTTTTTATGTATACAGTAGGCTATATAGTTTAAATATTATTACACTTCAGATAATAGTTTCACAGAGTTTCACAGAGTTGTAAATGACTGAATAATTTACCAAGACGACTTGGATTGTTATAACACGTACTGAATGATGTTATATACTTGGTTTAATTTAATGTAGTTTGTATGATAACTAATAAATGTTTCCTAGAAGTTCCAACCATAACTAGCACTCTAATATTTATTATTTAAATTGTACTCACTAGGATTAAATGTGGTGTCTTTCTGGGACTCTCTCTTTTGGAGTCCATGATGACTTCGTAAGGCTGTGGTTGTTTACTGGCTGGCTGGTACTGGTACTAACTGTTTGAGTTTTAATCTTGAGCTTATATAGGGCTCAAGTGAATATGTCCACGTCCACAATCACGTGTGAATAGCTTCCATGTTTACACTCATGTGTTTAAATTATATATATAACTCTATGTAATTAAACTCTGGACTCGGAAGTAATCTCTTAGGACTTGTAATCTTGGATTATATTTCCAGTGTTTACCAACATGGTAGTGTTTATTTAACATATAGTGCTACTTGATCTACTTCCACAGTAGATACCTGAATTACACTTTAAAACTGAGTTACTAGTCTATCACTTAATCTATTGATACATAAATTATATTAACTTCTAATATAAACTATAAATCATAAATCCATTATGTAAACAACAGCTGATCAATGATTACTCACAGATATACACAGGTTGGTTCTGGCTATTGTATACATTGGCTGATATAGATAATGAGACTCTCGGATCCTTATCTTCTGTACCATTATCAGTGTTCTCTCTGAATTCCTTATTCTTAGTGGGTATATGTCTTATTCTAGCCTTTATTTACATTATTTATTCACTAGAAGATTCATTCATGTTGAGTACATCTGTTCTCGACATGAAGGATTGATTTTTGTATTGTTGAAGAATAAGGGATAGTCCGCTGGGAGTTCCTGACGGGTAGATAGATGGAGAAATTGGGTTTTGGAAGCATTAAAGGTAATGTCCAAACTCTGATATAGACAGTCTTTACTTTAAGTATTACATTAGGTAATTAGTATTAAGTTTGTGGGATCAATGGTTATATAGAATAATTATGAAGTTAATAATTATGTTCTATATTGGATATTGGGTAGTCTATCATTCCTATGAACTTAGGTGATTATAATTGGGTGGGAAAATATATGCCTACCCATTTGCGCATGCGTGATATTGGCGGACCTCTCGCGAATATTGTGAGGGTCCTGCACTCTCTTCCTAGCCGCCACAACTACCAGACCGTCTGCCTACGCTCTCGTGTTTTCACCTCACCTTTTGCCCCATTAGTGATAGTACTTAGCTCATCAATTCTCCATCTATCCATACTAATCCATCGATCATTAATTATCATTCTCATCAATCATTAAGTATAGTGGCCCCCTTCTTTATTCATCCACTCTATCCTATTAGCTAACACTCCCGTTTCACACACTATATTGTAACATCATCACGGTTCAACAGGTCAACAAAGTTCTACAGCACTAGTTCCAGTCTTCAGGTGATATAAACTATTATATGATATTATTATACAGTCCACTGAACCATCTAACTAACGAATATCTATATAATATATGGTCCTTCGCCCGTCCTAGTGTTGTGGCACCTAGCCGGCTAGCTCCCATTATTTCCTGGTCCGTGAGCTTTCTGCATGGCTACGCTCTCGCTATTATTTTCGTCTGTTTCGGCCGCGAGGGTTTTTGTGTATTGCCAACATGGCGCAAGGCTTCTTTAAGCACAGCGTGGCATAGGCGAAAGTTTTGAGCCAGAGAGGGCTATTTACCCTGGCCTTATAAGAAAGGTGACCATTATAGGCCATTAATATGTGCGGGATCTGTATGTAGATAAGCCAGTTTACCATCCCTACTACACTGTCAAACCTCTTGCCGCCCCAGGGGCTAAAGTAAGCACTATGAGGAGTACTGAGGCCTGGGAGCAATTACTTAGCTGGCGTCCTAATTTGACATACCTTGTCATCGGTGGCAACGACGTGAAGTCAGGTGTTGCACCAAAGGATTTAGCCAACGAGATCCAGGAGTTGGTTAGGGAGATAGAGAATAGGACAGGAGGCCATTGCTTCATAATAGGAATAGAGAAGCGCCAGAACCCTAGAGGAGTCGAACCCGCCGAGTTCAACAAAATTCGCAATTCGGTTAACCAGTGGCTCAAGCGCAACCTGCCATGGACTCGGAGCCGGTACCAGTCCATGAACACCTCAGCAGCTGATTTTGGGTGGGATGGTATCCATCTTACACCGCCCGCCTCGGATCGGCTGTTCCGGGAGATCATTTAATCGGCTCGGGTCTTCTTTGGTGCAGACGCTTAAGCCATAGGCCTATAATGCATTTTTCTGATTAATTGAAAGTGCAATGTGTCTTGCTTTTCTGATTATGCCTAATTAAATTTAAATTTAAAGATATTTATTGGCTTTTCTAAATTATCAGTGAATCACGATGCATCTAGTTAAACCTTTTCAAAATTCTGAGATAGCCTAACTTTTCAGAATTTCTGTGATAGCCTATAACTTTCTGATTATTGTGTCATCTAAATTTCTAGTACTAAAATTTGAAGGGTTGTACTTTGGGTTTTAACTTTAATGATTTTGGCACTCGGCAGGTGCGTACATTTAATTCTACAAGTTCTAATGCCACTCATGTTCTGAAAATTTGCCATTTATCCCGTTGCTCGTGTTTAGTGTTAGGTCCGAACCCGAGTTTGATTGGCTATTTATCACCATGTCTTGTTAGTATATCCTTTGTTTTTTCCCCTTTTTATTTCTTGCCGTTGCTCGCGATTTGTGTTAGAACCCGAGTTTGATCGGCATGATAAGTATTGCAATTTGTTTTCTTTCTCGCATTTGATGTTACTCGCATTTGTTCTCGCTCTTTGATTATCTGTCATTGGTCGCTCGCGTTTAGCGTTAGAACCCGAGTTTGATCGGCGGAAGATTTCCTGTTTCACATAAACTGTCATAAAGGTCTGGGTTTTGCATTTTTCATTTGTTTTGGACTAAAGGTGACAATATGGAAGCTCTAGCCCAAGGCAAACGCTGTAGGGCAGGTATTAAAGGTTCCTTGACTGTCCTGGCAGCAGGTTTGGATGAGTTCTTGGAGTCCGCAACTCGGGTAGAAATCGAGGCAAAACTTCATAGCGTGCAAACTCAGGTGGCCAAATTTGAGGCCAATCAAGAGGTCTTGTTGCCGCTATACACCTCAGTCGATGAATATTTTAAAGAGAACCAAGCGGATACCATCTACTTATTTGACATCTATGGGATAGTCCCCCGCTTAAAGGCGGAATTGGGTAGTCAAGAAGGGCAAACTCGATCCGACAACAAAAAGGGATCGGGAGTTAAATTTCCGCACCCCTACCCACCTTCGCTGGCGACTCCGCATTATGGACTGGGTTTTGGGACATGTTTCGATGTGTGGTGCATGAAAGGACAGACTTAAGTGCAATTCAAAAGTTAACATACTTAAAGGGTCAGTTAAAGGGGGATGCCTATAATCTGATAGAAGGTTTCTCGGTGGAGGGTGCAACCGACGCCCCCGCCTTAGACTTACTTCAAGAAACCTTCGGGCACCCCGACAGGGTAAAAGCGGCACACATCATGCATTTCCATTATCTTGTCGCTCCTAAATGTCAGGCCGTATAACTAAAGGCTTTTTATGCCACCATGGAAAGTGCCATGAGATCTATGACTAGTCAACAGGTGAGTCTGGAAGAGTTCTGTGTGGTTACATTGCTGAATAAATTGCCATCACCAGTTAAGGAGACCATTAGGAGGGAGATGGGTGAGCAAAGCCTAGATTACAAGACTTTCACACAGTGTTTTCAGGCAGAATTGTATAACATGGTTGGTCAGGACTCCCCAGGAAAGAATATGCCTGTGGCTACGGCTGCATTCGCAACACAGAGTGGTGGTAGCTGGTTCCCATGTAAACTGTGCGGTGGGAATAACCATCCCTGGTATAAATGCTTTAAAAATAAAACGGGGCCGCTCAAAATTAAAAGAGCTCGGCAACTACGACTCTGTGCGGGATGTCTCTCCAGTGATCATGGTAGTAATGGGTGCACTAACCCTAACATCAAAAATTGTAGGTATTGCCAGGGTAAGCACTTTCACTCCCTGTGCCCAAAACAGAGAGAGGCAAGACTGGTAAGTGGAGGTACTACAAGGGAAGAGTCAACACCTACAACCTCAACAACAATGTCTGTAAGTATGAATAAGCAAACTGTGATCCAACCCACAGTTCAGCTGCCTGTAAAGGGTAGACACAGGAAAAGTATAAAAGTCAGATCGCTATTAGACCAATGCTCACAGAGGACCTTCGTGAAGAAATCCGTACTACCGTCCCTTTCATACGAAACCGTGGGGACGCAAGAATTACGGCTTCATGGTTTCACCGGAACTCAAATCCCTTGTGAGTATACTATTGTAGCACTGAAATATTTACATCGGGGTAGGTTCCATCGTCTCGAAGCAATTGTGGTCGAGGATCTTCCCGAACATAAAGGTGAGTCTAGTCTTAGTGCTGAAATGATTAGTTTAAAGCACCATGGCATTAAATTGGCCGATTCATGCGTCACAGAGACAGCACAGCTGGAGGTACTAATTGGTGCCGACTATTACTACAACATAGTGCGACCTGGTTATAAACGGGTAGGTAATTTGGTTTTACTTCCAACCAAATTCGGATATGCACTGAGTGGTTCTTATGCGGCATCCACATCCAGTTCCAATACTGAGGTTGTAACAATTCTAAAAGTGGCAGTAACTCCAGTGGACCAATATATGTCTACTGGACAGTTCCCGTGCAAAGAAGAACTGAATGCTTTGTGGGATTTAGACCACATTGGCATATCACCCAAATAACATTCGCAAGCCAAACGGCAAGCTTTGATCAGTTACGAGGAGACAGTCACGTATGATCCAGAAAGTCTACAGTATCAGGTACGTCTTCCCTGGACCGAAAAAAAGGGACGGTTGCCCACCAACAAAGGTTTGGCTGTGGGTAGGTTACGAGGACTCCAGAAGAGGTTCATTGTTGACCCTGGTTTTTGTCAACAATATTCGCAGGTAATTTCTGATCAGTTGTCGTGTGGTTTCATTGAGGAGGTTTCATTCGATGACCCTGGGTCATGTCACTATCTGGCGCATCATGGGATCTTAAAGGAAAGCAGGACTACTCCGGTTCGTATTGTATTTGATTGTTCCGCTAAGATTAACCAGTACTTGCCTAGTCTGAACGACTGTCTGTACACGGGACCATCTTTAGTACCGGAGTTAGCTCAAGTCTTGTTGAGATTCCGTTTACATCAGTATGTGTGGGTCAGTAACATTGAGAAAGCCTTCTTGATGTTAAAACTACATGAGGACGACAGAGATTACACCAGGTTAATGTGGCCAAAGGATCCTCTTCGACTAGATTCGCCTCTACAATGTTATCGGTTCCAGGTTGTATTGTTTGGCGCTACCTGCTCCCAGTTTCTGCTTAACGCGACCATCCTTAAGCATCTTTCTCTTGTTGATGCAGACCCGGAGTTGGTGCAGGAAATTAGGGCCCGGCTATATATCGATAACCTCCAAGGCACGGGGGATAATGAAAGTTCCCTCGTCCATGCTTACGATATGGCTCATGAAGTAATGAATAATGCCCATTTATTCCTGCGCCAATGGGCCACAAATAGTCCCGTCATGAGAAAGGTGTTGCAGAAGGATGGTGTTGCTGCGGAACAACAGGATTTGGTGAGAGTACTTGGCCTGGTGTGGAAAACTGACTCTGATTCTCTTTCCTTTGGAGTTCAGTATGCTCCTTTTGACCAGGTTACAAAGCGTGAGTGTTTAAGGTTTGCTGCCAAACTCTTTGATCCTTTGGGTGTTGTGTTGCCAGTATCAATAAGGTCTCGAATCTTTCTCCAACAATTGTGGAGACTGAAATTGGGTTGGGACGATGTTCTCTCTGTGGACCTGCAAGCGGAATGGCGGGGGATAGTGGATGACATGGTTCTCTGTAATTGTATTGAGTTCTCTAGGAGGATCTGTTTCAGAAAGACTGTTTCCCTGCATGCATTTGCTGATGCAAGCAGTGTCGCTTAAGGGACTGCTATATATCTAGTCAGTCCAGAGGGTAGCCACTTGGTCATGGCAAAGGCTAAGGTGGCCCCCATCAAGTCCCTTTCCATCCCTAAATTGGAGTTGACTGCAGTTCTGCTAGCCGCCAGAATGATTAACTTTGTTGAGAATGCCTATAAAGATAAACTTCATATCTCTGAAACCTATGTGTGGAGTGACAGTCAAATTACGCTACACTGGATTCACAGTCAAAAGAAACTGCCAGTGTATGTTACTAACCGCATCGACGAGATACATGCCCTAGTCCCGACTGCTTATTTCCGGTATGTGTCGACTAAAGAGAACCCAAGTGATATGGTATCTCGAGGCGTGTCTGCTAAATGTTTGAGTTCTTCTGCGTTGTGGTGGAATGGGCCTTCTTGGCTCCCGAAACCCGATGGATGGCCAGAGAATATAGATCTCCAACAGCAGCCCGCTGGTATCGTGATCCAAATTGTAGGCACGGTGCCCCAAGATGACACACAGTTATGGGACTGGCACAAATATAGCAGCTATGAAAGATTGCAGCGTGTCACAGCATGGGTGATACGTTTCATAAATTTTTTGAAGGCAACAAGAAATAGCCTTCCCCCCACAGGTAGTGCGCATCTCAACGTAAATGAAATTAGAGCTGCAGATAATGTTTTACTCAAATTATGCCAAAAAGAGACCTATTCGCAGGAACTTAAAATAATGGTGAAGGGTAAACAGTCCAGAAATAACTTAATCAAGCAGTTAGGACTACACCTGAAGGGAGGTATAATTCATTGTGGAGGCAGATTGAGGTTAGCGGCTATCTCGGAATCATGCAAGTATCCTAAACTTCTGCCCTCCAAACATCCCTTGACCCACCTGATAATTGATCGGTGCCATCGGCTCTGTTGCCATTACGGGGCCGGTCACGTGGTTACCTATGTTCGTCAAAAATGGTGGGTGCCTAAACTCAGGCAGGTGGTGAAAAGCGTACTGGGTAAATGTCTGAAATGTCGTCGGGTAAAAGGTAAGCGCTACGACTATGCAGGACTGCCACCTTTACCAGCCCTGCGAACCACCCCTGGAGACCCGTATCAGGTCACTGGGGTGGACTATAGCGGAGCAATCCCGATCAAGGACTCGCCGACCATAAAGGCTTACATGCTTTTATTTACTTGCGCGGTCACCAGAGCGATTCACATCGAAATAGTCACCAACCTCACTTGTGACAGTTTCCTCCATGCATTCAGGAGGTTCTGTAGTCGACAGGGATTTCCCCGGATCATTTTAAGTGACAATGCCAGCACTTTTGTTGGGGCCTCTGGGTACTTATCGGACATTTGTAAATCACCCTAAAGTTTAGTCCCACCTTTGGCAGTGTTCAATGTGTGTGGCGGTTTATCCCGGCTAGGGCGCCGTGGTTCGGCGCTATATGGGAAAGGGCCATCGGCATTGTCAAGGCGGGGTTGAAGAAGGTGTTGGGCCGTGCCTTAATTTTCTTGGAGGAATTGACTACTCTACTGTTGGAAATTGAGGCCACTATCAATGATCGTCCCTTATATTATGCTTCTGGCAACCTAGGGGATCTTACCCCAATAACACCCTCTGTGTTGGTGCGGGGTCATCGGTTGCGGGATCTTCCTGATGGTAATGAAGTAGAGGATGTGTTGGAAGATCCAGACTACATAAATAAAGATGTCATTTCAGCAAGATATCAATATATTCGCAAACTGTCGAAAGATATCTGGTGACGCTGGTCTATCGAGTATCTGGTGACCCTCAGAGAGGCGCATAAGTGTAAGATGAGACCAATAAATGGTCGGTGGCCGGGTATCGGTGATGTCGTCATCATTCATGATGAGGGTCCGTGCCCTTTTTGGAAGTTGGGCCGTATTGTCGAGTTATTACCCGGTCAGGACGGAGAAGTCAGAGTGGCTAGAGTCCGGACGAAGACGGGAACATATACGCGGCCGACTGTCCGTCTGTACCCTCTTGAGGGGGACATTGAGTGCAAAGAAGACTCTTCGGAGATGCCTGGAGACATTCCCACAGTGGCTACCTCGACCAATCAACCGGTCGACGTACCCAGTGGACGTCCTAGTCGACAGGCGGCTCAAGCCTCCTCCCAATCATGGCGGAATAAAATAGCCTCTGGGCTTTTGTAGATACTGTATTATATAAACCTGGTGGTGGGAATGTGTCCAAACTCTGATATGGACAGTCTTTACTTTAAGTATTACATTAGGTATTTAGTATTAAGTTTGTGGGATCAATGGTTATATAGAATAATTAAGAAGTTAATAATTATGTTCTATATTGGATATTGGGTAGTCTATCATTCCTATGAACTTAGGCGATTATAATTGGGTGGGAAAATATATACCTACCCATTTGCGCATGCGTGATATTGGCGGACCTCTCGCGAATATTGTGAGGGTCCTGCACTCTCTCCCTAGCCGCCACAACTACCAGACTGTCTGCCTACGCTCTCGTGTTTTCACCTCACCTTTCGCCCCATTAGTGATAGTACTTAGCTCATCAATTCTCCATCTATCCATACTAATCCATCGATCATTAATCATCATTCTCATCAATCATTAAGTTTAGTGGCCCCTTCTTTATTCATCCACTCTATCCTATTAGCTAACACTCCCGTTTCACACACCATCTTGTAACATCATCACGGCTCAACAGGTCAACTAAGTTCTACAGCACTAGTTCCAGTCTTCAGGTGATATAAACTATTATATGATATTATTATACAGTCCACTGAACCATCTAACTAACGAATATCTATAGGTAACAAGGTTTTCTCTGCCCCAATTGGAGATAGTAGTTAGATCAGAATTTAAGTGTTCTATGGCTTCATTCCGTTTGTCGTTGAGGAATTGCTTGCTTGGGCATTCTGAAAAACTAATGGAGTAGTGTAAGGTTGAGTCGTCTGCGTATGAATGGATGGGAGTTGAGGTACAGTTGAGAAGGTCATTTATAAAAATTAGAAAGAGAATAGGAGATAGGACAGAGCCCTGAGGAACACCAGAGTTTATAGGGTGAGGAAGTGAGCGATGGCCGTCGACAACCGTAGCTATGGAACGGGCGGAGAGGAAATTAGAGACAAAGGCACAGATGGAGGGATAGAAACCGAAGGAGGGTAGTTTCGAAATTAAAGATTTGTGCCAGACTCTATCGATGGCTTTCGATATGTCTAGTGCAATAGAAAAAGTCTCACCGAAGTCCCGAAAGAAGGATGACCAAGAGTTAGTAAGATATGAAAGAAGATCACCAGTACAGCGACCCTTAAGGAAGCCATACTGGCGATCTGAGAGCAGATTATGAGAAGAGAAATGCTTAAGAAATTTGGAAGCAAGAATAGTTTCAAAAACTTTAGAAATACAAGAGATAAGAGCAATTGGACGATAGTTGGAGGGTTGAGAGCGGTCACCCTTCTTTGGGACAGTTTGAATGAGAGCAAACTTCCAGCATGAAGGGAAGACGTTAGAGGATAGACAGAGACGAAAGAGTTTGCCTAGGCAGGGAGTCAGCACGGAAGCACAGTTTTTGAGTACAACAGGAGGAACACTGTCCGGACCGTACGCCTTATTAGTATTAAGCTCAGAGAGGGTTGAAAGTACATCTTTAGAAGAGATTAGGATATATAAGGTATAAGTAAGAGGGAGATGGGTAGAGAGGGAGGTATAGCACCGGAATCATCCAAGGTGGAGTTTCTAGCAAAGTTTTGAGCGAAGAGTTTAGCTTTGACAGAGGAAGAAGTGATGGTTGTGCCATCAGAGTGGGAAAGGGGAAGGAAAGACGAGGAAGAGAAATTATTGGAGAGGTTTTTGGCTAGATGCCAGAAAGCTTGGGAAGAGCTAGAGTTGGATAGTTCAGTGCATTTATTATTGATGAAAGAGTGCTTGGCAAGTCGAAGAACAGATTTGGCTTGATTCCGGGCAGAAACATAAGAAGAATGAGAGTCTTGAGTTTTAAGGCGTCGGTACCGTTTGAATGCTTCCTCCTTATTGCGGACAGCAGTAGAACAGGCGTGAGTAAACCAAGATTTTTTAGCATTAGTCTGAGAGAAAGAGAATGGAATGTATGCTTCCATGCCCAATAGGATTACCTCGGTAATGCGCTCAGCACTCTCCGAGGGTCCCCGGCCACGGAAGCAGAATTAATTCCATGGGAAATCAAAGAAGTACTGCCGGAGAGCCTCCCAGTCGGCAGCGCCAAAGTGCCACAAGCGCCGCCGGCTAGGAGGATCGGGTGGCCGTACTGGAGAGATAGGACAGGTGACAGAGATAAGTTTATGGTCGGAGGAGCCCAAAAGAGAGAAAAGATCGACAGTATAAGAAGAAGGGTTAGAAGTTAGAAACAAGTCAAGAATGTTGGGCCGATCTCCAAGGCGATCCGGGATACATGTGGGTTGCTGAACTAACTGCTCTAGGTCATTTAGGATAGAAAAGACGTAGGCTTGTTCACCAGGTGGGTCAGTAGTATGAGAGAGGAGAGCCATTGGCGGTGGTCAACGTTGAAATCACCTAAGATGGAGATTTCTGAGAAAGGAGAAATGGATAGAATGTGTTCCACTGTAGAATTTAGATAGTCAAAGAATTTGGGAAAGTTGGTATAATTAGGGGAAAGATAGACAGCACAGAAATATTTAGTAAGAGAATGACAGGAAAGTTTGAGCCATAAAGTTGAGAATTCAGAGGAGTCGAAATCGGGAACACTAGAGCAAGTGAGTTTGTTGTGCACATATGCACAACATCCGCCTTTGGCTTTGAAACTAGGATAGAGAAATTAGGAGGTAACAGAGAAGGAGCTGCTGGATGTTGCATCAGACACCTGAGTTTCGGTGAGGAAAAGAAGATCAGGTTTGTAGGAGGAGAGATGGTGTTCAACAGAGTGAAAATTAGAGGAAAGTCCGCGAATGTTGCAGAAATTAATAGAAAGGGTAACAGGCCGAGGTCCAGGTAATTTTGTGGGGTCGTCAGGGGAAGGTCGGGCGGGTGAGGGGGTATTTATGGTCCCCTGAGGCTGGGCTAAAATTGATCATTTGGTTTTGATTTTGGTGTGGAGGAATGAAGTGTAGTGTGCATGCTTAGTGTAGTGAAGTGGATAGGAGGAGGAGGTGTTTGTGAGAGCTAGCTGGATTGATCTCAGTGTTAATGAGGCAGAAAGAAAATCAGTAAGAGAGGCCAGGCAAATGAAACAGGAGTTCCAGCGACACTTTATCACATGCCTATAACCTCACCTGGGTCTAGCCCTAATCGATTGGTGCCTACAATGTGTGTGTGTGTGTGTGTATTTGTTTGTGCGTGTATCTATATATGTGTGAAATTATATTTAATGATATTAGGTTCAATATAATCTTAGTCAATTATATTTGTGAATTTACATAAAAGTGTATTTTAAAGAGACTGAAGATTTATCTAAATGTTTTTGTGAAAGTGAGATAATTATCAATTCATTAATTGCTAACTATAGGTGTAAGATTAGTTTGTATATAATGTAATCAAACAAATGTTACAGACGTACATACAGACACACACACTTTAATATGAAGGTTAACTAAGCATATATAATGTTCCAAGGGATGTAGGCACAGATTGAAATGGTATTATGTGCAACACTCTTCAAGATAATGCCAGTGTTATATATTGGGGCCAAGGAGTAAAACATTTCACATGCCATTTATATTTAATTGGTGTATATATTTATATATTTTGTTTTGGGGAGGCTATAAATGGGGGAACAGTGTGTGTGTGTGTGTGTGTTTGTGTGAGAGTGAGGCACCTGAGCAATTATTGTGGAATGTTGGTTGGCAGGAGACAAGTGCAGCGACGAGAAAAGTTGCTGGATACAAAAGAATTGCTCGGTATTTAATCAAGTGCATTGCGAGAGAGAGAGAGAGATGCACGAGTTACATAGATACACTACACAGAACTTGCAGTACCTACTCGGCAGTCCGGGCTTAAATCTAAATGTGTAGGTGCTACTAAAGGGGCTTTCACACATAGACAATTTGAATCTCTAATCACACCGAGTTGATTCTCGTGATGGATTTGGTACTCTAGTTGGGAGAGGTAGTAGTGATGTCGCGTGCAATCGGCAAGTCGGTGGAAAATTTTAACATGATCCAAATTTGGGTATTTTATTGTAAAGGCATTATTAGGCATAGCGATTAGTAGGTCAGACGTAGGTCAGTTGGCATTCATTTGCAGTGATTAGTAGCTATTAGTAGGTAATTGTAGCGGATTATTGAGTGGGGGTAGTGACTCGGTTTGTCTAACGACCATGAGGAGTACCCAAGATTGTTTACAAATTAAGAGTTGCAAATAATAGCCATGAATAATCATGGCACACTGGGTCGAAAGATGTGCAAAATCTTGTTTGGCATGACCAAGCTATGTGTGCCCACGGGTATCCACAAAGAGTAGCTACGAGTTGGCAGGACAGAGCAACGAGTGCATCATGAGTAAATAAAGAGTAGCCACGAACACCACAAACTTACAAGAGTCGCCATACAATTGCATCGATTACTCACTTGTTCATGATGAGTAGCTACGAGTTGGCAACAACGCGGCAAGAGCTGGCAATGCTGGGTGCCACAGTTGCCACTTACCACCATGAGTGCAGTCAAACGCCATAGAAGGACTGCCCTGACACCTCATCCTGACACCTCATCCATCAGTTTACCCTCCCGCTCAAATCAAATCGACCAACATGCCTCGCCACAAGAAAGCCCAGTCTACTAAGAAAGCTTCCTTGCTACCTCTTTTCGTTGATGAGGAAAAGGAGACCCTGGTGGATACCCAGTTGGAGAACCAGATGGAGACCAAAGTGAAGACCCAAGATACCCAGGTTGATACAAAGGAGACACAAATGAATGAGCAGCAGGACTCGCACACATATGAAATTATCAAATCTATAAAGATTTTCAATTAGAAAATATAAAAGCATAGAAATATTAAAGATTTAATAGTCTTCTCCAGCTACATAGCAATACAAGTCATTATATATCAAATTTATGTAAACAAATATTTATTGATTTCTCTAACTTTGTGTGTCCAATTCTGCATGGAAACCCAATGCAACCACCCTAAAGGAGGCAGTAGAAGCCCAGGCGAGTGGGGTCCCCATCTGGCTACAATTCCTACAGCAGCAGTCACCTCAATCAGCAGCATCCCTGTCTTCATGCCTGGGTATGCAATGGCCTGTAAGGCAGCAGCAGGCGTACCATCAATAACAACCCGCACTGGACCCTGTGTGGTGATCCCAGACAACCACCTATGGGTGTGCACAGACACTCTTGCCTGCGACACCAGGCCTATCAGCAATTTCAGATTGTATACTGAACCTAAGAAGCATGTCGTCCTTGTCCACACCATTCCTTTACTCATGTCTCCACACCCCTCGACACCCACCCACCTTGATGCCAGGCAAGTCAAAGGGGAGGAATTGATGTATGTATGTATAGTATAGTGTACCAGATATATAATTATGTTGTTTGTTATAATATAACCATATCTAGTGTTTATTATATTTTGTTAATAAATGTGTAATGAGCTAAACAACTTATTTTTCTACCTTTTATGTCATTTTGTCTTCCCTTGGGTGTTGTGTAGCAGTTATTGAGGTAGTTGTGAAGGTTTGTGCCTGCAGTATTTGCTGTGTTGCGCGGGAGTGGCTCCAAAGCAGCTAGGAGTGTCTCCATTCCTCCATGCCCCAGATAAAAGTCAGGGTCCTCTTCATCCAGCAGAGTAGTAGCATGTTGACTTGGGTAGCGTATCCTCATAAGGTTGTGCAGACAGCAACATGCCAGAATAACGGACTTAACTCTCTTGGAGTGGAGAGGTATGGTTGTTAGGAGACATCTGTGTTATTAGGAAATGGGAACAATATATATTATTAATAACATGATAAAATGTGAATTAGAGAATATTTTATGAAAGAGAAAACATATGGAACATAATATTATGATTGAAGTTATGAAGGATGGTAATAAATTACCTAATATAAACTGACATTGACAATATAAATAAATTAGATAAATGGACAAGTATACAAAATCATTAGCAAAATCAACCATAAGCAAAACATGGAGGTATAATGCAATATAAAAGATAAAAGTGTATAGTCTATATACAGTATAGTTAAGAAAATACAACATATAAACATGGACTACTATCACATGAATTATTTGAGAAAATGTATGATGTCCATGATATTATTAAAACAGTAATTGATTTTTATCTGCTAGCCATGATTCAAAATGCATTCTCCACCACACGCTGTGCCCTGGACAGTCGGTAGTTGAAGTGCGCACTTCTCTTGTCAGGTTTTGATGTGGGAAGGGCTTCATCATCTATGTTCTCATTGGGAAGGTGTAATCTCCAATCACGTACGTAGTAGGGTATCGGTTCGTCTTTATTATGGAGAGGCTCATATGCAGGCAAGCCAATGGTGTTATCCTCCAGAGCCTTCTTAAGTGCAGTGTGAGAGAACAAAACAGCCATCAGAAGAACATCCTGGTTCATCAACATCTCAGTAAAGAAATTTGTAGTGAGCATCTCCCAACGCCTAAGTAGCCTACAATGAAGGGGAATCATTTATACTTGAATTAGTGGGATTCACTATTGGGGGGGAGGAGGGGAGGCCCCTACTCGCAACATGTTTCCCATCCAAGGCACCTACTGCGTGGTGAAGATTCTATTTCTGGGAGAAAAAAGGAGGCCACCTCCTTTCACTGTTCCAGCGTTATAAGGCAGGACAATGCCTGTTCTAGTTACTCTACAATGATGGCCTCGCATGTATCGGGAGCGATGAGTGATATTGTGTTGTGAGCGACTCTGAAGCCATATTGCAAGGTCTTGTAGTTGTCTCTAGTGGACAAATAACGTAGTGGGATTTTCAACCTCAACCCAGGTGATAATGATTTTCTCTGGAAGGTGTCTTTCTTCTCGATCTGGGGGACAACCGTAGCCAGTAGCTCCCTTAACATGTTAACATCTATGGGGAGAAACATTTTTGATGCCCTGGGCATCCTCCAATTCCAGCTTTATAAGTTGCTCATACTGCCCGAACAGTGAACATCTCATCAGCCATGACTTGCTCTACAGGCCTTTTTTTCCTTTGCCGATTTCACTTTCTAGCTATGAGTAGCCATCTGCATATTGCCACATCAAGTTCTGCTGCAACGGTTGTCAAATCCACCTGCAGCTTCAGTAGTTCCAATTGACGGGACGGCATGGCTATTTTGGGTTCCAGGTAGGCACCAGGTAGCATGCTCTCCTCATGCCACCCGGAGCATTCTTACGTCGACACTCATAGCATTGTCGTATCTACTCGTTGTTGGTTATAGCTTCGTTGTAGGTAGCCGTAGGTACATCGAGGCAATTTGTGGGTTTTTTTGTACCGTAAAATCTTGAATTTCATATAATAAGTGGTGACCCGTCATAATTCGTTGCGGATACATAGGTCCATCATCAACCATCGTAAGTCATGCGTAGCTCCCTCGTTCAATCACCGTTGGTCACTGAAGACGGAATCATTTCTCCCCAAAAACTCAACAACTTTTGGGTTTTTTGGACCCGTAGCGGAACTCATGAATGTATGATGGCACCTTAAGTGGAAAACAGGGATAGTAAAGCTAAAGGCTCTCTCCCAACCCATAAACTTTTGGTTCGGCAAAAACGTCAATTGTAAAACAGGTCCCCAGCAGAATAAGGTAATATCTACTGGAACATTCATAACAAAGAAACAAGTAGAGCAAAGAAACACACAATACTATTAGGTTAATACACCGGCCGTGATGAGGATGGATCTTTATTATTGAAGAAAACGTTTCATTAACAAGCTTTCTCAAGTCATTGCATCAAGAAACCTAGTAAAATCAAAACATTGTCCACAACAATAAAGGTCCATCCTCATCACAGTGTAGTATCTTACTGCGGCTGTGTATTGCGTATGATGAAAGGCTTCGATCCTGACGGTCGGCATCAAAGCCTTTTATCATACACAATACTATAAATATTTAAATTAAATGGTGCGTATTGTAATAGTGTAAATCAAGTTACATCTTAAGAGTTTTTACTATTATGGCATTTATTCAGAACACAATATTAGTATGCATAAATATGTGCGTAAATACATGAAGTAAACCATCAAATTATGTAAAAATATTTATATTCACAGATGATATGTACAGTAGCCCAACTAAGTTTTGCGACAAAATTAGGTACGTGGCACCTGTCTAGTTTGCACTCCCGTCCCCAGCCCGTGTGGTCCTGTCTAGCAGAGACCCAAGGTGTCTAGGTAGCCCCCACCGCCTACACTACCACAGCCAGGGCACACAGTACTCGCACACGTTGGGCGCTACATAATTATGACAATATTGCTATCATTATTTGTTTGTATCATATTAGAAGTCTCAGTCTCTCTCTCTCTCTCTCTCTCTCTCTCTCTCTCTCTCTGAGGTTAATATCAATCGATTTTCACGCTACACTATTTGTAGATTAACACACACACACACACACACACAGAAACGGAAGGCAAAGTTCAGTGTTATAAACCCACATTCTACGCTGGTTTCCCTGATAAAACAATGAGGCGTAAATAATTGTGTTTTTTTATTTAATTAACACTCTTTAAATAATACAGGTATGTTATAATCTGCATCATCTTGCAGTGCTGAGTTATACGAGTAGTTCTATTTGCAACATCTGCATCAGGTAATATTATTAATGATAAGAACGTGAATTAATATACAGCTAAAGTAACAGTGTTATTTAATCAGGGAACAATGAGGGTATTTATTTGGCATTTCGGTGGGCTTTGTGGTAATGCACTGATACTAGGTACAGCACAAATTCAATCCCAATAATATCTTCCCATTGACATATCGGGATTTGAACCCGGGTCTATTGGATTACCAATCCAGTGGCATGACCACTCCACCACACCTCCCCTACCACTGATATTGCGTCTTGCCCCTGTTACCACTCAGATTGGTGAACAAATTATATATTTTTTTTCTTCTGAGATATAGCTGGTGGTTACTGGCTACCCTGGCCTTGAGTAAGGGAGATGGGTAATGGAATCGGACATCACAAGAATGCATTGAGCTATTGAATCTCCTCATACGGAGATATATGGTGCGTAATTATTGACGAAACAAATATTGTTAAATTGATATCCTGAAATTTCTGTCTATTTCCCAATGTTCACTAAATTGCATGTATTATAGGTTTGACTCCTGTAAGGAGATAAAGAAAACCTAATATTTAGTAGTGGCCCCGTAATCATTGACGAACATGCCTATTACATAAGGCATCCTCTTCAAACACTAATCCGCCGTAGTTTGAATCTACCGCGCAGAGCATTTAAAAACTGAGGAGCCTTCATCATGAGCGCACGCGACCTCACTCATGGCTTCAGTCATTATGAATTGGGTTCTCACTACGAAAAAACTTCGTAAAAAATAAAAACAAAAAGAAAATAAGAATAACTATCCAATAAGCTTTCCATCATATCGTGGATGTACTTGTGTGGATTTCTGACCAGACACTGAATCAGGCGTCATTCCTCCTTCACTGACATATCAAGTAAACCAAAATCCTTAATACATCAACGAATGGGAAGGGGACGGTCGGGAGGGCCCCAGTCGTCAATGATTACGGGGCCACTACTAAATATTAGGTTTTCTTTATCTCCTTACAGGAGTCAAACCTATAATTTATTAGTGGCCCCTCCATCATTGACGAACATGCCTGATATCTAAGACTGGAGGGGGACATTCGTAATCATATCATAACTCTAGAAAAGCAGATAATAAAAACAACCACATAGTATTCTTACTTTTTGAAAAATGTATTTAATACGGCGTAGGCCGGAAATATACAAGAAAAAGGGGTTCAGGCAGGTGCGTGCTTCAAAGAAGCCTGCCCGACAAAAATGGGTAACCCTGAAGATTCTGAACACAGATCTGTAGTTACAAAAGGCACCCCACTCAACGAGTGGTGACAAAAATAATAAGTTATAAGTTTATATGTGCACATCATAAACCCCAAAATACATGTGGAGATCAATTGCCAATGAACTCCATTGAACTAATATTACATTGCTTTCGCAGCTAAAACTACTATAACAACACCGTTGTTTTGTACTAAACCTTGTACTAGCACAAATTCTCGCAGAGAAATTTTCATATCACATTTTAACCTTAAATTGTATCACAGCTCTCATACTCCGGCGGGGTCTAGGGTGTCCTATGTCAACTGACTGCACCCCTTCCCCCCCCCCCCCCTTCCGTGAAAATAAACATAAGTGACTGCAGGACCACCTAGACCCTCTGCCTTAAAGCTATACATGGTAAGGAAGGTTTGTCTAGAGCAACTGACAAGTATCTAGAGAGAAACGTATGATTAGACGCCCACAACTGTGTGGACGCAATATCTTCAACTGAAAAGTTTTTCAGGAAACGTAAAGAGGCCGCCCACTTGCGTAAATCGTGGGCCCTACCCACAACGCCGGGATTACTCTCTTTAATGACTTCTACCAGAAGAGAGGCTAATCGCCGTTTAAGTATGCGTTTACCCGTACTCGCTACCCATAAAGCACCTTGGGGGTTATGAGGAGCTATTCTCAAATATTTGGTTAGAGCTTGCACTGGACATAAATTATGATGCACCTTTCCCCTTTTTAACGCCGGCACCGTGAACTCAGAAAACACGTGTGCACTATGCTCATTCTTGGCTACAAACGCCGGGGAGGGTGCAATGGAAATTGAATCATTAAGTCTACCAAACCTAAGACAATTAGGTGTGTTGCTCTTCGCCGCCAGCTCAGACACTCTGTTTCCGGTGGCCAAAGCCAAAAGGAAAACTGCCTTCTTTAAGATTAAAGCAAAGTCTGCAGTATTTTGATACAGACGAGAATGAAGTAAAGACAAAGCTTTGTCCAGAGACCAAGTAGGCATGAGCTGACGGGGAGGTGGGCGGAGTTTAAAACACGCTCTCATAAATCCTGTTTCCTCCGCCACCGGTATGGATAGACCTGTAAGGTCGAAAAAGGGCATTCTAATCGCAGTTAAGTGATTCTTCAAAGTAACCACAGATAAACGTTTCTGCTCAAACAGATAGTTCAAGTAATTAAAAACCAATGCCACTGAGGGTACAGTTTGTTCCGTTCTAACAATCCAAGAAGTAAAAGCTTTCCAATGAGATTGATATTGTCGCTTAGTAGACTGAGTATATTGATTGAGCAATTTATTGGTCACATCCCTACCGTATGGTGCTAGCCACTTGGCCTCCTGAATGTCCATAATGCAAAAGTCAGCGAGGTCGCTAGGTTGCCAATCGTGTCTAAGTGGAAGTACCCGACCGGGAGCGATACCGGGTCCGGGCCCCACATTATTAATTGCTGGTACCACACCTGCGCCGGCCACAGGGGCGCGATTAGCGAGACTAAGCCTCGATAAACTCGTAGTTTGTTCACTACGTGGCACATTAGTGACGCATCTGGCGGCGGAAACAGATAGATGGAGCTCCATCTGTTCCAGTCTGTCACTAGGGCGTCTGGCCCCCCTGCCGGCGTTATCGCCCGGCGGGTGAGGTATAGAGGGAGCTTGTGAGTCTCCTCGGACGCAAAAAGATCCACTTGTGGATGGGAGAGCTCCGCAATCATTAGGTCGAAAATGGGTTGCTTGAGCTCCCATTCTACTGTCGTGCTCTGTCTCCGGGACAGAGCGTCTGCCCAGACGTTCGCTACGCCTGGGAGATAAGATGCGTGAAGATAAATATCTAGACTGCTGGCTAGAACAAAAATCTCTTCCGACACGAGTAGCAACTTCCTTGACCTCGTTGACCCTTGTTTCTGAATACAGTGAACTGCATTCAGATTGTCCATTCTGAAGGCCACCGACTTGCCCCGTAGCGCCGGGCCGTGAGCCTGAAGGAAATACAAGGGGACTAGTAACTCTTTGACATTTATGTGAGAGATTTCTAAGTGGGACCAAAGTCCCTGACCCTGGTGCCCCTGATTTGACTGAAATCCCCACCCTATGGTGCCTGACGCATCCGTGTCTACCCATACCGTTGGAGGAGGAGAGGTCCATGACATGATTGAGTGCAATGTTTCCCTCTTCGCCCAGACCGCTAGTAAGGTGTGGATTAATTTTGGTATGGGCCATAATTTTCCCGCCGGTAAGAGTGGGAAATATTTGTTGCCTTCCAATATTAATCGTTTTACTTTCAACCGGCCCAACTTGACAGTTAGCTGAATCCAGTTGAGAGAGCCGACCAGAGACTCCCAGACTCTTCGTGTCATAGTCAGACTGTGAAGAAACCTGAACAGTTTCCTGCGAAACCTGTTGCGATTGTCCACACTCTGACTCAGAGTGAGAGCGTCGGTGTCCCAGACCAGCCCTATCCACTGAATTACTCTTGAGGGAACAAGGTTTGACTTTACCAGATTTACCTTGAAGCCTAGAGTTTTGACATGATTTAAAATGATATTGACATGTTTTATGCATAATTGTTGTGTCTCTGCCACCACCAGCCAGTCGTCTAGATACCACAACACTCTGATTCCCTGTTTTAACAACGGCATCAGGGCTTGCCGGACTAGTTTCGTGAATAATCGAGGTGCTAGGTTCAAACCGAACGGCATCCTCTGAAAAACAAAATTTTGGTGCCTGATCCTCAAGGCCAGAAACCTTTGAAATCTTTTGTTGACCGACACGTGCCAATAGGCGTCTGTCAGGTCTAGGGAACACATCCAGCCTCCCGGCGGAAGTGTTAGCCTGATTTGATGAACTGTTAACATTCTGAAAGACTCGTTGTAAATGTGAAGATTCAGATAAGACAGGTCTACGACCGGCCTCATCTGAACACTGTCCCGTTTGGGAACCAAAAACAGTTTTGACGTGAATACAGGGTAATCTGGAGGGACCGGGATGATGACATTCTTGGCAATCATCTCCTGGACTAGCGACTCCACCTCTAATGAAACACAATTTGCCGTTGTCGGCTGACGTAAGCGAGGTCGCCGGAGCCACTGCCAAGTGATGCCTTTGCGTGCCACCATCCGTGCCCAGGTTTTTAACGGCCATGCTTGGTGACACGTTCGGAACGACCCAGTTAGCAGACAAGGGTTCGCCGGCTGTACTTCCCTCGGTTCCTCCGGCTTTAAGACAGGCACTGGGAGTGAGAGAGACTTTAGTTTTTTGATGGTGGGTTTGGTGGTGTTGGACGCTTCGCCGGCTGGCTGGTGTGGGCCGAAGACTGGCCCTGCCCCGGCTTATACTGGCCGCGTCCCCTCTGTCCTGAAAACCCTCTCTGTCTATGCCTGAACTGACCCAGGGGGGATTGGGAGGACTTAGGCGGAAGAAACGGCTTAGAACCCCCTGGCTGAGCTTTAGTAGGAGGCTTAGGTTTGGGGAAGTTAAATGCAGGTTTCTTAGCCTGTGCGGGACTGTGCTTCATGGCCTGTGCCATGTTAAACACTGTTCGCCATACATCAGGGGACATTAAAGAAGGAGTAAGTACTGGGGACATTACCACACCTGGTTAGCAATGCGATCAGGCAGCTTGCGAACTAATGATATCCTAAGATCCTGTCGTGCTCGCACCGCCTCAAGTAAGGCTGTGCGTATGTCACCTAAGGATTGAATCGACGACTGAAGAATCAGACGCCGGGATAACTCAACTGATCTTCGAGCATCCGCGTCTGCGATTGCCTGAGTAGACCTGAGTAAAGACTTAGCCACCTGTTGAGAAACTATGTACTGTGAAAACAGGCGGAAAGCTTTTCCCCTTAGCCTAAATTCTCTGTCTAGGTGAGAAGGGGTAGGGGTAGTGAATGGTTCCTTTAGTTCACAAAGATTAATCTTAGGGGCAGCTAGAAAAGAAAATAAAGCTGACGGAACTCCGCCGGCAGAACCTACCGGCATGGAGAACCATGAATGTGTATCCTGAGGGATCTGGTGGGAAGATTTAGAAGTGAAAGTGGTTGCAAAGTTTTGAGCCTCTACCTCCCAATCCACCCAAGGTCCTGGTCCCAACTGTCCCACCTTCAACACTGGATTAGCTGTCTCGTCTGTGACGGTCTGTAAATCTAGTTCAGGAGTAAGAGCCGACAGAGCCTTAATATCATTAAACCCATCCAGCTTAGACCAGTCTGAAAAAAGTTTTGAAGCTGAGGCAGGGGTAAAGCAGGCTTAGATGCATAAACAAAATAATCCTGATGATAATAACTAGGTATAGCCTTGATATTTACGTCCAAAACATTACCCAAGGCATCCAATGCCCTTAATTTCTTTGACTTATTTCCCTGGATAAACCACTCACGTGGTACCGGGAGTTCCCCTGACAAGGTAGGCTGGGCAAGCTCTGGCTTAGAGGGGTTCAAAAGAACCCATGACTCGTCTGGCCCATAAAGCAGGGCATAGCTACCTTTCTAAGAGGCGCTTTGTCTAGAGGGGGTGGATTAACATCCGTAATGACCCTGACATTTGACGTAGTGAATGCCGCCGTAGCTGGCTTAGAGCTCCCTGCCGGTGACAGAGTAGGAGGGTTAGGAATCTTAGATAAATCGATTGACGTTATCAGAGGCCGTACCGCAGAACTTGTCAAGGGAGCCCCCAAGTCCATTGTGGGGTTTTCTCGTTGTTGACTAAAGAATTTAGATAGAGCATGAGTAAGTAACCCATCAATTTCTTGTGCTGTAACAAACTGGTTAGATGCAGAACTTTCAGGTGAATCAGTATTATCATGGGCGGCGTCCAGGCCTGAGCCTGACCCTTGTCCATCCCTATCTGAAATTATTGACACTTCATCTTGTTCCTCCCGATCCTCCTGAGAAGACCCCGCCGAGGCAGGGGCACCTTGTTTCCAAGATAAGTCAGGGATAGAGGATGGGGTCGCCGCGTCCCTGTGGACATCGGCTACTGTGTGACTCGTATGAGTCGGACGTGGATGGTCAGACCCTGGCTGAGCAAACCGCCAAACACCGAGGCTCTGGCCTACGCTCTCTTGAGAGTCTGAAACATTCTCAATTATTGAATTTCCTGAACTTTCCGTTTCTAGGGTTAAAATATCAATAGGTAAATCTTGTTTAGGGACAGGCGCTTCACTATACTCTGAGGCTGTAACAGAAACATTTTCAGGTGTAGAGGTACGATGAGATGCACTAGACTTAGGAGAATGTCGAGAGGACTTCCTATGGGAATCCTTTTTGGAGGATTTGTGGCTACGGTGTGACCGCGAACTAGACCTAGGTTTGGAAGAATCACCACCATGACCATTGGGGGAAGCTTCAGTCTTACACTTCTTACTAGCCGGGGAAGAGGCCCGACTTGAAGACTGCTGTCTGAGAGGTGACCTTGACCTCGATCTCGCCTGCGACGAGGAGGTGGCTGCCGGGGGAGTAGGCTCTCTCGGGCGTTTAGACGTATCCACAGACGATACAGAACCCTGGCTAGTCTCTGTCGGCTTAAAACCCGTTACTCTAGAGGTACGTTTAGGGGGAGGGTGCTCTGACAGCAACTTATCCCAAAGTGGGACGTTGTCACATTGAAGTGACTTATGTGCGACAATGGTAGTGTAGGCCGACATTTGTTGTCTGACCTCTCTCAACGCTACCGCCGCGGTCTTGTCATTGTCACACAGGACTTTATTGGCTAATTGGGAGCAAAAGGAACAATTAAGTGTAACCCAGAGACCCCTTGAACGGTCTAGACATCTAACACACCTTATGCAAAGGGTATGCGCAAAAATTGGGATACCCGCGCAAGTAGGGGTAATGCACAGGGCAAAAACTGGGGCCACAGTAGCCATGACAGAGACTGGTGTGAGGAAACTACCGCCGGGTCTGCATAGGTCCGCCGGAGCTCAGCTCTGGAAAAATAAAGAAAAATTTCCAGGAATTAATGCTCATAAGGTTAACCCAAGTGTTCGCATACAAGTGATAATAACCCGCCGGGTAACGGGATGCAAAGACACAGCTAACACATCTCGTTACGCGGCGGGGTGTAAAGAGGCTAAACAAATCTTCTTAGCTAAAGAACATGAAGAATACCCTCTGATATAATGGTCCAGTATGGCACTTATAGTCTGTAGGAGGTGGTGACTGTCTCAAGATTCAATTTTGTAACAAAGTCCCCCTCATAAAGACGCCGGCCCTTGAAATATTTTAGTAGAATAGCCCAGGGCAGGAATATACGAGATCTGATTTTTTAACGAAGTGTCCCAAACGATCGTCGTAAAAATAGAAGGCGGCGATACTGAAAGTATCACCCAATTAAGGTTAATCGAAATTGAATTTGTTTATAAATTCCTTAGTTCCTCCACTTAGGGGCACCCGCCGGGTGTGGGAATCGATTTGGTTAAACCTCACTGAACCTTCAATTGCCGTAAGAGTAAAGGCAGCGATACACAGAGTATCACTCAAATGGATTGGTTAACTATATGAGACCTAAGTCGTTTATCCCACCCTGCTCAGGTGCACCCGCCGGGTGAGAAGTCTAAAAGTTAACCCCACAAGTTCCTGACCCCACTTCTTTGTAAAAGATCGCCGGGGAGGAACGCCTAAACAACAGCTAGGTTTTCCATGTGGTTGTCGTAAACCAGGTAGAAAAAACCTATAAAAACGAGTGTTCTCAAGAACGTCGTTTTTTATGTATATCTATATATATGTAAGGATGGGTACAGCCATCCCGCCGGGAATTTAAAAGGAGGCCTGAAACCAGGCACCCACAGAGACGCAGTCCTGGAGAGCCACAGACACCTCCCCATGCCGGGGAACCAGCCAGAGTTAAAAACCACGTGTGGCCCAACACTGCTCATCGGTCAGGATTTTTCATGGTGAAACCGAGAAAAAACCCGCCGGAAGGCAAACCCCACCCTGAACAGACACCATCTGAACAATACGACACGAGGAGAGACACGCACGACTAACCAAGGTCACAACATAATCCGTGGAATTAGCCAATACACAACTAAACCAGGAAACAATTATAGTCCGAGGAATTAGCCAATACACAACTAAAACCCGGATACACATGACACAGTAGGGCATATTTATAAAATAAATAATAACACTAGACATGTGGCAAAGCTACGAGCGGCTGGCTAGGCCTAGGTAGACGGCATGAAAATAGTTGAAATATAAACACACACTGGAATATCACAACAGGAACCACCGCCAACACACCACCGTAGCGATAACTTCCCACCCCGGGAAGCCTGACACGGACCCAGAAAAAACTTCACTAAGTGAAGAAAAATACGCTGGGAACGTCAGCAAACACACAGCTTACCTCATCAGAAGGATAAAAGGCAGCAATAATTAACGCGTAATGAAAGCCGCCTGCATCACCAACTAACACAACTGTGAAAAGTTCACGTGTCCACAACAGGACCACGAGGGTACATCCGAAATAGATGCCCCATACACACGACCCAAAATACACTGCACTGCGGGCAACCAGCTCAGGACACTCCTGCTACGCCTATCCTAACCTTACTCGATACATCCTAGAGTAAACAAATGAGAAAAAACTCACTAGGGACGCAACGAATGCGGAACCAGCGGAGCCTGAAAGGTACGTCCGGGCAGGCTGAGCGCAGAGCAAAGAAGGAGGAATGACGCCTGATTCAGCGTCTGGTCAGAAATCCACACAAGTACATCCACGATATGATGGAAAGCTTATTGGATAGTTATTCTTATTTTCTTTTTGTTTTTATTTTTTACAAAGTTTTTTCGTAGTGAGAACCCAATTCATAATGACTGAAGCCATGAGTGAGGTCGCGTGCGCTCATGATGAAGGCTCCTCAGTTTTTAAATGCTCTGCGCGGTAGATTCAAACTACGGCGGATTAGTGTTTGAAGAGGATGCCTTATGTAATAGGCATGTTCGTCAATGATGGAGGGGCCACTAATAAATTTATCTACATTAAATATCAACTGACATGGTATTGCACCATTCGGGTAGTGTATCAAATTATTTTTGGAGAGCATGAATCGTTATCAGAATCACTAATTCAACCTATATTTAGTGTCATTTGAAAAAGTAGCAATCTTTTTAGTTAGGCCTAAATCAAAGTCGTTAATGTAAAAAGTAAACAATTGAGGAACTAAAACTGACCATCGTGTAAGACCCCAACCTTCACTACACCCCAATCTGATTGTATAGGCTACTTTTAATGTTAATTTTTGGTTTCCTACTAATTAGCCATTGTCTAATTCACGAAATATAGTTCGCCCTATTCCATGAGCTGCTTCTTTAATCAGCAATCATTCATGTGGATATTTATCGAAAACTTTACTGACATGTCAATATCTTTGAAGGTATTTTTTGTCTGTTTATCGATTCGTATGCTTGGGAAAAGAAAGGTTAATAGATAGCGAGACACTCGCAGCCAACACGGTTAAATTCCATTACAAGATTGATGATTAAGCATTTAACAAATGTGACAGCAGCATACTACTCTTAATTTGACGTTTTTAATTTAGTCAGTAGCCAGCCCTTATTCCCATAAGGGGTAGGGAGTATCAACAAGAAACACATGAAAGGAGGCAAAACAAGAGGCGGCACAGTTCGCACACAAACATTCGGAAACCTCAATCACTTATTAGCCCCCAAGAAGACTGGCTTCACCTCAGATGCTATAAACGTTCGGACAAATGAAGTCTCTTAGTCATTTAGCTGTATAAAATTAAATTTTATTGAGTAACATCTAATACAGTTGATGCATATAAACGTTTAGGATAACTCATAAAATCTATACCCGGTGTCAGCGAACTTGGAGGTAATCCGGACCGCATAACATCTTATAAAGAACAAAACAAATATATGAGTAGATCAGGAAATAGATGTAGAAATTGACTACCCGTTTCTTGAGCACTTTCTGGGTTATAGAAAGGCTAAGGATAAGAATTACAGCCAATGTCGCTGACACCAACACCAAGTATAGTGTTAACCCGGGAGCTGCGGGGAGACTCTTAAGAGTTCCCCCGGCGCACTGCGGGGAGACTCTTAAGAGTCAGAGAAAAACAAAAATCAACTTTTTACATCGAAAAAAAAAAAAAAATTATATTTTTTTTTTTTTATTTTATTTTTTTTTTTGGCCCCTGGGCCATGCAAAATCTCAGTCCTCTACCTCCCCTCCTTCCCCACTTTCCTCCTCTCCTTCAGTTATCACCTATTTTCCCTGTTATTCCCTTATTCTGAGGTATATTTTCGTGCTAACATTAGAAATCCGATTGGAGGGTGTGGTCATCACTGATAGCAAGCGAGTGCAAGAGAGAGAGAGAGAGAGTATCGATCGACTGTGTCTCAGTGGCCTTGGGGGAAATTGGCGGGAAAGCAGATTGCCTCACCCATACATTATACAACTCGCGGGCTATATCTCCGATTTTGACCATCCAAACGCTGTTTTCACTCGTTTTATTGTTGTTTCAGGTTAATACCTTTATAATCAACCCATAATAGGCGCATATGGATAAGTATTAATGCTATTAATGGCACAATGAATATTTTAGTGACGGAAACACCTCAAATACGTCAGCACAGGGGGACGTTTCCAATTACCCCCATGCGCACTTCAGAGGTTAAGGAGGCCGGGGCTCTTATTAAAACAATCACTAACAAGTGTATTATAGATTATAAAATAACAATATATGCAACTTATTGTGTTCATTTTAAGTTATGTATACAATGTGGATCTATAAAGTAGTGATGCTTACCATTCTGGTGTGTGTGTGTGTGTGTGTGTGTGTGTGTGTGCTAATCGACAAAGTTTGTCGCGCGTAAATCTATTATATTTAGAGATAGAGAGAGCGAGAGCGAGAGCGAGAGAGAGAGAGAGCCTTCTAATATGATACAAATAAATAATGATAGCAATATTGTCATATGTAGCGCCCAACGTGTGCGAGTACTGTGTGCCCTGGCTGTGGTAGTGTAGGCGGTGGGGGCTGTCTAGACACCTTGGGTCTCTGCTAGACAGGACCACACGGGCTTGGGACGGGAGTGCAAACTAGACAGGTGCCACATACCTAATATTTTGTCACAAAACTTAGTTGGGCTACTGTACCATTTCTGCCATAGTCGTATGTGTTCTATTCTACACATACAGAACCCTGGAGAGGATACGCTTTTTTGGGTGTACGATTTAAGTCCGAAAGTGGCACACCGCACTAAAATATTCGCCAAAAATCAGGTAATATAGATAGATTTTTTTTTAAATTGTAACATAAAATATAAGGCATGCTTAACCCTTATTTAGCGGCGAGCAACATAAGTCGAGTTAAATAAAGCTGGACTATGTGGCGGCGCTCGACATAGGTCGAGTGGCAATTTCAGCACGTAATGTGGCTGAGAGAGAGAGACAAGTGGTGGCAGGACACTAGCGAGCGTATGACTGCTCCAGACCACCGCGGCGAACCTACTGCCACAAATCTCAGCTCCCTCCTCCCTCTCTCACTCGCTACATACTCAATTATGTACTGAAAGTACCGAATTACCTGCTTTTTGCACTCGCGTTGCACGGTTATTGCAAGAAAACTATCCATCATACAAGGATCGTTATGGTGTCATTCGAAAGCTCTGTTTATGCCCTTTCAGGGATAGGTACTTGTTTTACGTTCTGGGTCTTATCACGTAAACAGCCCTATTTTGGCTAAAAACACCCCGCTGGGCGGTACACATAGGTGTTAATCTTTCGGCAAGTGGAATTGAAAATCAGAGTGATTTATATATTTTTAATTATTATTTTGGAAAAATAACTTTCAAAAATTAGTAACTTTACTAAAAATTTAAAATTAAATACTCATGTATCCCTGAGGTGGCTGAAACTCTGATGGCTTATAGGGGGATCCTGTAGGTGTGCTTTGCTGATGTGTTGGCTTCCTGGGTCACATAGGGAGCGAACCGAGCAAAGAATAAGAAAGGGTTAATTTCGAAACTAAACAAAAAAACAAATGTCGGTTTTATAAAAATTCATTAGGGTATCTAAATATTGCGGATTTAGCTGAAATCTGGCATGAATAGTGGAAAACTATCCTAGAAGATATGGAACACCGACAAATTGAAATCGGAAACACTAGATAGTAATGCCATTGCATTATGTACATTGAACTTTGAGACGGGTACATTTTTCGGCAAAAAATTGAGAGAAAACCATTTATTTCTCAACAACTTATCAATGAATCTGCCTAAAACACACCATGGATATTCCTACAAACCCTATAAACAAAATTAGTATGAATATGGGGTGTTTGCGGATATCATATGCACACAACATTGAATGGGTTAACATTAGCTGCAGAAATGGTAAGTAAATGAGTTGTAGGTAATCAGTAAAAAATCAATCAAGAACATGTGCAAAGGGTAAGTAAATGAGTAGCAGGCACATGAGATAAAACAGGTAAGTAATGGGTAAACAAAATTCATCAGGAACAGGTACAAAATGTAAGTTTATGACTAACATGGAAGTAAGGCAGGACAGGTAAGTAAATATAATAATTAACAGTGGCAGTATGTGGCATCACAGGGCATGTCTGGCTGTCGGTACATGGAACTATATTATTTGGCTAAGTTATGTAAAAGTTTCAAATTCCTGTCTATAATTTAAGTATATTCCACTATACCGGGTATGTAAATTGTTCACTATGTATGATTTGTCACTTACCAGGATAAGTGGGTCAAAAACGGCATAGAAAAATAGTCCCAGTCAGTCACAGTCAGTGGACCGAGCAGCACACCACCACCTTGCACTGTGGCTGGGCCAAGACTGAGGTATGGCTGGCTGTTCCTAGAATCTCAGCCTCCTATTGGCTCAGATGGTCACATGACAAGCAAAAATGTAAAATGGCACGTACGGCCGTGCCGTAAATGACCCAGCGAATCCCCCTCAGGGTAAACAGTGTAGTTTTTGTGTTTGATTAACAACATAAAATTCCAAACATAAACGAGCTAATACACAGGGCTTCTATTTCGTTCTATTGGTCTCCAGCATTGTTCAAATGCCATCATCCTGTATGTAATGTTGTAAAACACAAACCATAAAGATACTTTTTAATCACGTGTACAATTGTGAGCATTAATAGCACCAATTAGCCACATTCAAATTACACCTAACGCCATCTGGATCCCGTGGAGGTAGTAGGTAGAAAGATACAAACAAAGACATTTTGGAGATTACTGTCTGAAGACAGTTTTGTCACTGCTTGTTTGGCAATTCACACTTCACGCAATTGTAACTGGGAATGTGAAAATCCCATTCATCTTCAGTAATTTATTCTATGACAAGTCTCACACCCAATATGTGATCAATGCAAAATAATAATACATTAATTGCTGCTTGCATACAGAGATACGAGACCTGCACAATGTGTTTGCAGCAACGCCAACAAGAGCTATGAACTGCAAAATATTTGTATCTCCTAACAAAGCAGCTCTAATCTAAAGTTATCAGTGTCATCGTAGTCGTGCAGCGATCTAGACTTTTTTTGTTTACACATTTTTAGAATATATCCATAATTTCATAACAATTAATTTGTGAAGTTCTTGTATCGACGAGTTTTCGATCAATCACATGCATATAATTTCAGCTCGTGTAATCTTTCTTTTATATGCATTCTTAATACAATTGTATTGTAATATTTAGATTTGTACAAGATACTGTAATAATTCCTTGACATTTACATTACTGTGGAATTTTAAATGACAAATATTAAAACTCCCAAAATCAACCTACTCATCTTTGTATTTGGTTGGTTGTTGGAATAAGGCTAATTGCCGGTGCTTTCAGTATTGCAATACTATCTTATTCTTCATTTCCAAATTCATCCTTTCTCGAAGTTATCCCTAACCTATTTAATTTTGATTTATCGCTCATTTTCAATTTTACTTTAGTTTTCATAATTATATTAACGAATAAAAACACACATTCTTCTTCCTTTGGGTGGTTTATAGACAAATCAGGAATATGCTTACTAATGACAAAAGCTTAATAAAGGGCATTAGCAACTGAATAGGCAGTAGGGTGAAGGTGGGGTGTAACGAACATGGGGGTGAAACGAACAGTGTCCATAATTTCTGCCCTATCAATAATAAAATAGTTTCCCCAACACCTCAAAAGAAGAAAACGGAGCGCATGAGGATGCCGGGAAACTATTGTATACATCGCGACGGACAGAGTTTTTAGGTCAGTTTTTTTTATTTTTTAGGTGATTGATGTAATATTTCGCGTTCTAATATAGTGCTTCTTGACTGTGAAAACGTGCTGATTCTAGTGGTGTGATACTTAATAGTGAAATGTACTTAGCTGTAATGATATCTGGTGAGAAAGGCTTCCATTCAGACATTTCATTCAGCATCATGCATGTGTAAACATTGATGACACGAAGGGGGTGTAGCGATGGGGTGCGTACCGAACTGTTTGGTACACCACAAATTTAAATGGCGTTTAAAGAAAAAAAAAAAAAAAATCAAAATAATACAAAAAGTACTTGGTTGTGTTGAGCTGGAGTTAGAAGAAGGGAAGAATGTCGGATGTAAGGTGTTTTATGTTGGTAAAATCATAAGTTGTGACAGGATGGAGTATAATATTTCTTTCTTGAGAATGTGCTCTAAAATTGGCAATAAAGATACTTTCAACATATATTTTATTTGAGATCACCAGTTTTTACAATCTCACTATGCATTTTAATAGTGAAAAGGGTGGTGTTTCGATCACTCCCATGCATTGTTTGGACCACCCCATATGGTGGGTATGGTCCGAACAAGGGGTACCCTTTATTAAAAATTCAATAAGTTTACCTTAACTACTACTTAAACAATTAGTAAAAATCACCATGATAGGCCTTGACCCATAGTTTATTGTGATATAACTATTTTTCTATAAAGTTTGTTACCTGATTTTTGGTGATTATTTTGTCCACTAATAGTTCGGATCACCCCCACCTCACCCATACAACATTAATGTACAACCCAATTTAGCTTTATAGGAGCTAACCTGAAACAAAATGTCTGGAAATAATGTCTAGTGACAACAATAACATTTTAATCTGTAGGATTTTTTGTTTTGTTTTTAATGTACTCATTATATAAAAATCTAACCATCCATGATCCTGATTTGGGTCCTGTATAACGAATCGGAATGATATTGATTAGTAATCAGTATTATTATTTTAATACAGAAAATATATGTCTTTTGAATTCCTTTTTCATCAATAAATGCCTTTTTATCTAGCATTTTGTTTTTGTAATTTATAAATGCTTTTTTGCCTGCCTATTTTAGTTTTTTTTTAGTGCCATAACTTCCGGTCTTTACTGATTACTTAAAAAAACTTAACTTAATTTGCAATTAATGTATTATTTATATTATACCGTATAAAAAATTCATAAGATGTATGTACACATACAATTAATGTAGGGACGCCCAGCAATGCATAAGTGAAAAAGGCAATTTTTTGTTTTATTTTAGTCATGATTACAATGACTAAATATTTCCAAACTTGAACCTAGTATAATGAATCTTGAGTTTACATAATAGGCTACACTGTAGCCTATTTTGTAAACTCAAGATTCATTCACAGAGCGATTAATGACTGTAGCCGGTACAGTCATTAATCGCTCTGTTATTATTCAGTAACAAAACCATGATCTCTATTACCATTTCCATTGGCTTCCTCACTAAACATTACATTCTACACAGTCTTAGAAGCTTGCCTGAATCTCCTAAGACCTTGACGAGGCAAATCGGAAGAGCCCAAATTGTATGTTTCGTTTTGAGAAATATATAATAAAAAATGGGTTTAAGTTTTTACTCTTGGGATATAACTATATAAGCAACAGGAAGTGGTTATACCTTACGACAAATTATTGGTTGGGTAATCATTTTCTACCTCTATCATTTTCTTAACACTATATTTAGTGAGGATAATAAGTCAGAGCATTTCACGCTGCAGAAGTAAGAGAGAGAGGGTTTCAGTCAATGACTACTTCATAGATGTGCAATTTGTGGGGTGAAAAAGAAAATGTATTGCCGATCCTCCAGTCATGAGGTGAGAGGGAACGCGACAAATATCCTCCCTCTCTGAGGCCTGAAGGCAGACTGAGCCCTCATTCTTGCATTCTTGCTCTCTTTCTATTCCCACGCTCTCTATATGCGCAGTAGACGACCTTGGAACCGGGTTGGAGATATTGGCGTGATAAATAAACAGATAAACAAGGGAATAAGATGAAAAATAGGTAATAATTGAATGGGGGGGGGGGAAAGGAGGGAGTTTTGACACATGTGAAGCAGTGATAGGAGGTATGGAGGGGAAATATCTCACTTAACCCGGAAACGGCGAGAAAGCTCTTAAGAGGTTTTACTGGGCAACAGCGGCAAAGCTCTTAAGAGGGCAGGCCTAAAAAAACATATTTTAAAAGGCCCCAGTAGCACTTAATTTTTATTTTTTTTTCCTCCATACCTCATATCAGTTATCCACATGTGTCAATATTCCCTCCTTCCCCACCCCCCCTTCAATTATCACCTTTTTTTCCTCTTACTACCATCTTTATTGGTGTATTTATCATGCCAATATCTCCAAACCGGTCTAAGCCGTGCTCATGTTGCTAGAGAGGGTATACAGTATATACGCGAGAATGAGGGAGGGAAGGTTCAGTGTGGTTGTAGGCTTCAAAGAGGGAAGGTGTACATCACGGCTGGCTCACAACTCATGACTGGAGCGGCTGACTATAATTCGCGATTTTGACCAGAAAAAATTATATTCCCACTTGTTTTATTATGTTACAGATTACTATCGTCATAGTAAAGGTAAAATAGGTGCATATGAATAAGTAATAACGATATTTATCGCCCAGAACAGTAGTGTTCACTATATACAGCTCGCTCTTTATAAGTTAATCACATATTATTTTGTTTTGAGTGATACTGGGGTCTTTTAACAGTTTTTTTTAGGCCTTGGATCTTAAGAGTCCCGTCGCCTTTCACCATCAAAACCTCTTAAGAGTCTCGGCGCCGTTCCCGGGTTAATGACCTTTGACTGGACTTCTGCTCTTTACAAAGGCCAACATAGCTGTATTCTTGCCTTGAATATTGTAGGTGCCATTGACAGGTGTCTCTTGACAAAATTGAGGTCGGTTGGAGTTCAAGGGCACACATACATATTACTAGAAAACTATTTCAGTGATTGTCAGCTGACAGTGGTACTAGAAGGAAAAGAGTGTTCTTCTTTCACTGTCAATGCAGGTGTACCACAAGGAAGTGTTTTAGGGCTGCTGATATGGAACATTTTGATCAACAATTTGCTCTACCATATTCCCGAAGCCAGAACCTTTGCCGATGATGGAACATCATCAATAATCTATGACCAAACACAGGAAAAGGCACCAATAATGTTACTCCACGACAGGCTCATGACAATAATAGATTGGTGGCTACGTCAAGTTTGCTGCTCATAAAACCCAGTTCATGGTATCGACAATATAAAATATTATTATTCAAATGAACTTCAATGATAAATTACTAACATCACAAGAAGAAATGTACATCCTAGGCATAACTTTTGACAGAAAACTAACTTTCAAATCGCACATACAAAATTTGTTCAAGCTTTCTTTAGGATACTAGCTGCAATATGAACAGTGTCCTGACTTTTGGACCGAGAGGGAAGGAAAGGGCTGTACAAGGCACAAATTAGGTGATCAATAGAATACTCTTCACTCTCTTGGAGTGATGCAGCCAAGAAACATCTTAGACTTCTCGACAAGAACCAAAACTGCGCCAAACATAAAATCGAAGACAATCAATCTCCAACCCAATTTTCCAACAATAGACTTCAGCACAGCAGAGATGTGGCAGGACTGTGCACATTATTCAAGATACAAGAACAATCTATTCCACACTTAAAACCAATGAAATAACAACAGCAAAATCCTCTGCGTACCACAAGAAGAGTGGAACAATCACCATTTCCACTTGAGGTACCTCGGCCATACCTCTCATTACCAACGACAGTTTTCATAAAGATACCTCATATTGTTGAATATATTCTTAAGATTTGGTTTAAACCCACATGAGTGCAAACTACAGAAGTTCAAAAGTAGCATTAATTCTTGGCTTAGATATATAGAATATGGCCATTAATATAATATATGTACAGTATGTATGTGTTAATAACAAAATATAAATATAAATAAATATATAGATAAATGAATAAACAAACATTCTAGCACTATTGTTAATCTTGGATAAGCTTTGAAATATAATGATTATGTTCCTTCCAACAACCAACCTAAAATGGTCACATAACCCTCTTTTTGCATATATATACGTATATATCAGATTCTGCCCAAGGATCGATTTATTTGTTATTGGTTTGAGATTATTGTATGCAATCAAGTAATAAGATATCCTATTCCAATACTCATAATCTGGTTTCCTTCCCCTCAGCTCCCAGGGTCGTCATCAGAGACTCATCCTTATCAGTAATTCTGTCCTCCTATCAAATCTCCTCAAGCCTGCTGCCAGAAACTTCATTCATTTCAGTAAATTCTCAGTAAACATGGGAAACCTTAAAGAGTAGAGGAACGAATATAACTTTTGTTTTAGTTAGGCAAAGAGCATATGTTTCATTAGGACCTGGTCTCAATAAAAGACACAGCAGGGTTTTGACTTAATTATTTAGGATTAATCACTAATAAGGGGTCATAGGATCGAAGCCGACTTGAGTCAATAACTGAATAGAGGGGATTCAGTTAGGGAGTAACGGGAACTCTAGGGGTCCAGAGTACAACCTAGCATGAATCGACGTAATATTCAATCTGTGTCTTGAACTCATCTCGGCCCAAGCCAAGAACCTATTATTAGGGTAGTTAGGAAGTCTGTTAAATAAAATATACGAACTTCTAAATGACTGTCGAATTATCCCCCGTAGTAGTAGCATAAAAGATTTAGAATTAAATACTACATTTTGGTGGCAAGCGGTGGGATTCGACAAATCATTTGGATTGAGTACAATTATCTAACAGAACAGGTTGGATGATGGGCATGTTACCATTCAGATTATGGGAAGAGGGGAAGGAAGAAATCGAGCTTTGGATTGAGCAGTTAGAATGTCAGTTCACATTACTTGACGTAGGGGAAACTGGGAAGAAAATCGCCTATGGAAAGGCACACTTAGGTAAGGCCCTGAATGATGTGAGAGTATGTCTGGAAGTACTAGTATCGTGGGCTGAAGTCAAGAGCGCCTTAATCTAAGAATTTGGCCGAGAGACTTCCACCAGAAAAGCCAGAGACAAACTGAAGAGTTTGAAACTGGATGGCCAAAATGTGAGAGCCCTGTGGAGGGAAATCACTAAGAATGTGAAACTAGCGTATCCCCATACGAACCAAGAGAGCCAGGAAACTGAGATCAGGGAGATCATGATCCAAGCCTGCCCGGTAGAAGTTAGGAAACACTGCATCATTCATGAGGTTAACATTACCATGGAATTGATGGAGGTCATTAACCCGTACAGCCCCAGCGACGCGCCTGACGCGTCGGCGATGTATGTAACGCACAGCCCCAGAGACGCGCCTGGCGCGTCACCCTAATTGCGCCGACCGTAACCTCAGGTGTAGCCACTCAAGAGGGCTCAGATTTGTATGGAACTGTGTACGTATCCCACGCAACCATGCCGATGGTTGAAAACTCTCAAAGTCCACGTGCGTACGCGTGAGCGCGCAATAACCTGGTTTTTTGGGGTAATTGCCTTCAATTTTTTACTCTTGTAAAATACGTTTTCGGGGGCTCTGTAGGACCATTCTTTAAGCTTTTTGAGCGGTTTTTCGTGGCTTTTCCTTCATTCCTAACTCATTCGCTATTGTTTCTGGAATAAAACCATTTTTTGAAAACCGGCCGGGTTCTGGTGAACAAACATTACAAAACTAGCCGGGGCTGGACGGGTTAAAAAGATTCTGGAGGCTAGAGAAGTAAAAGAGGAAAAACAAAAAGGGGAAGAGGAGAACCCAAAGAAAGGGTATCCGAAAGCCCTGATTCGATGCTTCACTTGTAGACAGACCGGACACTTAGCTAGGAACTGTACCAACCGTCCACAAGCCCCAACCCCTAGATTTGACCCCAGACTCGCACTCCCAAACGATCGACCTCTACCCAGGGGAACCAATCCGGACCGGAGAGGAATGCTTCCGGTAGAATATCGGGAGACAGAAAACCAGCCAAGAGTTACAATGCCGGAAGAGAGAGAAAATGTTCTGTGAAACCTCACATAGAAGGGTGGTATAGTGAGGTCAATATCTTAGAGAGACAAACGCCTTGTGAAACTGTAGTCATAAATGGGAAAGCCGCGAACATGTTGATTGATACGGGGGCAAACCGTAGTTGTCTCCTGGTGAATTTCGTAAAACAGAATCAGCGAGAAATGGGCCCATTAAATCAAACCAGTATTCAGTTGTCAGGAGCCGGGGGTCAACCACTGACAATCCTAGGAAAAACTAACACGACGGTAGTGCAGTGGAAGGGAATTACCGTCACCACCGATTTTTGTGTTTTATCGGGAAAAGCCAGTAGTGGAGTCGATGGGTATCTGGGAATAGATCTCATGAGTCAGTTGGGAGTAACTATTCAGTGTGGGCCGAAAGACACAACGACTACTCTCCAACCTTAAATAGTATCTACCACAGGGAAATTATCTATTCCTCCTAGATCGTGGAAGATGATAGAGATTCCCCCAAACCCAGGCATGACTGCCGGGATTTCTGAACCCGCTGCACAGAAGGGGTGAGAATATCTCCCACCTTCATTACTGCCGACCAGAGAAACTAGTTTTAGCCAAATTTGGATGACACGATTAGTTATCAAAAAGGGAAACTGTTAGGACAAGTCACACCCGCTCAACCCACTACTGTTGGAACTGACGGACCCGTGAACTTACCTGAGATCCAAAAAATTAACCTCAAGTCAAGCCAGTACCTTAATTGCTCTGGACATACCGGGGATGTGTTTGCTCAAAACGAAGGGGACCACGGATCGGCTCGAACCCGAAACCCGACCACAACAAATGAAAACTAACTTTCAAATCGCACATACAAAATTTGTTCAAGCTTTCTTTAGGATACTAGCTGCAATATGAACAGTGTCCTGACTTTTGGACCGAGAGAGAAGGAAAGGGCTGTACAAGGCACAAATTAGGTGATCAATAGAATACTCTTCACTCTCTTGGAGTGATGCAGCCAAGAAACATCTTAGACTTCTCGACAAGAACCAAAACTGCGCCAAACATAAAATCGAGACAATCAATCTCCAACCCAATTTTCCAACAATAGACTTCAGCACAGCAGAGATGTGGCAGGACTGTGCACATTATTCAAGATACAAGAACAATCTATTCCACACTTAAAACCAATGAAATAACAACAGCAAAATCCTCTGCGTACCACAAGAAGAGTGGAACAATCACCATTTCCACTTGAGGTACCTCGGCCATACCTCTCATTACCAACGACAGTTTTCATAAAGATACCTCATATTGTTGAATATATTCTTAAGATTTGGTTTAAACCCACATGAGTGCAAACTACAGAAGTTCAAAAGTAGCATTAATTCTTGGCTTAGATATATAGAATATGGCCATTAATATAATATATGTACAGTATGTATGTGTTAATAACAAAATATAAATATAAATAAATATATAGATAAATGAATAAACAAACATTCTAGCACTATTGTTAATCTTGGTTAAGCTTTGAAATATAATGATTATGTTCCTTCCAACAACCAACCTAAAATGGTCACATAACCCTCTGTTTGCATATATATACGTATATATCAGATTCTGCCCAAGGATCGATTTATTTGTTATTGGTTTGAGATTATTGTATGCAATCAAGTAATAAGATATCCTATTCCAATACTCATAATCTGGTTTCCTTCCCCTCAGCTCCCAGGGTCGTCATCAGAGACTCATCCTTATCAGTAATTCTGTCCTCCTATCAAATCTCCTCAAGCCTGCTGCCAGAAACTTCATTCATTTCAGTAAATTCTCAGTAAACATGGGAAACCTTAAAGAGTAGAGGAACGAATATAACTTTTGTTTTAGTTAGGCAAAGAGCATATGTTTCATTAGGACCTGGTCTCAATAAAAGACACAGCAGGGTTTTGACTTAATTATTTAGGATTAATCACTAATAAGGGGTCATAGGATCGAAGCCGACTTGAGTCAATAACTGAATAGAGGGGATTCAGTTAGGGAGTAACGGGAACTCTAGGGGTCCAGAGTACAACCTAGCATGAATCGACGTAATATTCAATCTGTGTCTAGAACTCATCTCGGCCCAAGCCAAGAACCTATTATTAGGGTAGTTAGGAAGTCTGTTAAATAAAATATACGAACTTCTAAATGACTGTCGAATTATCCCCCGTAGTAGTAGCATAAAAGATTTAGAATTAAATACTACATTTTGGTGGCAAGCGGTGGGATTCGACAAATCATTTGGATTGAGTACAATTATCTAACAGAACAGGTTGGATGATGGGCATGTTACCATTCAGATTATGGGAAGAGGGGAAGGAAGAAATCGAGCTTTGGATTGAGCAGTTAGAATGTCAGTTCACATTACTTGACGTAGGGGAAACTGGGAAGAAAATCGCCTATGGAAAGGCACACTTAGGTAAGGCCCTGAATGATGTGAGAGTATGTCTGGAAGGACTAGTATCGTGGGCTGAAGTCAAGAGCGCCTTAATCTAAGAATTTGGCCGAGAGACTTCCACCAGAAAAGCCAGAGACAAACTGAAGAGTTTGAAACTGGATGGCCAAAATGTGAGAGCCCTGTGGAGGGAAATCACTAAGAATGTGAAACTAGCGTATCCCCATACGAACCAAGAGAGCCAGGAAACTGAGATCAGGGAGATCATGATCCAAGCCTGCCCGGTAGAAGTTAGGAAACACTGCATCATTCATGAGGATAACATTACCATGGAATTGATGGTGGTCATTAACCCGTACAGCCCCAGCGACGCGCCTGACGCGTCGGCGATGTATGTAACACACAGCCCCAGAGACGCGCCTGGCGCGTCACCCTAATTGCGCCGACCGTAACCTCAGGTGTAGCCACTCAAGAGGGCTCAGATTGTATGGAACTGTGTACGTATCCCACGCAACCATGCCGAAGGTTGAAAACTCTCAAAGTCCACGTGCGTACGCGTGAGCGCGCAATAACCTGGTTTTTTGGGGTAATTGCCTTCAATTTTTTACTCTTGTAAAATACGTTTTCGGGGGCTCTGTAGGACCATTCTTTAAGCTTTTTGAGCGGTTTTTCGTGGTTTTTCCTTCATTCCTAACCCATTCGCTATTGTTTCTGGAATAAAACCATTTTTTGAAAACCGGCCGGGTTCTGGTGAACAAACATTACAAAACTAGCCGGGGCTGGACGGGTTAAAAAGATTCTGGAGGCTAGAGAAGTAAAAGAGGAAAAACAAAAAGGGGAAGAGGAGAACCCAAAGAAAGGGTATCCGAAAGCCCTGATTCGATGCTTCACTTGTAGACAGACCGGACACCTAGCTAGGAACTGTACCAACCGTCCACAAGCCCCAACCCCTAGATTTGACCCCAGACTCGCACTCCCAAACGATCGACCTCTACCCAGGGGAACCGATCCGGACCGGAGAGGAATGCTTCCGGTAGAATATCGGGAGACAGAAAACCAGCCAAGAGTTACAATGCCGGAAGAGAGAGAAAATGTTCTGTGAAACCTCACATAGAAGGGCGGTATAGTGAGGTCAATATCTTAGAGAGACAAACGCCTTGTGAAACTGTAGTCATAAATGGGAAAGCTGCGAACATGTTGATTGATACGGGGGCAAACCGTAGTTGTCTCCTGGTGAATTTCGTAAAACAGAATCAGCGAGAAATGGGCCCATTAAATCAAACCAGTATTCAGTTGTCAGGAGCCGGGGGTCAACCACTGACAATCCTAGGAAAAACTAACACGACGGTAGTGCAGTGGAAGGGAATTACCGTCACCACCGATTTTTGTGTTTTATCGGGAAAAGCCAGTAGTGGAGTCGATGGGTATCTGGGAATAGATCTCATGAGTCAGTTGGGAGTAACTATTCAGTGTGGGCCGAAAGACACAACGACTACTCTCCAACCTTAAATAGTATCTACCACAGGGAAATTATCTATTCCTCCTAGATCGTGGAAGATGATAGAGATTCCCCCAAACCCAGGCATGACTGCCGGGATTTCTGAACCCGCTGCACAGAATGGGGTGAGAATATCTCCCACCTTCATTACTGCCGACCAGAGGAAACTAGTTTTAGCAAATTTTGGGGATGACACGATTAGTTATCAAAAAGGGAAACTGTTAGGACAAGTCACACCCGCTCAACCCACTACTGTTGAAACTGACGGACCCGTGAACTTACCTGAGATCCCGAAAAAATTAACCTCAAGTCAAGCCAGTACCTTACATGAATTGCTCTGGACATACCGGGATGTGTTTGCTCAAAACGAAGGGGACCACGGATCGGCTCGAACCCGACACACCCATGAAAACTAACTTTCAAATCGCACATACAAAATTTGTTCAAGCTTTCTTTAGGATACTAGCTGCAATATGAACAGTGTCCTGACTTTTGGACCGAGAGAGAAGGAAAGGGCTGTACAAGGCACAAATTAGGTGATCAATAGAATACTCTTCACTCTCTTGGAGTGATGCAGCCAAGAAACATCTTAGACTTCTCGACAAGAACCAAAACTGCGCCAAACATAAAATCGAAGACAATCAATCTCCAACCCAATTTTCCAACAATAGACTTCAGCACAGCAGAGATGTGGCAGGACTGTGCACATTATTCAAGATACAAGAACAATCTATTCCACACTTACAACCAATGAAATAACAACAGCAAAATCCTCTGCGTACCACAAGAAGAGTGGAACAATCACCATTTCCACTTGAGGTACCTCGGCCATACCTCTCATTACCAACGACAGTTTTCATAAAGATACCTCATATTGTTGAATATATTCTTAAGATTTGGTTTAAACCCACATGAGTGCAAACTACAGAAGTTCAAAAGTAGCATTAATTCTTGGCTTAGATATATAGAATATGGCCATTAATATAATATATGTACAGTATGTATGTGTTAATAACAAAATATAAATATAAATATATAGATAAATGAATAAACAAACATTCTAGCACTATTGTTAATCTTGGTTAAGCTTTGAAATATAATGATTATGTTCCTTCCAACAACCAACCTAAAATGGTCACATAACCCTCTGTTTGCATATATATACGTATATATCAGATTCTGCCCAAGGATCGATTTATTTGTTATTGGTTTGAGATTATTGTATGCAATCAAGTAATAAGATATCCTATTCCAATACTCATAATCTGGTTTCCTTCCCCTCAGCTCCCAGGGTCGTCATCAGAGACTCATCCTTATCAGTAATTCTGTCCTCCTATCAAATCTCCTCAAGCCTGCTGCCAGAAACTTCATTCATTTCTCATTCACTGTTTCACTCTCGTTTTATTCTTATGATAATTGGATTTTTAGATACCGAATATTTGAATTTGTTGTATACGCCTTGTATTAGTATGTTGGTTGTTTAATGTAGTAGCATCATGGATGCAACAACTGTTGTGGTTCTTTTTCTGGTGGATATGAAGACAACAGATTTCAACTTTTTATAGTGATATTAATTCATGCATTTCACATAAATGCCGCACAGGTTGGGATACATAAATACTGACATTGTGCACGTATAATCGCTAAATGCCTGGCTTTAATTTTTGAGCCCAATATAGAAAAGTGACAGTGTGGGGAAGACGAGTTCAGTTGGAAGAACGTGCATTGATGTTTACAATAACTTTATTTGAAAATGGGTGTTAAGAACAGTGACTCATTGTCGGCAACCTGACAACTCAACCAGTAGACCATTTCAACCACTAGCTCTCAACCAGTGCCAATTCAAACCAATTCTGCTAGGTTAGGTTTTGTTATGTATCTACCAGAATCTACCAAATCCACCACATTTACTACCAATAGTCCTCACCCCCTCACTAGTCACTGTTATTAAAGAGGGTTATCAAGATGATCTAGTTACAAAAGATAGATGAGGAATATAGGGTAACACTGGTTTAGCTGGCCTAGATTGTATTGTGACTGGTTGATGTGGTGTACTGGTTGAGTTGTCCAGAAACCCTTATTGACTGAATTACTTAAGGGGGTCGGGTTTATTAGTTATATGGTTTATATAATTATTATTGTTTTAGTTTTCTCTCTAGACCTCCATCAAGCTTCATTAATTATCAAAATGCTCCTTCAAGATAAATTTGCAATTTTTTTCGGTAGAATAATCACAGGTTCGCTATCGGTTGCCAGGAAAAATAGACGACTAAATGGCACGAAAGGTCTTGATATTCATAACAAAATGGTACGAAAAATCTTAAAATCGACAAACTAATGGGGTGAGCGTCTTAAACTCATAAAACTAATGGGGTTAAACAAGAGGGAGAAGGGAGTCCAGAAAAGGTAACTGCCTTACCCAAACTTTGTTGTGTTCCCTTGCTGGGCTACTTAGTGTTACTCAAAGATTATCTGTTAGTCCAACTTCAACCCGCACAAGTCAGTTGGTACATAACCAAAACATTGAACTGCATGCCTACCGTCGGGGGCCCGAGCATCTGGAGCGGCTTCGGTCTACCAGACTCGGGACTGATGAACCAGACCATGGAGGTATTAGAGGCCAGACAGTCTGGAGAACTACAACAACAACAACAACAACTGGCCTACCGTAATTCGTCAATGATAATCAAGGGGAGAGTTTTGTTGATTTGTATATATACCGGAATTTATTTATTAATAATAATAATAATAATAATAATAATAATAATACTAATAATAATAATTAAAGTAGAAACGGCCTCCGCCAATCACAGCGTTCCCTTTTACTCACTAGCAAAGCCAGCTGATTTTGACAGCGCACGGCTGCAACGCGCCCACAAGCCAATCAGCAGCCTCCATTATCGGAGCGCGAAGCTGGACGTCTTACTTCCCCTCAGAAGTCACTCTCTTTCTTTGCTCGAAGAACTCCTTCTGATATACCTTGAGTAATACCTCGGTGCCAGCCCTCTACTCCCGTAAGCCACCAAAAGAGGGTTTTAATCAGCTTCCTGGGACGTATCTCGAAGAGAAGAGAGAGGAAGGGAACCAAGCCAGAATCCAGAGCGATCGTGTCTCGGCGCGTGCCAGGCAGCCAATCACAGCGCGGGAGAGCGTGAGGCCTGAGTATAAAGGCTGCCGCGCGCAGACTACAGGGAGCACTCCCCCCTCAGAGCCCACCGGGTCCACATACTGCAACCTACCTGCTCTCTCTCGCCCGGGCACAAAGGAACATAAGGAACCCACTTTTCCAGTTACTTTGCCCTCACCTAAGTTCACGACACTGACCACCTCTGACCTCTCCTCACTCTCTCCCACTCGGAGGATGCACCACCAGTATCCTGCCGCCTGTCATCACGTTGCTAGTCTGCACACATGCAGTCAAGCACTTCAAGAGGACCGACAGAAGGTGGACGGAAGTGAGGACTTCCAGAAGAGCTACTGGCCAGCTCTGAGGTGGTAAAGCACAGTTCCAGACACACACACACCTGATCCAGCATACCAGAATATATTTGTTTAAGGACCCATATTGGGACCGCATATGATAAGGAAAGAAAGAGAGATGTGGTGGACAAACCTGGTGCTGTTATATATATAAATTGATGTGTCCTCTAGGACAAGACTAAAGGAAAAATAATTTAGACTTACCTATATATATAAAGATGATGATGTGTTTATTAATTAGTTATTTTTGTTAGCACCGGCACCAGCCGAAGAGTTATTAGATAGGATCTGATAGGAGAGATTAAAGATTAAAAGAGCAGGGGAAAGACCACTTGTGTTAATAAATGAGGCAACCAGAGGTAAAGAGGGAAACAGTTGTTTAGTTTCCAAATAGACTAAAGATTAAAGGAGTAAAAGTAAAGAGGGGAGGAAAAGAATACTTTTGTTAATAAATGAGGCAACCAAAGTTAAAGAGGGAAACAGTTGTTTAGTTGCCTAATAGATTAGTTATAGCTAGGGATGGACACTAGTCCAAATTAATCATTGATTAAGTTGTGCAAAAAGGAAACTGTAACAAAGGGCACTAGTCCAATGTGAACTGTGATATTTGTATGTCTAAACGAGTTATTCCGTGTATGCGTCTGAGGCACGGTTCATCTTTTGTTAGTACGATAATTGATTAAAGTGAAAGGTGACCTAGCGTGTTGGTAACAGGGTTACTAGAGGGTAAATTCAGAAGATGTAATTGAGATAGAGATTGTAAATCTATATTGTGAAGTAACGGGGTGACGGAACCCAATAGTATTATTGAGATAAAGATTGTAAACCTAGATTGTGAAGTAACTGTGGGGCGGAACCCATAGTGTACGTGAGAGAGACCTTGTAATCTCATTCGGTAATTTGTATGATTTTATGTCATTGTGGAGGTACTTGTGTAGTAACGACGGTTGTGTGAGAGGAATAAATAGATTCTATGTATTGAGGAGATAGATTATATATGTTATAGCTTTGGGATTGAGAAAAGGCTCAGTAAACATGGGAAACCTTAAAGAGTAGAGGAACGAATATAACTTTTGTTTTAGTTAGGCAAAGAGCATATGTTTCATTAGGCCCTGGTCTCAATAAAAGACACAGCAGGGTTTTGACTTAATTATTTAGGATTAATCACTAATAAGGGGTCATAGGATCGAAGCCGACTTGAGTCAATAACTGAATAGAGGGGATTCAGTTAGGGAGTAACGGGAACTCTAGGGGTCCAGAGTACAACCTAGCATGAATCGACGTAATATTCAATGTGTGTCTTGAACTCATCTCGGCCCAAGCCAAGAACCTATTATTAGGGTAGTTAGGAAGTCTGTTAAATAAAATATACGAACTTCTAAATGACTGTCGAATTATCCCCCGTAGTAGTAGCATAAAAGATTTAGAATTAAATACTACATTTTGGTGGCAAGCGGTGGGATTCGACAAATCATTTGGATTGAGTACAATTATCTAACAGAACAGGTTGGATGATGGGCATGTTACCATTCAGATTATGGGAAGAGGGGAAGGAAGAAATCGAGCTTTGGATTGAGCAGTTAGAATGTCAGTTCACATTACTTGACGTAGGGGAAACTGGGAAGAAAATCGCCTATGGAAAGGCACACTTAGGTAAGGCCCTGAATGATGTGAGAGTACGTCTGGAAGGACTAGTATCGTGGGCTGAAGTCAAGAGCGCCTTAATCTAAGAATTTGGCCGAGAGACTTCCACCAGAAAAGCCAGAGACAAACTGAAGAGTTTGAAACTGGATGGCCAAAATGTGAGAGCCCTGTGGAGGGAAATCACTAAGAATGTGAAACTAGCGTATCCCCATACGAACCAAGAGAGCCAGGAAATTGAGATCAGGGAGATCATGATCCAAGCCTGCCCGGTAGAAGTTAGGAAACACTGCATCATTCATGAGGTTAACATTACCATGGAATTGATGGAGGTCATTAACCCGTACAGCCCCAGCGACGCGCCTGACGCGTCGGCGATGTATGTAACGCACAGCCCCAGAGACGCGCCTGGCGCGTCACCCTAATTGCGCCGACCGTAACCTCAGGTGTAGCCACTCAAGAGGGCTCAGATTTGTATGGAACTGTGTACGTATCCCACGCAACCATGCCGAAGGTTGAAAACTCTCAAAGTCCACGTGCGTACGCGTGAGTGCGCAATAACCTGGTTTTTTGGGGTAATTGCCTTCAATTTTTTACTCTTGTAAAATACGTTTTCGGGGGCTCTGTAGGACCATTCTTTAAGCTTTTTGAGCGTTTTTTCGTGGTTTTTCCTTCATTCCTAACCCATTCGCTATTGTTTCTGGAATAAAACCATTTTTTGAAAACCGGCGGGTTCTGGTGAACAAACATTACAAAACTAGCCGGGGCTGGACGGGTTAAAAAGATTCTGGAGGCTAGAGAAGTAAAAGAGGAAAAACAAAAAGGGGAAGAGGAGAACCCAAAGAAAGGGTATCCGAAAGCCCTGATTCGATGCTTCACTTGTAGACAGACCGGACACCTAGCTAGGAACTGTACCAACCGTCCACAAGCCCCAACCCCTAGATTTGACCCCAGACTCGCACTCCCAAACGATCGACCTCTACCCAGGGGAACCGATCCGGACCGGAGAGGAATGCTTCCGGTAGAATATCGGGAGACAGAAAACCAGCCAAGAGTTACAATGCCGGAAGAGAGAGAAAATGTTCTGTGAAACCTCACATAGAAGGGCGGTATAGTGAGGTCAATATCTTAGAGAGACAAACGCCTTGTGAAACTGTAGTCATAAATGGGAAAGCCGCGAACATGTTGATTGATACGGGGGCAAACCGTAGTTGTCTCCTGGTGAATTTCGTAAAACAGAATCAGCGAGAAATGGGCCCATTAAATCAAACCAGTATTCAGTTGTCAGGAGCAGGTCGGACAACCACTGACAATCCTAGGAAAAACTAACACGACGGTAGTGCAGTGGAAGGGAATTACCGTCACCACCGATTTTTGTGTTTTATCGGGAAAAGCCAGTAGTGGAGTCGATGGGTATCTGGGAATAGATCTCATGAGTCAGTTGGGAGTAACTATTCAGTGTGGGCCGAAAGACACAACGACTACTCTCCAACCTTAAATAGTATCTACCACAGGGAAATTATCTATTCCTCCTAGATCGTGGAAGATGATAGAGATTCCCCCAAACCCAGGCATGACTGCCGGGATTTCTGAACCCGCTGCACAGAATGGGGTGAGAATATCTCCCACCTTCATTACTGCCGACCAGAGGAAACTAGTTTTAGCAAATTTTGGGGATGACACGATTAGTTATCAAAAAGGGAAACTGTTAGGACAAGTCACACCCGCTCAACCCACTACTGTTGGAACTGACGGACCCGTGAACTTACCTGAGATCCCGAAAAAATTAACCTCAAGTCAAGCCAGTACCTTACATGAATTGCTCTGGACATACCGGGATGTGTTTGCTCAAAACGAAGGGGACCACGGATCGGCTCGAACCCGACACACCCATGAGATATAGTGGAGCAGATAACTGCAAATTTCAGGAGAATCGTTCATTTCTGGAAACAAGCACCAAATTTGGCACACATACTCCTTGGGGATTGCTCTTTTGATAAAACCCGTTAGCCATCTAAAAATTCAAGATGGCGGCCATTTTTCAAGATAGCCGCCATTGAATATACAGAAATATTGCATTTCGCAATAAAATCGCAAAGACTTGTCCTATTTGAATGATCTTGGTGTCAAATCATACATTTTTCACTATGTAGAATCCTAATTTGGAACCATGGACTTACTCACTAGCTTCCTTGTACCATAATATCAGTCCCGGAATCCTAATATTCTGCTAAATTAGAGGTTCTTGTTACGTCTGACTCGGCTAAAATGCATGGTAGTGTATATCGTAGTAGTGTTAAAGGTTTAGTATGTGTAGCATCTTCCTGTACAAGGCTTCCAAACTGGACATGACATGATGCAGTGGGGGGGGGGGGGGGGACGTTGAGAGACTTGCAGCGGAAGGTGTAGAGTAGTAGCTCAACAGAGCGTATGTCAACGCACAGCCAGGGCACACTGGTGGCACCGCTGCTGTGAAACTCAGCATGGGGTTCAGTATCAGCTGAATAATTAGTTTAGTGTAGCTAAATAATTAGTTTAGTGTCCCAAATGCTGTCTAATAAACCCCACATCAGTTAACTACTGTAGATTACATGTAGTTTAACATAGATGTTTAGTTAGATAGCCGCGCCTGAATTGACAGGGTGTGCCAGCGCGGGAGAGCCGAGTCAAGGGTAAAGGGGCTTTACATTGCTTTGCATGTAGTTACCTGGATGGTGTACAGATCGCACGGGACTTAAATGATACTGGATGAACGATCGGGCTAGGTGTAGGTCATATATTTTTATACCCGAACCTAGTCGTATCCCATACCTTATTGTGCATGATTGTGATCAAGGTGGTAAAAGGATAACCCTTCGGCCTTGATTCACTGAATACAGATAATTATCATACTGTGATTATCTGTTATATCTGTTATCATATAACATACTGTGTTATATCATACTGTGATTATCTGTTATATACTGTGATTATCTGTTATCTATTATATCTGTGTTACAGATAATTATCATACTGTATTCACCAAGATGGCAAATACAGATCCAGGACCGTCTAAATTCCGGACTGACTGGAGCAAGTGTTGTCTTTGCCACAAGAAGAAGAGTGAAGAGCTCAAGTCACCACGTGCACAACAACCACAAGAACATGATGGCTACACTATGATTGCGACTACTATTCCCCTCTTTCACGCAATTAATGAGATGCCTATTGTTCTGGATCCAGCCAGACTTGATGATGATGGTGGCATTGAAGAAACTCTGAGGAGGAACAAGGCGCAGTATCACCAAATTTGTCGCCTTATGTTCAACAACACGAAACTGGAGAGAGCCAGAAAAAGAAGAGCAGAGAGTGCTCAGCCAGTAGAATGCCAGACCAAGCTGCGTAGAACCAGCCTTGAAGGCCAAACGTGTTTCATATGTGACAGAGAAGCCCCATCCTCTGAACTCAGACAAGTTATGACGATGAACCTCAATAACAGACTTAATGAATGTGCCCAAACTTTAAATGACGAAAAACTTCTTGCAATACTCAGCGGTGGAGATGCTATTGCATAGGAGCTCAAATACCATTTTGCATGCTTGACAGACCTGTACAATAGAGAGAGGACGTACCTCAGAGCCACCAAGAGACTGGAACAGGAACGTGCACCCGAAGAGGATGCCCACCCACAGGCATTCTCAGAGCTAGTCACATATCTAGTGGAGACCACCAGATCTGGCGAGGGTCCTGCAGTCTTCCAACTTGCAGACATAGTTCACCTGTATGCCCAGCGCCTGGAACAGCTGGGTGTTGATGCACCTGCTGTCAACTCCACAAGACTGAAGGAAAAACTGCTGTCAGATATACCTGAGTTGGAAGTGCACAAGCAGGGAAGGGATGTTCTTCTGGCTTTCCAGAAAGATGTGGGCTTTGTCTTGTCAGAAGCCTCTGACTATTATAGTGAAGCTATTATCCTTGGCAAAGCAGCTAACATCTTGCGCAGACATATGCTGGACCACAAGTCCACATTTGATGGAACCTTCCATGAGGGGTGCATCGAGCAGGCCATTCCACTCACTCTTCTTCAGTTTGTGGCCATGCTTGAACACGGAGCAGACATCAAATCTCAACTGAGGTTTGGTGCATCAAAGACAGATCTAGCAATTGCTCAGCTGCTTCAGTACAACTGCTACGCAAGGTACAAAGAAGGAGCAGCAACTCACAGACACTCCAAAGACAGAGAGACCCCATTCCCTGTTTACATGGGGATGTCCGTCTACACAAAGACCAGAAAGAGAAAGTTGGTGGAAATGCTTAACGAGCATGGCATCAGCATTTCATACGACAGGGTGCTACAGATATCTGCACAGCTGGGAGATGCAACAGTCAGCAAGTACGTGGAGGATGGGGTGGTCTGTCCACCAGTTCTGCGAAAAGGGCTGTTCACCACATCAGCCATGGACAACATAGACCACAATCCCACTGCAACGACAGCGACCACTTCTTTCCATGGAACCAGCGTCTCTGTTTTCCAGCACCCAACCAAAGAAGACATCTGTCAGAAATCCCACCTCACTACCATTCTTCAGAGCCAAGTTACAACCCCTGAGGCAGAGCCAGACGCCGACACCATCATCATTGATGGTGCAGCGTTGGTGAACAGTCTGCCCCCACGGAGTTCAAAGACGTTCGAAGAGTACGCAATGCTCGATGTCCTTCCTAGAATACAAGCATACTCTACCAAGTACAAGAGAACAGACATTGTGTTTGATGTCTACCGGCCATCTAGTCTGAAAGCTGAAACTAGATCAAAGCGAGCACGTGGGGTGAGACGCAGGGTGACAGGGAAGGCCAAAATTCCCTCAAACTGGCGAAACTTCCTGAGAGAAAATGACAACAAAGCCGAGCTGTTCAACTTTCTGGCTGATAAGATTGCACGTGTGGCCACCAAATGTGGTCATTGTGACCAAGGAAGAAGATGCTGTCAGCAACCGCACTATCAATCTGGCTGGAGTGGCACCATGCAGTCATGAAGAAGCTGACACGCGGATCTTTGTGCATGCCAGGCATGCAACAGAAGCAGGCAGCAAAGTCATCATGGTCAAAGCCAGCGACACAGATGTTGTCGTTATCGCAGTCAGTGTTCTTCAGGCACTTCAGGAGCTAGGTCTGCAGCAGTTGTGGGGTGCCTTTGGCCAAGGACAGAATCTGAGGTGGGTTCCTGTACATGACTTGTGTTGCACTCTTGCAGAAAAGAGCAAAGGGATGCTCTTCTTCCATGCCTTCACTGGCTGCGATGTCGTTTCAGCATTCCGTGGCAAAGGGAAGAAGTCTGTTTGGCAAACCTGGAATGTTTGTGATGAGGCTTCCGGTGTCTTCAGCAAACTCAGCCAGTACCCACCGGTAGTTGATGATGAAGACCTGGAGACCTTGGAGAAGTTCGTGGTCATGATGTACGACAGATCCAGCACAGCTGAAGGTGTCGATGATGCGAGGTTGGACATGTTTGCTCGGAAGCAGAGGTCGTACGAAGCCATTCCTCCAACCCGAGCAGCACTGAAGCAGCATGTAAAGCGTGCTGCCTACCAGGCGGGCTGCATCTGGAGTCAGTCAACAGTACGTCAACCAGAAACGCAGACTCCTGCCAACTGGGGCTGGACCAAGAAAGGAGATCTGTGGCAGATCGTTTGGACAGAGCTCCCACCCATTGCAGAGAGTTGCCAGCAGCTGACCAAGTGTGGATGCAAGTCGGAATACTGCGGTCGATGCAAATGCTACTGCTTTGGTCTGACCTGCACGGCACTGTGCAGCTGCAGATGCGAGGTTTAGAAGCATTGTAGTATACTCATCCAGGCAGCAAGACAATAAGTGACAAACCAAACAAGTATAGGCCTACTGCCTACATGTACATTCAATAATATATCGGACTGATGGTGCCTATGATATGGGCACTCTTTACCTTAATTATGATTCCGGGACTGATATTATGGTACAAGGAAGCTAGTGAGTAAGCTCATGGTTCCAATTTCGGATTCTACATAGTGAATAATGTATGATTTGACACCAAGATCATTCAAATAGGACAAGTCTTTGCGATTTTATTGCGAAATGCAATGTTTCTGTATATTCAATGGCGGCCATCTTGAAAAATGGCCGCCATCTTGAATTTTTAGGTGGCTAACGGGTTTTATCAAAAGAGCAATCCCCAAGGAGTATGTGTGCCAATTTTGGTGCTTGTTTCCAGAAATGAACGATTATTCCAGTTATCTGCCTCACTAATACACACACAAGGGCCTCCTATTAGACAATCCTACCGACGACAAAACCCTATTATGAGACAAAAAGAAATGGAACAAGTTGAAGACATGATTAAACAGGGAATAGTAGTGGAATCATACAGTCCGTGGTCATCTCCGGTAGTCCTAGTAAAAAAAAAAAATGGGTCTACTCGGTTCTGTGTAGATTATCGGAAATTAAATGATGTCACCATCAAAGACGCGCAGCCCCTACCTCGTATTGACGACTCATTAGAATCCCTTAATGGGTCGACCTGGTTCTCTACCTTAGATCTCCAGAGTGGATACTGGCAAGTACCAGTTAGGGCCGAGGATCAAGAGAAAACTGCATTTGCCACAAGCGAGGGCAAACTTTACCAGTTTACTCTCTTGCCGTTTGGAGTTTGCAATGGCCCCGCCAGTTTCACTAGGAGAGTCATGGACGAAGTATTGAGGGGATTGACCTGGAAAACTTGTTTGGCGTACTTAGATGATATCATAATCTTTTCCGCTAGTTGGGAAGAACATATTCACCGACTCCGAGAAGTGTTAGAAAGAATCAAGGGGGCAGGACTTAAACTGAAATCATCAAAGTGCCAATTAGGGGCCCGTGAGGTGGCCTATCTAGGGCATATGGTTTCCAGTAAAGGTATTCAACCGGACCCACTTAAAGTGAGATCTATTGCCGAAATCTCACCTCCGTCCTCTGTCAAAGAGATTCGAGCGTTTCTGGGAATGGCCTCCTACTATCGAAGGTTCATACCTAACTTTTCTAAGATTGCTCGCCCCATGACTCAGAGATTAGAAAAAGGGAGGAGGTTCGACTGGGATCAGAGTTGTCAGGTAGCTTTTGATCACTTGAAGCAAAAATTAACCTCGAACCCCGTAGTTTGTCATCCGGATTTCACCAAGCCATTTCAACTATACACCGATGCTTCTGATGAAGGGCTCGGAGCCGTTCTGGCCCAGAAGGTGGACGGAAAGGACAGCATTTTTTTTTTTTTTTTTTTTTTTCTATATTCCAACTACTCCCTCTCGGGCATAGGCTGAGAGCCTGTACATTCCACCACTCAACACGGTGAAACCCGTGAGGTCTTGTTCCAGTCTGGGGAGTGAGACATGCGAAGCATCCATCATGGCTCGAAGCAGCTCCATCTCTGAAGCGGCCGGTTGCCTCGCTCAATTGCTTCACGGTCTCACCCTCCAGACTCAGACCCTCACTCTCAGAACGCCACCTATTGAGCAGTGAACTCACTAGGCATTGTCCCCCTGTAACATATTTTGAATATAGGAATATTCATACAGTGTTATTTAGTCAGGGAACAATGAGGGTATTTTTTTGGCATTTCGGTGGGCTTTGTGGTAATGCACTGATACTAGGTACAGCACAAATTCAATCCCAATAATATCTTCCCATTGACATATCGGGATTTGAACCCGGGTCCATTGGATTACCAATCCAGTGGCATGACCACTACACCACACCTCCCCTAAACGTGGCCTGTGCTAGCCGAACACTGAACAAGGGCGAAAAGAATTATAGCGTTACGAAAAAGGAATGTCTAGCTCTAGTGTGGGCTGTACAATATTTCCGTCCGTACCTAGCCAGGGTCCACTTTGAAGTTATTACGGACCACCATAGCTTACAATGGCTCCGAAAAATGAAAACGGAAGACGGACTATTTTTCAGGTGGAAGGGGATTTTGGAAGAGTACTCCTTTGAAGTTAGGCATAGACCCGGTAAATTACACACTAATGCCGATGGCTTGTCTCGACTACTGGTAGCACCCGTTCAACCCCCTGCACCCCACGGGGAAAAACATGACCCTAGACCTCGTAATAAAGTAAAATTTTCGGAGGGAGCCTGGAGGAATTCTCAAGATCGGGTCGTACTTGATTATTCAGAGGCCAAAAACATGATCCAAATCCTCCACGGACAAAAGGGAAGGGGAGCTCATTTGGGGCATTCTAGGGTTCTCCAACAATTCAATGAAAGGTACTGGACCAAGAGGGCCGACAAGATTGTTAAAGAAGTCGTTCAAAATGCCAGAGGGGCAAAGATGGAAGGGGACCTAGACAGTTGCCCGGACATATTACCGCTGGTACACCCTGGGCCAAATTATCGGTGGATATTATGGGACCTCTGCCCAGACAGACAAACAAAAGGTACATCTTGACCTGTGTCGACGTTTTCTCTAAATACACGGTCGCTTGCGCTATCCTGGACAAGAAAGCTGAAACGGTGGCCAAGGTTATCCTGGAAAAGATCATTTTTGTGTATGGCACCCCTGGAGGTATTCTGAGTGGCAGGGGAAAGGAATTCAATAATGAGATCTGGCAACACTTGGGAGAAACCTTCGGGTATCAGATACAGCACACCTCCCCGTATTACCCTCAGAGAAATGCTGTCTGTGAAAGGAATCACAGGGTGTTAGCCAACTGCATCCGGGCTAGTCTGAGCTCACAAGGGGAGAAAATCATCCGGGGTTGGCCAGAGCTCTTGCCTGAAATTGTCTGGGGAATGAATACCACGGTCTGTAGGACTACGGGGTATTCTCCCTATGAGATTATCTTTGGCAACATACCGAAATTGCCTCAAGAACGATTATTGCCATACTCCCGTTCCTACACGCAGTATTCCTAACCCGGAAAATGCTGGAAGGAACAAGGGGCGCGACGACAGCAAGTGCATGATCATATTGTTCAGCAACAACCTAAGAAAGTTTCTCTAAATAATCCTTATTACCGGGGGGAGTGTATTTTGGTCAAGAGACATGACCCCACCCGAGCTGGTAAGCTAGAGGAGAAATACGAGGGTCCTTTCAGGGTTGTCGAGATAAACGGGTCCTATCAAGTGTTATACTTACATTATGGAGATGTCGTGTCAGTTACTCATATTCGTCATACCAAACGTTATGAGGGTAATCTTCCCCCAGAGAGTAGCGAGTGGAGTAGTGAGGAAGGGAGCGAAGAGGAAACGGAATCCAGGGTCGACGACCCTGATACTTCCTCAGCTCGACCCAACGTTATAGGTCCTACTCCGACTCGAGACTACCTAGAAGATTCTGCACTTTGGTGGTCACTTTGTCAAAAGAATCGAGAGGGTCTTCCTGAGGTTGAGTCAGAAGGAGAACTAGGAAGCGAAGAGATCGTATCTAGTGATGAAGACGATTTTTATGAGCTTACCGAGGAGGAAAAGTCTACGGTTCCAGACAGCGAAGTTTCACTTTCCCAGAGAGGTTTAAAAAGGACTTTAAGTAGTGAAGAAGAGTGTCCTCGACACGAGATAGAACCGTGAAGCGTATCTTTTGACGGCAACCGGATAAACGGTTTTCCCACAGCTAAAGTGAAAGAATTCAAAGAAACTCCTTTGCTTAACGTTCCGGAGAAGACTCCCGCGAGCACAACCAAGTTTACGGGTCCCACCGAAACTCTCACTCGTAGTGGTAGGATTAGCCGCCCACCAATCAGGTACCCGGACGAGGCTATAAATAGGACCCCCGTGGCACGTGCCTGTCAGTTGGAAGGCACCATGCCTCTACCCTCTGACCCTCAGTACCGACTCCGTCGCCTGGTAGCAATAGTCGGCGGGCAAGGGCAAAGAATTACTACCACTCGAGCTCTCAAGCAGTTACTCAACCAGCCAGGGGAGGTTTTAATAGCCAAACCTATTGTGGGTAATCAGAATCATGCACTCCAGTTACATAAATGTCTCTGTGAGCATAGTGGACTGGTGGAGTGGCAGCCGGAGGGCATAAATTTTAGGGGAACAGTATTGCGGCGATCAGGAGCTCGCCTAAATTCAGTAGGGGGTGATAAAGTAGAAACGCCCGCCGCCAATTACAGCGCTCCCTTTTACTCACTAGCAAAGCCAGCTGATTTTGACAGCACATGGCTGCAACGTGCCATGCCCCGCCCACAAGCCAATCAGCAGCCTCCATTATCGGAGCGCGAGGCTGAACGTCTTACTTCCCCTCAGAAGTCACTCTCTTTCTTTGCTCGAAGAACTCCTTCTGATTATACCTTGAGTAATACCTTGGTGCCAGCCCTGTACTCCCGTAAGCCACCAAATGAGGGTTTTAATCAGCTTCCTGGGATGCATCTTGAAGAGAAGAGAGAGGAAGGGAAGCAAGCCAGAATCCAGAGCGATCGTGTCTCGGCGCGTGCCAGGCAGCCAATCACAGCGCGGGAGAGCGTGAGGCCTGAGTATAAATTCTGCCGCGCCCGGACTCCAGGGAGCAACCTACCTGCTCTCTCTCGCCCGGGCACAAAGGAACATAAGGAACCCACTTTTCCAGTTACTTTGCCCTCACCTAAGTTCACGACACTGACCACCCCTGACCTCTCCTCACTCTCGCCCACTCGGAGGATGCACCACCAGTATCCTGCCGCCTGTCATCACGTTGCTAGTCTGCACACATGCAGTCAAGCACTTCAAGAGGGACGACAGAAGGTGGACGGAAGTGAGGACTTCCAGAAGAGCTACTGGCCAGCTCTGAGGTGGTAAAGCAAAGTTCCAGACACACACACACCTGATCCAGTATACCGAATATATTTGTTTAAGGACCCATATTGGGCCCGCATATGATAAGGAAAGAAAGAGAGATGTGGTGGACAAACCTGGGGGTGTTATATATATAAATTGATGTGTCCTCTAGGACAAGACTAATGGAAAAAGAATTTAGACTTACCTATATATATAAAGATGATGATGTGTTTATTAATTAGTTATTTTTGTTAGCACCGGCACCAGCCGAAGAGTTATTAGATAGGATCTGATAGGAGAGATTAAAGATTAAAAGAGCAGGGGAAAGACCACTTGTGTTAATAAATGAGGCAACCAGAGGTAAAGAGGGAAACAGTTGTTTAGTTTCCAAATAGAGTAAAGATTAAAGGAGTAAAAGTAAAGAGGGGAGGAAAAGAATACTTTTGTTAATAAATGAGGCAACCAAAGTTAAAGAGGGAAACAGTTGTTTAGTTGCCTAATAGATTAGTTATAGCTAGGGATGGACACTAGTCCAAATGAATCATTGATTAAGTTGTGCAAAAAGGAAACTGTAACAAAGGGCACTAGTCCAATGTGAACTGTGATATTTGTATGTCTAAACGAGTTATTCCGTGTATGCGTCTGAGGCACGGTTCATCTTTTGTTAGTACGATAATTGATTAAAGTGAAAGGTAACCTAGCGTGTTGGTAACAGGGTTACTAGAGGGTAAATTCAGAAGATGTAATTGAGATAAAGATTGTAAATCTATATTGTGAAGTAATGGGGTGAGGGAACCCAATAGTATTATTGAGATAAAGATTGTAAACCTAATTGTGAAGTAACTGGGTGGCGGAACCCAATAGTGTGTTGAGGTAAAGATTGTAAATCAATATTGTGAAGTAACGGGGTGATGGAACCCAATAGTATTATTGAGATAAAGATTGTAAACCAAATTGTGAAGTAACTGGGTGGCGGAACCCAATAGTGTGTTGAGGTAAAGATTGTAAATCTATATTGTGAAGTAACGGGGTGACGGAACCCAATAGTATTATTGAGATAAAGATTGTAAACCTAGATTGTGAAGTAACTGTGGGGCGGAACCCATAGTGTACGTGAGAGAGACCTTGTAATCTCATTCGGTAATTTGTATGATTTTATGTCATTGTGGAGGTACTTGTGTAGTAACGACGGTTGTGTGAGAGGAATAAATAGATTCTATGTATTGAGGAGATAGATTATATATGTTATAGCTTTGGGATTGAGAAAAGGCTCAGTAAACATGGGAAACCTTAAAGAGTAGAGGAACGAATATAACTTTTGTTTTAGTTAGGCAAAGAGCATAATTATGTTTCATTAGGCCCTGGTCTAAATAAAAGACACAGCAGGGTTTTGACTTAATTATTTAGGATTAATCACTAATAACGGGTCGTAGGATCGAAGCCGACTTGAGTCAATACCTGAATAGCGGGGATTCAGTTAGGGAGTAACGGGAACACTAGGGGTCCAGAGTACAACCTAGCATGAATCGACGTAATATTCAATCTGTGTCTTGAACTCATCTCGGCCCGAGCCAAGAACCTATTATTACGGTAGTTAGGAAGTCTGTTAAATAAAATATACGAACTTCTAAATGACTGTCGAATTATCCCCCGTAGTAGTAGCATAAAAAATTTAGAATTAAATACTACAATAATTATTATTATTATTATAATAATAATAATAAGAACGTAGATGTGCAGTTTTCACAAATACAAAAACAAAATATAAACTTTAAGAGTTTTGGATTTGGGTCTTCTTGATGGAGCTTTATTCAATTTCGTGGTTCTTGACGGATTAGCATTTAAGTCCTTCGCAGGTCGCCGTCCTCGTTGTTTTCGGTCCTCCTTCCTGGTTGTCCTGTGTTGAGTCGATTTCTTCTCCGAAAATCCTTCACTTCATCATTGAGAATACGTCCTAAACGTTCCGCTCCCACCTGGTTCAGATGAACCCCAACATCCAAAAACAAACAGTCATCGTAGTAAAAATTGTCCAAGGTGTCGATGAATCCCACATTCTCCTTCCTGCAGAGGTTAGCTAGACAACGATTCGTGCTGGTAACGACTTCTCCTTAAACGACTTGATCAGCTGCTGGTACTTGAGTAACAAATCTTCCGACAGGGTTCGCTGTACATCATTGGATCCGACATGGATGACGTACATTGTATTAGCAGGGGCCAGCTTCGATACTTCGTCAACTGCAGCAACTACGTCGTCCACACCACCACCATTGATACAAAAACGCTTTCTGGTCTTAGGTGCCCTGGAGCAAAACTCTGTGAGCTTACCACGTACCATCGAGTCTCCTACGAGCCGAACTTCATCTGTTTCCTCTTCGTCATCTGGGTTTGTGAGTATCTGGAAACGGTTGTGACACTCGTTAACCGGTGTGATTTTCCTAGTCTTGGGCACATGTTGTTCGTCACGACGCGGAAGTTGTCTTGAGGGGGAGCGCAGTCACTGTTTGTTTTTTGTGCATCGGAAGCATCTGCTGAAGTGGCTACTGCAGGCGAAGGATTGTTGGCAGTTGACGTTGGCGTGGCGGTGGCAGCTGGAGTTGAAGCGATGGCAATTGAAGTTGGTGATACTTCAACGTTGAGTGTTTCGAACTCTTGAAGTGATTCCAGCTTCATGGTGAGGCCGCTGATCTTGTTGTGGGTTTCATCCAACTTTGCTGTCAAATCCTCTCGTTGCTGACAGAATCGGCAGACTTGAAGATCGGAAGCAGTGAACATGGTAGCACGAAATCTACAGGCACAGCTCATACAGGTGCGAGACATGGTGACAATCACTCTCTTCAGATCACTTCACTCACTTCAAGTCACTTCACTCACTTCAAATCACTTCACTTACCTCAAATTACTTCACTAAATTCAATTCACTTCACTCACTTCAAATTGGTTTACTCACTTAATTTCACTTCACTCGCTGTTATCACTTCACTAACTCTTATCACTTCACTCACTTTTATCACTTCAATCACTTCAGATCGCTTTGCTTACTTAACTCCTTGCGACTCATATGACGCAATAGCGTCATATGGAAATTATGACCAAAAACTCATATGACGCGATCGCGTCATATGGACTTATCTACATGCCTCTCCAATAAGTCCATATGACGCTCTAGCGTCATATGGAGCTCAGTAAGTCCGGTAAGTTAGATGAAGATGTTACGACCGGGGCTACGAATAAAACAAGGGCACTTAATGATTGGACTAGTAATAGGGCACTTTGCAACAACGGTACGCTAGATCCAAACCCTTGAACTTATATGCCGGCGAACAAAAACACCTATACCCTCCAGAGTTAATCTGCGATAATGGGGTATCCTTAACTGGGCATAAATGTATTCTACTTCAGGCTAACCCACACTGGTATAGCCTGATAACAAACAAGATGCAAGTTACGTTAAAATGCATAGAAGGGAAGCTATGGAAAAATCAATTAAATCACTGCAAGATTTAATACAATAAAAAGATGCTTCAATACAGTTACTCTAAACAACAATAAACTCTTCACTCTTATCTGAAAGAAAGTGAAGTCTAGTCCTACAGCATAGACCTGAAAACTTCTGAAGAAAGTCTGATGCTCATAAGATGCTCGTATCTTAAATTATATGAAGGCAGGAGGCAGGACATCATACGTGTAGACTGAATACACTAAAAGATAGGACATATAATGTTAACTGACACGGGAATACTATAAATGCGCAACGGCAGTAATGCTCGACACTAAAAGAAATACTTCCTCATCAACGAAACAGTCTGCTAGGGTTGTGCAACTCAACAACAACCTAGACTAATAAATGCTGTGAATAATAAAGCATACATATCATAAAGAGCTCATGTCCTAACTAGTGTCTGCTCGGCGAATAAAGTCTAGCTGGGATATTAAGTTTAGGAAACTGTGGCTGAGCAAGACTTACTCATAGCCTAGCGTTGTCCTTAAGGCGGTATGATTAAAGTTACGTTAATGACGGGGATGCTCTCTTGGTAGATCCAGATCTCAAGTATCTGGTTCTACCCTGGCAATCCCTCTAAAGTCAAGCAAAGAGGCAGCACTGTGTTCTAAGGTAGTAGGCAAATGCCCTCTTACAACACGATGCTGCACTCGCAAAAGGCACAACCAATAGGACAACCTAGGCTACCACAGAAACCGTCGAAGTCGTGTAGGTATAAGCAAACCGTACACACATCGCTGACAACGACAACAGAAGCCTTATCCCAGTCTAGCATTAAATAACCCAGCAGAGCACTAAATCAATAATGGAGACACACACCGAGTTCTTAACCTCTACTAACTAAGAACCCTCAAACCTATTCTAAGTACATGTAAATATCTCAGAGAGCGACGCACATAATACGATGGGCCGATATGAAATCGTGTGCAGAACCCAAAGGGAGTTCTGTGACGTTAAAAGATTAGAGGAACGAAAGAAAAGAAGTTGAGTAAGAGAGACAGTATCAGAATGGTGGAGATATGGGGGACAGTGGTAAAAAGGATGTTAGTCATGTGCGTCCCTAGCCTGCTCTGAAGAAGGCAGCTCCTGTGGACCCACATGCACACAGGAGCCCACAAAGACGCGGTGGTCGGCCAATCACGGGCCGAGACGTCACAAGGCAGCAGGTGTCACGTGACACAGCCAAACACACCAGCCAATCAAGAGGCGTGAGAAGGCACGCGCGCGAGCCTACAAGCGGGGGAGGCAGCACATGTATACACACGCACACACTACCACCCCACTGCCTATATTGTTCTCTCTCCTTAACTATATGCAATGCATGTTATACTCTATTCATAATATAAAATACTTCCCATTGTCACAGACGAAAATAAAGACCACCACTGGACTGTCAGTAACAATGCAAGTACTATGAAAGAAAGAACAACATTCTCTGATAACTGTAGCCCACTTCACTGCCCTGGCGAGCGCTAGCGGCTAATGTGAGGCGATTCTGCCAATGCTGGTAGGCGTCACACCCCGCCCAAGATATGGGACGCTCAACATTAGGCGAGCACTATATCTGACAAGGCAGAACGCCGACAAGACCCGCCACAACCAGCCACTCCGCCAGAAATGAAATGCAAAGCTCAATCATAAATAAAACAACATTTAAGCATAAATAAAATCTTATAACCCCTCCCAAACATAATAGTATAATTTTAGCCTGCTATGCTCCCAGAGCGAGCTTCACAGGGCCCAGCCTACTAAGTGAAAGACAGGTTCAACTTAAGGACTTTAGCTATAACATTGGCAACTTACAATTAACTATCAAAAGAAAGAGTTTTTATGTGATTTTTTTTATTTAATTTTAATGTTGTTTTTGACGGCTGCTCTACAGGGGCAAGCCTGATTTTTCTCCACTCTCAACACACAGTGACTGAACGGCGAGGGTTCTCCTGCAAACAAACCCTCCCATGACAAACAATCAGCCAAAACATTATCAGTGCCCTTAACATGCCACACATCCAACTTGTGTCCCGGCAGCAAAACAACACCTGACACTGATAAACTGCCCAGTTCATCACAAGACTGGCACTTCTCTTCGCTCTTTCCGGCAATGGGGCCTGCCAATAACCTTTCACTAGTTCTACCTTCGTGACGAGCGAGGCAGCCCCGATGCGGTCTATGGTATCGTCAACTCTAGGTAATGGATAGGCGTCTGTCAGGGATAATGCTTCCACACTCTTGCAATCACCATACACACAGATCTTGCCACTCAACTCCGGTTGCAAACTCACTGGCAACGACCACTCACGATATCCTTTATCCCTCAGACCCTTTTTCCAAATGTCGTCTAGCTCTGTTTTCACGACAGGCTGTTGAGCAGGATTTATACGGTAGGGAATTAAACTGAGCCTTGCACTGTCTCCAGCCTCCCTGTCGGATTCTACCCCGTACATCAGGCCTGGAGAAGCAACAAACATGCGGATGCACTGCCACAGCCTAGTAAACAACTTATCTCGCAGAAAAACATGCCTAGTGCCCTCCCACAACCCAGCCGAGACCGCAGCTTCTAACCTGTAGTCTCCCTCCTTCTCCACCTTCGTCCCTAGAACAGCCAGGTCATGAGAGGGACAATCAGTACCACCTGTGCAGTCACTCCCATAGTTCAATATTGCTAAGGCTTCCCCGCCGATACCGCACATGCGCACCCCCGCATTCCATGCAACTACATCTGCCTGCGCAGCATCACCGCCTTTAGCGACATGGCCAGATATAGTCGGTCTATGGTAGGGCTGTTGCATATGACTAGAGCAGCATTGGGAGGCTATGCGACGACTGGGCACATCCACTCCACAGCCAACCTCACCAATCTGCTCAATGTCCTCCTTCTCACAACCACCATTGGCAGCCATGGGTCGACCTTGACCTGGCAACCATGCCAAAGCCTCGTCGCCCACCTTGAACCACCGAAACAACGAGGCTAACGGTCTATAACCATTCAAGTGACCTGCCCGCGGAACATCTTGCACCGCCTGAGTTGTGAGGCTCGGGTGCTCGGCACGACCAGTGGGGTATGAACCGAGCTGGTGCTGGAGCGCTGCACACTGCTGCTCAGGCAGGTGCTCTAGCGCTTCCACAGCCACCAGACTCGTGTCCCCCGCCCACTGCTCCGCCGAGACATGACAATCCCAACTCTCCTCCACCTGTGCCCTACTGCCCTCCTCTCCTTCTCCTCCTTGGCCGCTGCAGACCAATGCAGGGACAGTATGCTGCTCAGGTGGTTGCCTCACAAACTCCTCCAACAGGTTCACATGACATGTTTCCCCGTCCTCGTGTTCAGTAGCCCCGTTCCCACAACTCTCCTCCACCTGGGAACTACTAAGTCGCGGAGTGCCATCACACCCAACCATGTCACTAGGGGTGACAGGTTCTGGGGCCACTCCGGAGCTAACCTCTGGGTCAAGTACTAAGCCGCTAAGGAGAGCCGCTGGAGCAAAACTCACAAAACTCCCAACTTTAGCTTGCTCCTTCCGACCGTTCCTCCGCTGGTCTAGAGACTGAGGAATAGGCTGTGACACTTTGGATGCATGAGATCGGGTGACAACACACGCCCTCTGCTGTCGTTGACACCTCTCGACCAACTCCAGCCCCTCCCTACTCACGTCGGCCGCCCTCTCGGCACCGACTAAGGGTGGAACCTCAGAAGCAGGTACCGCAAAGTCGTTGCCGAGAAGAAGGTCGACGCCCTCTACTGGCAGTTTCTCCACGATTCCGACATCCAACTCTCGTGTCACACCTTCTACCTCCAGCTCAACTCGGACCAACGGGTATGACTTTGTAGCTTTGATACCCTGCACCACAACTACCCGTGCCGCGTTTATAGGTTTTCCTGTAAAGTTTTTCATCAATGTCAAGGAAGCACCCGTATCACGCAAAAATTCTACTCCATGCTTGCAACCAGCCCAACTCACGCAGCCGCGCCCTCTATGGTCACAAAAAGTATCCCAGACAGGTGTCAAGCCTTCCGGACACTTCTTCACTGGCTGTGCTCCAGCCTCTGACCATTTATCCCGGGTAAACGCAGACGACCTCAAAGACACTCCAATGTAGTGAGCCAAAGACACGACTGCTGTAGGTAGCTTGCTAGGACAGGATCGTGCAAAATGCCCCTTCTCGTGACAATGAAAACACTCTAACTCCCCCTTGGGCTTCCCCTGAGGTGGGGAAGGGCCCGGACCCTTCTTAAACGGGACGGTATTAGGTTTATGGTCAGACTTAATATCATTGCTCTTGTTATTATGGTTATATGGTGTATCACTGACTCGGGGGGGTGGAGTGTTGCGCCCCTTGTTACCTGCATCGTTCCGTTGTGCAGACCCACATCCACGAATCAGTGATAGCCTACGGTCAGCCATCTCAGCTGCCTCCTGTAGAGTTTTAGGGTTTTTCTCTTTGAGGTTCAAAGTCAGGTCGCCACCTGTGCACTTGAAAAATTGCTCTAGAAGGGCTAACTGCTCAAGCTCTCCGAACGTCGTCACCTTCTCTGACCTCAGCCAATTTCTCAATGCATCAGACAGTTCCCGGGTATGTTCTAGAAAAGTGCACTCACGACCCTTCGTAACACCCTGGAACTTCAACCTATATGTCTCTGGTTGTAACTCGTACGCCCACAGAACAGCTTCCTTCAGTACCTCATAGTCGATGCAAGACTCCAAGGGCAACGCATCATATGCCTTGAGTCCTTTGCCAACCAACCTAGAGGAAACAAGGGCTGCCCACTTAACCTCGGGCCATTGGTGCTCCCGGCACTTCTTCTCAAAATGCAGGAAAAACTCGGTGACACCCGACCCGTCAAATACAGGGACTAACTTAAGAAGGTGCGATAAAGTCTGATCAAGACCTCGATTCCCAGAACCGAGACGCTGCCCTGTCGACTCCAACCGAGACTTCTCAAGGTCTTTGTCTGCACAGTACATGGTCTTTCTCTTCTCAGCCTGAATCCTGAGATCAGCCTCCCGCTGCTGCTGCTGAATCCTAGCCATCTCAATCTCAGATTCATGCTTTCGTTGCTCAAGCTCAGCCTTATGCCTTCGTTGCTCAAGCTCAGCCTCATGCCTTCGTTGCTCAGCCTGCATTTTAGCCATCTCAAGCTGGAAGATCATATCCGCAGTTAAACCTTGAGGAGGAGGAGATGCAACAATTGGAGACCCACCCAGTGACTATCGGCCTGCGGGAACGTACCCGGCTCCGGAGCCCGAGGGGGCGCCATGGTAGGAGTCGAGTGGAATGGGGGCTGGGCCGAAGGTGCCCCAGCTCCGGCTCCACCCGAAGCCCCATGTACCTCGCCGAGCACCCAGGCCACCAGGTCATCTCTCGACATGCTGCTAGTGCCTAAATGCCCCATGACCGTGGCCAAACACTGGAGACCATACCGGTCAATCCCGACACCCGGTCAACAGTAATAGGTATCTCCAGAAACTTCCTTGCATCCTCCTCACTAGTTATAACTCTAATGCCTTCTAACAAACCCCGCTGCTGCACCTCAGAGTCTGTTTCTCGTACTGTGTCCTCCCCGTACATAGATCCGTCGTTCGACATAGTGTCCACCGAAAATTATCAACGTTTATAAAAAAAAGAAGTACCTAAACTCTCATGTAGCAATATTCATTCAAAAATATAAAATGCTCGAAGACAACTCAAGTGCTATACTACGCTGCCAAAAAAAAATCCACGTGTCCAAAATATTCCTCAAAAACAAATGTCCAACAATCCTGCAATTCTTTCTTAGATACCAGGCAAGGTCATTATTTGTTATTACTGCAATAATCAACAAATGGATCCTGGTTTCTACTAAAATAAGATACTGGACAAGGTCGCCAATTTGTTACGACCGGGGCTACGAATAAAACAAGGGCACTTAATGATTGGACTAGTAATAGGGCACTATGCAACAACGGTACGCTAGATCCAAACCCTTGAACTAATATGCCGGCGAACAAAAACACCTATACCCTCCAGAGTTAATCTGCGATAATGGGGTATCCTTAACACCTTATGAGCGGCCTATGCGGTTTATTTACATGTACCGCCCAGCGGGGTGTTTTTAGCCAAAATAGGGCTGTTTAGGTGATCATTTTCATGCCTAAATAAGACCCAGAACGTAAAACAAGTATCTATCCCTGAAAGGGCATAAACAGAGCTTTCGAATGACACCATAACGATCCTTTTATAATGGCTAGTTTTCTTGCAATAACCGTGCAACGCGAGTGCAAAAAGCATGTAATTAGGCACTTTCCCCATACAATTCCGTATATAGCGAGTGAGAGAGGGAGGAGGGAGGTGAGATTCGTGTCAGTAGCTTCGCCGCGGTGGTCTGGAGCAGTCATACGCTCGCTACTCTCCTGCCACCACTTGTCTCTCTCTCTCAGCAACATTACGTGCTGAAATTGCCACTCGACCTATGTCGAGCACCGCCACATAGTCCAGCTTTATTTAACTCGACTTATGTTGCTCGCCGCTAATTAAGGGTTAACTGGGCATAAATGTACTCTACTTCAGGCTAACCCACACTGGTATAGCCTGATAACAAACAAGATGCAAGTTACGTTAAAATGCATAAAAGGGGAAGCTATGGAAAGATCAATTAAATCACTGCGAGATTAATACAATAAAAAGATGCTTCAATACAGTTACTCTAAACAACAATAAACTCTTCACTCTGTCGGGAATAGGGTAATGATCCCGACAGGTTTTGGTCCAATAGGACATTTGAATTTGGCGGTATCGTATCGCTTGTACGATTTCGGCTGGTTCTTTGTGTATTGTAGTTTATTCTTAAGTTAGGTTAAATATTAACTGTAATGTATAAATATCTACATCAGCTCTAGATGTATTATGAAACCAAGTTATGGGTTATAATTATTATGAGCCGGCAGCCATATGTAATTTCGCGAAGCGATCGGAGGCCGGCCCTTTAGTCTCTCAAACAACACCGTACAGTCAACATCTCCTCCCCCGGCCCTGACTCAACCCACAGTTCACCATGTGCTACAACTACTAATAATATTAACAACAGTCCTACATCACCAGTCCTCTAAGCTAAGTTCATTGTATCGATATTGTATTATGTGAACATTCCTACATGTCATGCAATTGAACTAGCCGCGTGTGGGGGACTGGATTACACCTATCAACGACTACGTCGTTGGTAATTATAATATAACTATTTGTTGGGATATTTCATGTACCAGTGATATGTAATTTAACCTTTATCTAAATTCCCGATAAATAATGGTCCTTCGTGCCCTAAAGCTTCCTTACTGTAGTACCGTTTTGTTTGCTTCCTTGACGCTTGTGGGCTTACAAATGGCTGCCGCCTCGCGCGTTGTTGGCCGCCTGCCATTTCCCTAGTTTAGGTCCAGCTTCTTCCCTCGTGTTTTTTACCGTTTAGGCACCGTCCCTATCTTTTTTGGGACTAGTTTCCAGGGTTTTTTGGGTGTGTGATCCTTGGCGTTTTTTTGGTGGGTTAGCTGGGCTGGAGATTGGGGTTGGAGTAATTTCGTCGGGCGCCATTTCGCGCTCATAGGCTAGGCTAGGCAGTCTAGGCCTGCAGGTGTCTGTGGTGGCTTTTCATTTCGCTTTGGTGGTGTGCCTGTGGTGTTAGTTGTGTTGTGTCATTGTGGGACTCGTTATTAATTTTGCTAGTGGGGAGGGTTCTCATGTGACCTTTTATATTTAAATTTCATAATAGCCTAGGCCTAGTTGCTTAAAGTGGCGGTCATGAGTGACGGTTAATAGTCAGACCTCATGATTGTAGCTTAACCAACTAGGCTTACCTATAAAGGGCTTACAATAATTAGTGCTTCACCTTACCCTTTCTTTTAATGGATTTAGTATTTAATTCTTTTGTCTAGTTAGATAATTTCCTTACGATAGTTTATGTTAAGGGGGATGTAAGTACTATGTAATTCTTAAGTAATGGGGGTTTGCCGCTGTTGATTCCTAAGCGATTAACGGTTTGTAGTCTGACCTCATTGTAGTTTAAGTTGCTTAAAATTAAACCTTAACGATGACAGATTTGAAGAAACTTAAGATTCTTAAGGGAGGGATGAAGGGAAGTTTAAATAGAGGTTTAAGAGATCTTGATGAATTTTTAATAAGTGCCACGGCTGATCAGATAAAAGGTAAAATTGCTACTGTTACTAAATCGCTAGCTGCTTATGATAGTTATTCTCAGCAGGTATATGGTTTATTGACAGTTACTGACGATGTGGAAGAAGAAATGTCGGCAGATTTTGAGTACTTTGAGGACGTTAACACAGCCTTAGCCAGACTATCTTCCACCCAAGAATCAACCTCTGTTAAGGATACCGGTACACCAAAGGCGACTGGTTTTAACCTGCCGAAGCTTACTTTGCCTACCTTTTCCGGGGATTCGGCTACCTGGACTGGATTTTGGGATATTTTTTAGTGTTCCATCCATCATCATAAAACACTCACGTCCATCCAAAGGTTCACATATCTCCGTGGTCAATTGAAAGGGGAGGCATTGAAGCTAATCGATGGGTACAAGCTAGAAGCTACCAGCTACGAGTCTGCAGTGGAGTTGCTGAAGAGAACTTACGGGAGAGTGGAAGTCATCAAGACCGCGTTAATTACTAAGTTCTTCACGCTAGATCCTCCATCCTATGATGTGACGGCCCTAAAGGAGTACTATGCCTCCTTTGAGAGCCTCCTCCGATCTATGGAGACAATGGCCATCACCAAGGAGGAGATATTTAGTGTGAATATCTTAAATAAAATACCCTCTCCCCTAAGGGAAATTTTAAGACGACAACTAAGCGACTCTCCACTAAACTTGGAAGCGTTGGTGCAGGTGTACCAGACTGAAGTCTTCAATATGGAGAGTACTGGACACTACCGACAAGTGGAGATGTCGCCATCTACTGCAGCTTTCCCGGTACAGACTTCTCCTAAACAGAAAAGGCCAATATCATTAGGTTGTAAGTTGTGCAGTGTCCACGGTCATCTGTGGTATCAGTGTCCTAAGTATCCTAAGGCTACACAGAAGGTTAGCAAGGCTAAATCGCTTAAGTTATGTACCAGCTGTCTGGCAAGAGACCACTTCAACAGTACCTGCACCAATTCCTACATCAAACCTTGTAAGTATTGCAAGGGGAAACATTGGTTTTCCCTTTGCACCCAGTCTGATCGGCACGACGGCAAAGAAAAGGGGAAAACCCCCAAAGAGTCACATGAGAAAAGTAAGAGCGAGGGTGATAAAGTATCTGCCATGTCCATTGCTTCTCGAGAATGTCAATTGCTTCCTACTATGATGCTGCCAGTAGTGGGGAGTAATAATAATACTATAATGATGCGCACCTTACTTGACCAGTGCTCACAGAGGTCATTCGTTCTGCGGTCATCATTACCCCAGCTCAAGTGTACCAGCAAGGGTCAAGAGAATTTGCGTCTCCATGGTTTCACTGGTGAAATAGATTCCAGTGACTATGATATTGTGGAGATTTCATATGTTTATAGAAAAAAGGTATGTCCCATCAAGGCTGTTGTGGTCGACACACTACCCAGTTTCTATATAGCATCAGAGATTCAACCACATTTGAAATATCTCAGAAGCAAGGGGTATAAACTGGCTGATGATCAACTCTCTGCTAACAATGGTATTATGCTACTGGTCGGAGCTGATTATTACTACGACCTGGTTCACCCTGGATATCGGCGGGTAGATAAGCTAATAATGCTCCCCACGATCCAAGGGTATGCCATTTCTGGATCCTATGCCACTTCCTCTCAAGACACACAGGTGGAGGTGGTTACGGTCCTCAAGGTAGCAGTAAGCCCCATAGATAAATATATTAGGCCAAATGTGCCTGATAATACATGTACTGATATAGATAAGCTATGGGACTTGGACAATATTGGAATTGACCCACATGAACTTGATCGTGAGTCCAAGCTAGCGTTAAGCTCGTATGAAGAGACTGTAACGTATGACTCTGGCAGAGGTCAGTATGTGGTAAGGCTCCCTTGGAATGATAACAAGAGTAAATTATCTACTAATTTCCATCTAGCACTTGGTAGGTTGCGTGGGCTTCAGAAGCAGTTTGTCAAGGATCCAAGTTATTGCGAGACTTATGCGGCAGTTTTGGCCGAGCAGGTACAACGTGGATTTGTGGAGAGAGTAGATCTCAGTGAGTATGGGGATAACATCCATTACCTTGCTCACCATGGGATTAAAAAGGACAGTTCCACCACTCCTGTTCGTATTGTGTATGACTGCTCTGCTAAATCCAGTGATCGCTCCTATAGCCTGAATGATTGTCTGTGCACGGGTCCGTCCCTGGTCTCTGATCTAGCGCAAATTATGTTGCGCTTCAGATGTCATAAGTTTGCATGGGTCGCCGATATTGAGAAGGCCTTCCTGATGCTTCAACTCCATCGTGAAGACAGGGACTCGACAAGATTTTTATGGCCACGGGACCCAATGGATCTAGATTCGGAGTACCTGGTATACAGGTTCAGAGTCGTCTTATTCGGGGCGACCTGTTCCCAGTTCCTTCTCAACGCTACTATCTTGCGTCATCTTGAGGAGGCTGGACTAGATCCTGACTTCAAGAATGAGATCAAGCAGGGGATCTATGTGGACAATCTTCAAGGCACCGGAGACAATGAAGATTTATTGCTCAAGAGATGCTGGGAGATCCGCGATATATTTGCCAAGTCTCATTTATACTTAAGAGAATGGGCCACTAATAGTGATCTTTTGAAAGGTCAATTTACTTCTGACGGTGTAGCTACTGAGAATAGTGAGGTGAAGTTTTTAGGCCACAAATGGGACACTACCACAGATTGTATATCCTTCTGTCACACCCCATGCGGCAGTGAGCTTATGACCAAGCGAAACTGCTTAAGCTTGTCAGCGAGGTTGTTTGATCCCCTAGGTTTTTTGCTGCCTGTTACAATCCGTGCTCGTATGTTTTTACAGCAACTGTGGCGGCTAAAACTAGATTGGGACACGCCCCTCCCGATTGAGTTACAGGATACTTGGCGGTTGATTCGGTCGGACCTTTCCGCATGTTGCAAGGTCCAACTTCCTCGTCAGGTTATTAGTGGTCACCAGGTGGATCTACATGCCTTTTCTGATGCTAGTAATAGTGCGTACGGTGCTGCCATATACATATGTAATGGTAGTGAAGCGACACTGGCTATAGCGAAGGCTAAAGTAGCCCCTATAAAGAAGATTACAGTTCCTAAATTAGAACTTACTGCATTGCTTCTGTCTGCTCGTCTAATAAAGTTTACACTGGATGCCTATGCAGACATACTACAGATTAATAACGTCTATGTCTGGAGCGACAGTCAAATAGCGCTTTCATGGGTACACAGCCAGAAAGTGTTACCTGTTTATGTTTCTAATCGCACTGATGAGATTCATAACTTAGTTCCTACAGCTACATTTCGCTATGTGAGCACCAGGGATAACCCCAGTGACATAATCTCCCGGGGGATCTCGGCACAGCAGTTTATGTCTTCCTCTATTTGGTGGCATGGACCTCCATGGCTTACATCTCCAACCGAGTGGCCTCAGGATTTCAGGGAATACATATCTGATTCTTCAAGTCGGCCCCAAGATGATGTGTTAAGTAGTTCGAATGTGAGTACTACACATCAGGATAACAAGTTGGTAGAGTGGGAACGTTACGGCAGCTATGATCAAGTAATACGGGTATTTGCATGGATATACCGTTTCATTAACAACATGAGAAGTCGGGCTCACGGGTCTTTCCTTAGTGAAGATTCGAAGCATATCAGACTCCATGAATTGAGATCAGCAGAAGCAAAACTAATATGTTTAGTACAAAAGGAATCGTATCCTACTGAACATCAAATCCTGAGCAAGGAGTCAAAGGCCAAACCCTCTAACTTAATGAGGCAGCTAGGATTATATATGGAAGGAGGCATAATTAAGTGTAGAGGCAGGATACAAAAGGCGGACATTATTGATTCTGCGAAATATCCTGTCCTCCTTAGCTCCTCTCATTTGATTACCAAACTGTTGATTCGCCAATGCCGTCGGACCTGCCTACATTTCTTCTTCCACATCGTCAGTAACTGTCAATAACTATCATAAGCAGCTAGCGATTTAGTAACAGTAGCAATTTTACCTTTTATCTGATCAGCCGTGGCACTTATTAAAAATTCATCAAGATCTCTTAAACCTCTATTTAAACTTCCCTTCATCCCTCCCTTAAGAATCTTAAGTTTCTTCAAATCTGTCATCGTTAAGGTTTAATTTTAAGCAACTTAAACTACAATGAGGTCAGACTACAAACCGTTAATCGCTTAGGAATCAACAGCGGCAAACCCCCATTACTTAAGAATTACATAGTACTTACATCCCCCTTAACATAAACTATCGAAAGGAAATTATCTAACTAGACAAAAGAATTAAATACTAAATCCATTAAAAGAAAGGGTAAGGTGAAGCACTAATTATTGTAAGCCCTTTATAGGTAAGCCTAGTTGGTTAAGCTACAATCATGAGGTCTGACTATTAACCGTCACTCATGACCGCCACTTTAAGCAACTAGGCCTAGGCTATTATGAAATTTAAATATAAAAGGTCACATGAGAACCAATTATGTTCTGGCGTATATGCGACAACGTTGGTGGATCCCTAAGATACGACAAGCAATTAAAGGGATCCACAATAGCTGTACGATCTGTAAAAGATTACAGGGTAAGCCTTACTCCCCAGTTGATCTACCTCCCTTACCTGAGTTCAGGGTACAAAGGACTGAACCATTTCAGGTAACCGGGGTGGACTACACCGGAGCGATTCATGTTAGGGAATCGCCCGGTATATGCCGTCCTATTCACATGTGCGGTAACCAGAGCGATTCATATTGAATTGATTGACGACCTATCCAGTGAGGGGTTTTTGCATACTCTAAGACGCTTTGCAGGCCGCAATGGTTTCCCTCAAATTATTATGAGCGATAATGCGACTTGTTTTGTCGGGGCCTCTAAATATCTCCAGAGTTTAATGGATGACCCGCAGGTTGTGGCTACCATCACTGGAAAGGGTTGTCAATGGAGATGTATACCAGCACGTGCACCATGGTTCGGGGCGATTTGGGAGAGAACAATCGGTATCGTCAAATCTGCCTTGAAGATGGTATTAGGAAGGGCACTGGTGACCAGACGGGAGTTGCAAACCATCTTAATAGAGATTGAGATGTTAGTCAACGACAGGCCCTTGACCTATACCTCGGCAGATGTTGATGACCTCTTACCCATTTCGCCTTCCATGATGACACGTGGACGAACCCTTAATACCTTTCCTAGATCGTCCGTAAATGACGAAGATCTGCATGACCCTACGTTCGGCAATGCTGACGCCACACGTCGTCGCTTCCAGTATGTAAACAAGGTGTCCGACGATCTATGGAAACGGTGGACCCAAGAATATTTGCTGTCTCTTCGCGAGCGTCACTCTCATAAGATCAAAGGGACGAATCAACGATGGCCTCGTATCGGGGATATCGTCCTGATTCATGATGAGCGTCCTAGATTATTTTGGAAGCTTGGGAGGATTATCGATTTATTCCAGGGCATTGATGGTCTTATAAGGGTTGCTAAAATACGAACTTCGACTGGGGTTACTACTCGCCCAGTCGTGAGGTTATATCCCTTGGAGCAGGATGTAGAACTGCCGGATTATCCTGGCGTCTCTACTGATACCCCTCCGCGGGAGAGTGCTGGTGACAGTGCTCCTCAAGGTGGGGCAGCAGATGATGAGAAGGATGATCCTCCTCAGGCTTCAGGTGGCGCTCGTCCCAAAAGGAGGACGGCTATGAGTTCCGTGGATCTTTGGAGATCAAAGATCCAACAAGGTGATCTTTGACTTCGATGTCCTTTTTTTGTTCCTGTATATCATTTTTGGTGGCGGGCAATATGTCGGGAATAGGGTAATGATCCCGACAGGTTTTGGTCCAATAGGACATTTGAATTTGGCGGTATCGTATCGCTTGTACGATTTCGGCTGGTTCTTTGTGTATTGTAGTTTATTCTTAAGTTAGGTTAAATATTAACTGTAATGTATAAATATCTACATCAGCTCTAGATGTATTATGAAACCAAGTTATGGGTTATAATTATTATGAGCCGGCAGCCATATGTAATTTCGCGAAGCGATCGGAGGCCGGCCCTTTAGTCTCTCAAGCAACACCGTACAGTCAACATCTCCTCCCCCGGCCCTGACTCAACCCACAGTTCACCATGTGCTACAACTACTAATAATATTAACAACAGTCCTACATCACCAGTCCTCTAAGCTAAGTTCATTGTATCGATATTGTATTATGTGAACATTCCTACATGTCATGCAATTGAACTAGCCGCGTGTGGGGGACTGGATTACACCTATCAACGACTACGTCGTTGGTAATTATAATATAACTATTTGTTGGGATATTTCATGTACCAGTGATATGTAATTTAACCTTTATCTAAATTCCCGATACACTCCTATCTGAAAGAAAGTGAAGTCTAGTCCTACAGCATAGACCTGGAAACTTCTGAAGAAAGTCTGATGCTCATAAGATGCTTGTATCTTAAATTATATAAAGGCAGGAGGCAGGACACCATACGTGTAGACTGAATACACTAAATGATAGGACATATAATATTAACTGACACGGGAATACTATAAATGCGCAATGGCAGTAATGCTCGACACTAAAAGAAATACTTCCTCATCAATGAAACAGTCTGCTAGGGTTGTGCAACTCAACAACAACCTAGACTAATAAATGCTGTGAATAATAATGCATACATATCATAAAGAGCTCATGTCCTAACTAGTGTCTGCTCGGCGAATAAAGTCTATCTGGGATATCAAGGTTAGGAAACTGTGGCTGAGCAAGACTGGCTCATAGCCTAGCGTTGTCCTTAAGGCGGTATGATTAAAGTTACGTTAATGACGGGATGCTCTCTTGGTAGATCCAGATCTCAAGTATCTGGTTCTACCCTGGCGATCCCTCTAAAGTCAAGCAAAGAGGCAGCACTGTGTTCTAAGGTAGTAGGCAAATGCCCTCTTACAACACGATGCTGCACTCGCAAAAGGCACAACCAATAGGACAACCTAGGCTACCACAGAAACCGTCGAAGTCGTGTAGGTATAAGCAAACCGTACACACATCGCTGACAATGACAACAGAAGGCTTATCCCAGTCTAGCAGTAAATAACCCAGCAGAGCACTAAATCAATAATGGAGACACACACCGAGTTCTTAACCTCTACTAACTAAGAACCCTCAAACCTATTCTAAGTACATGTAAATATCTCAGAGAGCGACGCACATAATACGATGGGCCGATATGAAATCGTGTGCAGAACCCAAAGGGAGTGCTGTGACGTTAAAAGATTAGAGGAACGAAAGAAAAGAAGTTGAGTAAGAGAGACAGTATCAGAATGGTGGAGATATGGGGGACAGTGGTAAAAAGGATGTTAGTCATGTGCGTCCCTAGCCTGCTCTGAAGAAGGCAGCTCCTGTGGACCCACATGCACACAGGAGCCCACAGTGGTCGGCCAATCACGGGCCGAGACGTCACAAGGCAGCAGGTGTCACGTGACACAGCCAAACACACCAGACAATCAAGAGGCGTGAGAAGGCACGCGCGCGAGCCTACGAGCGGGGGAGGCAGCACATGTATACGCACGCACACACTACCACCCCACTGCCTATATTGTTCTCTCTCCTTAACTATATACAATGCATGTTATATTCTATTCATAATATAAAATACTTCCCGTTGTCACAGACGAAAATAAAGACCACCACTGGACTGTCAGTAATAATGCAAGTACTATGAAAGAAAGAACAACATTCTCTGATAACTGTAGCCCACTTCACTGCCCTGGCGAGTGCTAGCGGCTAACGGGAGGCGATTCTGCCAACGCTGGTAGGCGTCACAAAGATCTGTCGGTTGGTGGCAACCCCAGGTTCCTCCGACAATTCTAACGGCCAGCAGTGTGGTTTTGACAGTTGTGTGGTGCAGTGGCAATGATACCGGGCGCCCGCCTCCGTGGACTTACTGGAACATAATATGTCGCAAGGAGTAAATGGCCGATATCGAGAACAAACTATTTGAAATATGCAGAATAGGCCACCATGGGTGATAGCCTAATCAACAATATAAATTTTAAACATGCAGAAATAGGCCACCAGGGGTGATAGCTAAGTCGAAAACAAAAACATTGAAATACACAGAAATAGGCCACCTGCGGTGATAGCCTAGTAAAAAAACAAAAATGTACCAGTACGTGAAAAGATAAACACCTGCTGAGGAATTCAATCGAATTCTAGGTAAGGGGTTACTTAGTCAGTAAATAGTAAAGTAGAAACGCCCTCCGCCAATCACCGCGCTCCCTTTTACTTACTTGCACAGCCAGCTGATTTTGACAGCTCACGGCTGCAACGTGCCACGCCCTGCCCACCAGCACATCAGCGGCCTCCATTATCGGAGCACGAAGCTGGACTTCTTACTCTACCTCAAAAGTCACTCTCTTTCTCTGCCCGAAGAACTCCTTCTGATTATCCATTAAGTAATACCTCGGTGCCAGCCCTGTACTCCCATAAGCCGCCAAAAGAGGGTTATAATCAGCTTCCTGGGACTTATTTTGAAGAGAGGAGAGAGGAGGTGAAGCAAGAAAGAATCCAGAGTGATCGTGTCTCGGCGCGTGCCAGGCAGCCAACCACAGCGCGGGAGAGCGGGAGGCCTGAGTATAAAGGCTACCGCGCGCGGGCTCCAGGGGTCACTCACCCCTCAGAGCCCACCGAGTTAACACACTGCAACCTACTTGCTCTCTCTCGCCCGGGCAAAAAGGAGAACCAGGAACCCACCTTTCCAGTCACCTTGCCCTCACCTAAAGTCACAACCCAGACCACCCCTGACCTCTCCTCACTTTGGCCCACTCGGAGGATGCACCATCAGTATCCTGCCGCCTGTCGTCACGTTGCTAGTCTGCACACATACAGTCAAGCGCTTCAAGAGGGACGACAGAAGGTGGACGGAAGTGAGGACTTCCAAAAGAGCTACTGGCCAGCTCTGAGGTGGTAAAGCACAGTTCCAGACACACACACACCTGATCCAGCAGACCAGAATATATTTGTTTAAGGACCCATATTGGGCCCGCATATGATAAAGAAAGAAAAAGAGAGTGGTTGACAAACCTGGTGTTTTCTATTAAAATTGATGTGTCCTCCTAGGACAAGACTAAAGAAAAAAGAATCTAGACTCACCTGAATATAAAAAGATGATGATGTGTTATTAATTAGTTATCTTTGTTAGCAACAGCGCCATGCCGAAAGAGTTATTATATAGGATCTGATAGGAGAGATTAAAAATTAAAAGAGTAAAAGTAAAGAGGGGAGGGAAAGAATACTGTTGTTAATAAATGAGGCAACCAGTAAGTTAAAGAGGGACACAGTTGTTTAGTTGCCTAATAGATTAGCTATAGCTAGGGAAGGACACTAGTCCATATGAATCATTCATTAAGTTGTGTAAAAAGGAAACTGTGAAGAAGGATACTAGTCCAATGTGAGTTGCGTTATTATTAAGTCTAAAAGAGCTATTCCGTGTATACGTCTGAGGCACGGTTCATCTTTTGTTAGAACGATTATTGATTAAGGTGGAAGGTAACATAGCGTGTTTGTACTAGGGTTACTTGAGGGTAAATTCGGAATAGTGTCATTGAGGTAAAGATTGTAAACCTATATTGTGAAGTAACTGGGTGACGGAACCCAATAGTGTCATTGAGATAAATAATGCAAACCTATATTGTGAAGTAACTGGGTGACGAAACCCAATAGTGTTATTGGGATAAAGATTGTAAACCTAGATTGTGAAGTAACTGGGTGGCGGAACCCATATTATATGTTAGAGAGACCTGGTAATCTCATTCGGTAATTGGTATGATTTTATGTCATTGTGGAGGTACTTGTGTAGTAACGACGATTGTGTCAAAGGAATAAATAGATTCTATGTATTGAGGATATAGATTATATGTGTTATAGCTTTGTTATTAAGAAAGGATACAGAAGGCTCAGTAAACGTGGGAAAACCTAAAGAGTAGAGGAAAGAATATCACTTTTGTGTTTGTTAGACAAAGAACAAATGGTTCATTAGGCCCTTGTCTCAATAAAAGACACAGCAGGGTTTTGATTTAATTATTTAGGATTAATTACTAATAACGGATCGTAGGATCGAAGCCGACTTGAGTCAATACCTGAATTGTGGGGATTCAGTTAGGGAGTAATGGGAACTCTAAGAGTCCAAAGTGCAACCTAGCATGAATCGACGTAATATTCAATCTGCGTCTTGAACTCACCTCGGCCCGAGCCAAGATCCTATTATTAGAGTAGTTAGGAAGTCTGTTAAATAAAATATACGAACTTCTAAATGACTGTCTAATTATTCCCCGTAGTAGTAGTAGCATAACAGATTTAGAAATAAATACTACAAATAGTATAATACAATGATGAGGGTAGGCCACCAGAGATGACAGCCTAGTCAGAAACAAAAATTCTTGAAAAATCAGAAATAGGCTACCAGGGATGTTAGCCTAATCATGAAACTAAAATTCAGGAATGTTCAAGTTTTTGTGATTGGCCTAATAATGGACTTGGGAGAAAATGAAAATAATTCAATTATAATACAATGTATAGAACTCGCAATATGCCTCGAAACTGATGTAATAGGTCTAAGGTACTTAATATTTTGATAAATATTGGCTAGGTTACCATTTTTTTTCTTTTTTCTATGTGAATGAGGGAGACAAAAGGCATAACTGCCTGCAGCGAGTGCCTCTCCCAGATTTCAAAGAGTGACAGGGCCGAAATCAAGGGACGTTCGAGCTAAAATGCCTGGACACACTGAGTTTGAAGCAATTTAAGTCATAGGAAGAGGGAAAGACTGATTCTGGGAGAGAGTTCCTGAGCTCAGCAGTTGTATAGCAGAAAGTCTGAGAAAAACGTTTCACTTTTGGGTTGGAGAGTTACACAGAGTAGGGATGGGATTGTGTTGCAAGGCGGGTACTACGTACCCTACGTAGAGGAGGTGGTATACACTGGGAAAGCTCCGAGGAACACTGATTATTGTAGTAGCGATAGAATAGCGAGAGAGATGCAACATTGCGGCGAAGAGAGAGAGATTGCAGAGAGATGGTGAGTGGACGGGAGTTAATGATACGAAAGGCTTTCCTTTCTACTTTATCTAGGAGTGCGGTGTGAGAGGATCCTCCCCACACATGTGAACAATACTCAATACAAGGACGCACTGTGCCCCTGTACAGAGCAAGAAGCTGCGCAGGGGTAAAGAACCCCTTGAGGCGGTTGAGCACACTCAGCTTCTGGGAGGCTGCCTTAGTGAGACTGGTAATATGGTCTTTCCAAGTGAGAGCAGAAGAAAAAGAGACACCAAGAACATTGAGAGAAGATGAAGGGTTGATTTTTGTATTGTTGAAGAATAAGGGATAATCCTCTGGAGGTTCCTGACGGGTAGTAAGATGGATACATTGAGTTTTGGATGCATTTAAAGCAACAAGGTTTTCTCTACCCCAATTGGATATAGTAGCTAGATCAGAAGAAAAGCATTTTATAGCTTCATTACGTTTACTTTTGAGGGATTGCTGGCTGGGGCATTCTGGAAAACTAATTGAGTGGTGTAAAGTAGAGTCCTCTGCATGTGAATGGATGGGACTGGATGTACAGTTGAGAAGATCATTTATGAAAATTAGAAAGAGAATAGGAGATCGGACAGAACCCTGAGGAACACTGGAGTTGATAGGATGAGGAAATGAGCGATGGCCGTCCACAACCGCAGCTATGGAATGGTCGGAAAGGAAATTAGAGACAAAGGCACAGATGGAGGGACAAAAACCGAAGGAGGGCAGTTTGGAAATTAAAGATTTGTGCCAGACTCTATCGCAGGCCTTCGATATGTCTAGTGCAACAGAAACCTATTAACCTAACCCAAAATATAAAAATATATAATTATATGGATATAAAACAGTATGTATCTAAATTATGTGAAAGCTTTTAGAAATAAATAACAGATTAAATAACTCAATTTACAAATTACAAAATAATAGAGATTATAAAACAAAATAATTGCACATAAGGGATTGATATACTGCATGTATCAACAGATGGCGCTGGTGTCGCTCTATTCAAGCAAGACTCTCTTTAGATAAACAAAGTGTATCAGTCAACAGTTACTACAAGATCATGAAAGCAAGTACTAACATTATTGATATATATAACTACAGCAGGATACTGTATACAATAACTACTAGAGTTAATTATTGATATATAACTACAGCAGGATACTGTATACAATAACTACTAGAGTTAATTATTGATATATATAACTACAGCAGGATACTGTATACAATAACTACTAGAGTTAATTATTGATATATATAACTACAGCAGGATACTGTATACAATAACTACTAGAGTTAATAATAAAATACATAGTATGTTTAGTGGTGCGTGTCGTCTACTATATTCACAAGCTAGGGTAAACAAGAATGTTTATCAGTCAGAAAAGCAATACAATTACATGAACGGCAACTACTGAACTGTGTGGAGGTTTAAAAAGCACTTAACTACAGTTCATGCAATAAATAAAGGGAATAGGGTTATGAAATACTAAAATTATGATAGAGTTTTCTTAGTGGCGATGCAGGGCTGTTGACGCTACCAGAGCCGGTTATGTTTATTCGTGTATGACCTTGGCCTAGGTATTCCGAATATTCATGATATGCCCAGTGAGAATCTTACAGTTTATATGAAATACTTGTAAAAATCTTACTTTGACCTTTGATCTTTGATCTTGACCTTCGACCTTAGAAATTCTTATTGAAAATTTAGTTAGCTTAACACCCATGTTAGTATTAATTAGCATTATGAATATGGTATAATTTGTATAAAAACTTATAGATAAGAAAGTGTCCATATACTGTGAGCTTGACCTTTGACCTTTTACTAAAATGAAAATGCATATATTTGGAGGTTGACCAATTGAATTTGCCTGCACAATTTGGTGACAATACATTAAACAGTCTCTGAAGTGTTTAAGGAAAATTACGAACACTCTTGTTTTGACCTTGACCTTTGACCTTAATTATTACAATATATATATGAAATTTGATATATATGTTATTTAACCCTTTCCCTGTGGGAGACGCTCTGGAACGCCAAGGCAATTCACAGCAATTTCCAGGCTTTAACACCTTGGGTGCGGCACTTGCCATATGACAATAATTGCTTGGTCACCACTGTACCATACGGGGGTTTTGGACTAAAAGTAACCTTCACTCCCTACGCATTTTCATGTATAAACAAGACCTAGAACGTATTTCAATGATATATCCTTGAAAGCAGAGGAATAGACCTTTCCAATGACACCTGAATCATGTCTGTATGACCACTGATTGCCGTGCTATGATATTGCACACGTGACGCTAAATCGGTAAAAATAGCGAGTTTGAGCGGTTTCCGCTATTCCCAAGTCTGTAAAGGAGTTGGAGATGTCTCCCACTGCCACTAGAGATGGCTCAGACACGGGGGGGGCGGTGGATGGAATGGTCCCGCGCTGCTTAGACTCGCTCGACTGTCTCCCAGCCCTTGTTCAAGGCAGAAATTTGGCAATTGTCATATGACAAGTCCCGCAGTGATGACCGTATTTTTTATATAACAGCCCGCAGTCATTGAGCTAAAAGCCTGTAAAAGCCGTAGAAATCGAGTGTCAGTGGGCGGGACTGCGAGGGGCCCACCTCCGACTGTCGGCACGTCCAGCAGCGCACTGAGGCATACTGAGGTCCCATACCAGGATCTCAGCAGTGTTGCCAAGCGCTCATTGATAATAATTAGCGAGTTTTCCCCAATGCCTATGGTAGCGCTTCGGGTGAACCTCGCGAATTAGAAGCTCGTTCTAGTGTCATTTTGAAGCTATTTTCGTCTAGTTTTCAGCAAAATACACTTTATTTCATGCAGACACTTGATTAATCATTCAGGAGTGCCTGAATATGCCCTAAATAACCCACATATGCCCGCAGCGTAAGTGTTGAGTAGTAAGCAATTAACACCACCATTTTGTTTAAATTTGAGTAACCTTTTTAATAAATAATAAATGTTGACCTTTGACCTTGACCTGTGACCTTGACTTTTATGTAAGAATACATTTTTGGTTTGCATTGATGTTTTCCCAGAAAATCAAATAAGCATGCCTAATTTCATTAAAACCCATCAGTTAGTTTCATATACAGTATATTAATAGAATAGTTGACCTTGACCTTTGACCTTTATCTTGCCCTATATGATGTGTCTCAGAACTTAATATTTTCCTTTTCATTTAAAGCTCAACTAGCTCACCAAATTTTGTGAAGTTGGAATGAAAAGTAAAGCAATTAGCATATTGACCTTTTATTTTACCTTGACCTGTGACCCTGACCTTTCTTAAGGAATTGTATAGTTTCTTGTATGACCTTGGCGTAGGTATTCCGAATATACATGATAAGCCTAGTGAGCTTCTAACAAGCTTAAAAAACAGTAGTATTAGAAATACTAGTAAAAAACGAATTTTGACCTTTAACCTTGAAATTTGACCTTACCCTATAGACAATTTATTTAAAATTTGGTCAATTAGATATCAAGGTTGCCAGTAAAGGGTACTTCACACAGTCAGGAGTGAGAGCTAGAATCACTAGGAGTAATGACTCCTGTTGAATCCTGGGAATATGACCGCGAGTGTCCGAAATTCCCTGTGCACTCACAACACCGTAGGAGTCAGCGGGAGTGTACCTGCGAGTCACTGGGAGTCACCAGGAGTCACCGGGATAAAACCGCGAATGAAGTGAGAGTTATTGATCAAAATAAATATAACGGTCATTTTCGGATTAGTGCAATATACGAGTCTCCCCCACTCTCGTCAATCCAGAACAAGCACCACCAAACTGAACAAAACCACCTTCATTCACCCCCACCATCATCAGCTCGGCCATAACTAAGCAGACAATAATCATTCCCCATTTACATACAATAGGTTATAATTATAGGTTATGTTACTTTGCTTATGTTAGGTAAGGGGAGTTTGAGAACTTGGAGAATAAATGTAGGGTATTGTAACATTGACCATACTATCTTCATATTATTAAGTACCTCACCTACAGTCATTTCCTTCTCTACACACATTCACTGAGTGAATAAAATCATCTGTGGGCAATTGTACATACACAGGTTAATACTATGCCTATATATAAATAGTGACCAGGAAAACTACAGATACAAGAAATTCCAGTGACATTGTTAACCCGTCCAGCCCCGGCTAGTTTTGTAATGTTTGTTCACCAGAACCCGGCCGGTTTTCAAAAAATGGTTTTATTCCAGAAACAATAGCGAATGGGTTAGGAATGAAGGAAAAACCACGAAAAACCGCTCAAAAAGCTTAAAGAATGGTCCTACAGAGCCCCCGAAAACGTATTTTACAAGAGTAAAAAATTGAAGGCAATTACCCCAAAAAAACAGGTTATTGCGCGCTCACGCGCACGCACGTGGACTTTGAGAATTTTCAACCATCGGCACGGTTGCGTGGGATACGTACACAGTTCCCATACAAATCTGAGCCCTCTTGAGTGGCTACACCTGAGGTTACGGTCGGCGCAATTAGGGTGACGCGCCAGGCGCGTCTCTGGGGCTGTGCGTTACATACATCGCCGACGCGTCAGGCACGTCGCTGGGGCTGTACGGGTTAATAGATACAGGTGCAGCTCGGTCATGCCTGTGTAATTCTGTCTATACCGCTCGCTCAAAGTCTACCCCGGCGACTACAACGCCCCTCGAAGATGTAATCCAAAACACCACTCACTAGCACCAGAAGTTGACATTTCAAAACTCATACAAACACGTCTCCACCACTCTCGTCAATCCAGAAGAAGCTCCACCAAACTGAACAAAACCACCTTCATTCACCCCCACCATCATCAGCCCCGCCATAAGTAAGCAGAAAATAATAATTCCCCATCGCCACCACCAATGGGTGCCTCTTCCCAAACAAAATATGATAATAACTCCAACACATATCAGCAACTGCCGAGATCGCTGTAGACTTTAAGCCGCAGTGGTGTCCTCCAACCATAAATATTAAAGTATCTGTATATATTATATTTTCAGTTGAGGAGATTTATGGGTTTATATGAATATTATTTTTTCATAATCCACCTTCATTTCACTTTACGTTAGCCTCAGAATGCGCCTAAATTTCATAAAATCTGCAGAATGTTATAGGTGTAAGGGGGTAATCCTCAGTTGAGTAGGCTCGCTTTGCTCACCCCCCACACCCAGGAATAGTCGCCCATTTATTACATGTGTGCCCTCTACAGGTATCTCTGTGGGTGCCCCTGCCGCTTGGAGAGCATGTTCGGTGACTCCTAGTGGTTCCTGTTGACTCCCGTCGATTCCCAGTAACCCTCAGTGACCCGCATGTATTTTCTATCTTTATCCCAGTGACTCCCGGTGAAACTGAAAAGTGAAACAGAAACCTGTCCGCGAATCAGATACGAATCACCGCGAGTCACTGGGAGTCACCAGGACTCAATGGGAGTCACTGGGAGTAGTCCAACTCTTGGCGAAAACTTTAAACACGCCGAACATTTTGTCGGACAGTGCCAGTCGCCCGCTCACAGAGGAGTCACTGGGAGTAACCAGGACTTACTGGGAGTGGTCCGACTCGCGGCGAAAACTTTAAGGTGGCACCTGCCTTTTATAGAAGAAGGAACATTAAAATTAATGTTATGGTAGTCAAATATGAACACAAGGTTAAGCATGTTTTGAAATATGTTTTGCCATAACAGGGATCTAAATACATATAATATCAAGCATATAACAATTATAATTAATAATAATTTGCTAATTATTTGGCCATTTTTAAAGGGCTATAGTTTTAAAATGCCTATAGTTAGAGGTTTCATTTATCTACCCCTGAAAGAACTCTATATAAATGTTATTTTGTCAGGAAGAATTTTATGTAGGACATTAATGAAAGCAGTTATGAATATTTAAAACAAATAATAATTATATTCATGAAACGAGAGTGAAAAAATGAAATAAAAATAAGATTTATCAATACTTATAATTAAGTTAGAGCAATTCCCTCATACAATTTTTTTTTTTTTTTTTAAATTACAATTAAAATGACACGTAAATCCTAAAAATTGGTCCATAAATGGCTGAGCAGATGCCTTTTTGATATATGCAATATACTTAATAATCCGTTTTCAGAAAATGAAGGTTAAAGTTTGATACTACTTGATATTACGGAAATTTATGTATTATCAAACTTTCAAAGTGAATGAGTTGCAATTTTCATCAGAAGTTCTTTACCATTATATAATTCATGGGTTGTGTTTCTTGGCATATATTAAGTAAAAAATTGGCGATATTTATAGAGAAATTTCACAGTTTGTGTACCATACGCGTCACGTATACCTGGCGTCCAGGGTGTTAAATCTTGGCTGAAGCATGTGTGTTGTGTACATAGCATTTTAAGACTGAGTGCTCCACACATACGTGCAGTTTCAGTCTCTTGTCCTAATGGTGGCATTCCAGGCAACCCTGTTAACCCCTGGAGCCCCGGCTAGTTTTGTAATGTTTGCGCACCAGAACCCGGCCGGTTTTCAAAATTTGTTTTTATTCCAGAAACAATAGCGAATGGGTTAGGAATGAAGGAAAAACCACGAAAAACCGCTCAAAAAGCTTAAAAAATGGTCCTACAGAGCCCCCGAAAACGGATTTTATAAGAGTAAAAAATTGAAGGCAATTATCCCAAAAAACAGGTTATTGCGCGCTCGCGCGCACGCACGTGGACTTTGAGAGTTTTCAACCATCGGCACGGTTGCGTGGGATACGTACACAGTTCCCATACAAATCTGAGCCCTCTTGAGTGGCTACACCTGAGGTTACGGTCGGCGCAATTAGGGTGACGCGCCAGGCGCGTCTCTGGGGCTGTGCGTTACATACATCGCCGACGCGTCAGGCGCGTCGCTGGGGCTGTACGGGTTAAGGGCTGCTCACTTGTCAAGTTTTTTAATTTGAGATCGGCACGTATAGTCCGATCCAAGGTCTTTCCCGGTCCATCCCTTGGTGCAGCTCCCTCCCCAATCACAGACCTGCATCTTTTCACCAAATTTTGTTCATCCATTCTCTCCACATCCCCATACCATCCTAGTCTACTTGTACACATCTCCTCGCTAATACTCTTTATGCCTAAGCATCTCCTCAGCTCATAATTGTGTATTATATTCTTCGGTTTGTCCCCACACATCCATCTCACCATTCTTATCTCATTCCGTTCCATTCCGTTGACATCCTCTGCTTTAACGGCCCATGTTTCTGAGGCATACATCATTGCACTTCTAACACATGAGGCATACACCTTTCCCTTCAGGGGGAGAGGCATTCTTTTCATGGTCAGAATTGGCAGCAGTTCTCTGAACTTCCCTCAGCCACATCTAATTCTAGCGACAGTGGCAGCTTCGACCCCATCACCGGCAGAGATGGTATCTCCTAGGTAACAAAACTTGTCCACCAGCTCCAATGATTAATTTCCAAAATTCACAGCCACAGGATCATCATTTAACACAAGCTCTCCCTTGCACATTACGCACTCAAATTCTCGATTTCTGACTTATTCTTCGGCAGGGGTCCTTTTATTTTACTACAGCGCTTGTATACTCCCATGGTGCACCAAACATTGACAGACGCTACACCAAATTGAGTTAGCGCCCACACCCTTTCCACACACTGCACATGAGTATGCACTGCTCTTTTCCACATTGCCTCGTCTCAATCTACAATGCATAACCTTGGTTTTGTTAATATTGACTCTTAACCCGGGAAGCGCGCGCTATAGCTAGTTCAAACCATCCCGCCAAGCAAGGATATTTTACTTCATCCCCGCCTAAAATCATAATTTTACCATAAATATCGTTATTACTTATTCATATGCGCCTATTTTATGTTTAATATGAAGATATTACCATGTAACAGCAATAAAACAAGTGGGAATAGTATTTGGGGGTGAAAAAGACAAATTATTGCCGACACTCCAGTCATGAGGTGAGAGGCGAACGCGGCGTATACCCTCCCTCTCTGAGGCCTGAAGGCAGACTGAGCCCTCAGTCTTGCTTTCTTTCTCTTCCCACACTCTCGATATGCGCAGTAGACGACCTTGGAACCGGGTTGGAGATATTGGTGCGATAATTAAACCGATAAATAAGGGAATAAGAGCAAAAATAGGTGATAATTGAAGGGGGGGGGGAAGGGTAGAAGGAGGGGGTTTTGACACATGTGGAGGAGTGATAGAGAAGGTATGGAGGGGAATTATCTCACTTAATCACATATTCCTTTGTTTTGAGTGCTGTTGGGGTCATTTAAAAGTTTTTTTTTTAGGCCTTGGATGTTTAAGAGTACCGTCGCCTTTCACCACCAAAACCTCTTAAGGTGACCAGCTGGTTTTTAGGCTTAAAAAGCTTGAAATCTTGATAATACCAATAAGTATTAAAATTTCTTTACTCAACATCCCTTCATAAGCCAGTGAAATGTTATTAGTGAAAACTCATTGAATTTTTTTTTTGTTATGTGTTCCAAACTTTTCCGGTATTTCTAAAAACGTTATATAGCGATCTTTGACATCGACAGGCTCAGTAACTACTGGTCATACGATGATTGTACATATATAAATGGAAAGAGCGTAAAATACTCTACAACCTCCCAACAGCTGTATCTTCTACTCTGCCATGTTCCTGCGTAACATATTGTAAACCAAAAATAAAAGTTAAACATTTTCACCCATTTACCTTAGATTTTCACATGTTTTTCTCAACACCACATGTTTTGTCGCACTTTGGGATCTAATTATAAATGTATTATTGGGCCTCTAGGAATGTTTTATATACCATTGGTAAGCGCGTGAAATGCTCTATAAAGCTATTGTCTCCTTCTTTTGCATTTGAGACACAGCCCAATGGCATAGGTAGCTAACCACCGCGTACAAAATCATTACCTAATTTCCGAGTTACCTAATTCCGCAATTAAATAAAAAAATAAAAAAATAAAACAATAGAGTTGTAAGACCACCTGTCCTGAGTTGTCTGATCCCTCTGAAAATATTATACAGTGCTTGGGTTTCGAACTATTCGACTTCAGAATGTTTGTTTAATTTTCGAGCTAATTTCCACTCTAATTCAGGAACTAATTGACCTAGAATAAAAAACATAGAACAAAAAATCATTGTTAAATCATCCTCTATACGTGTGCGAAATCTCATTAAAATCGGACGAAGTTGAGTGTCACCCTTTATTAAAAACCGGCCGGTCCCCTTAACCCGGGAACTGCGGGGAGACTCCTATGAGTTTTACTGGGTGACTGCGATGAGACTCTTATGATCCTAGGCCTTAAAAAAAACATTTAAAACACCCCATTAGCACTTGATTTTGTTTTGCCCCTCGGCCATGCCACATATCACTCCTCCACATCCCCTCCTTCCCCCCTTTACCCCCCCCCCTTCAATGATCATCTATTTTCCCTGTTATTCCCTTATTCTTAGGTATATTTTGTGCTAACATTAGCGAGTTGCTAACAGGGCGTGGTCATCTGTGTGTCTAAGCATGGGAAAAAGCGGGAGATACAGAGAAAGGCCGCAGTGTCTCTCCAGACTTCAAGAGGGGAGGATGTAGAGCAGGCTGGCTCACACTTGATGAATGAAACTCGCTTTCATTTCGCGAATTTGACCATCCAAACACTTTTTCCACTTGTTTTATTGTTGTAACATGTTACTATCTTCATATTAAACGTAAAATAGGCGCATATTATTATTATTATTATTATTATTATATGAGATGCCGAAATCTCCAACCAGGGTGCAGAAACACCAGCAAGACGAATCTACACAAAACACCCGGAGGCCACGGCAACTTAGGAAAAAAAAAAACATATACTGTATACTGTATATATACATATATTAAACATATACTATACTGTATATATACATATATTAAACACAGATAAAATTTTACGCAGTGGAGGATATCAAGTATAAATATAATACAATAAAATATAATAAAATGAGTTTAAAAATTATAATTAATGCTGCAAAAAAGCATTAACTCTAGATTTAAAAATGGAGATATGAGCTAAATTAACTAGCTCATTTGGCAACTTATTCCACAAGTCAACCAAAACACCGTGAAAACTGTGTAGTAGAAAAATTAACATGGCTCATGGCAAGATCATTAAGATTGCTTGTGAATCTAGTTGCACGAGCCCGGACATAGGGCCCAGGCAGAACCCCATGTAAGGGATGCTGAGGGTTGTTAAAAACTTTAAATAAAAGACTAAGGGCACCAACTTTACGTCGATGACACAGATCAAGAGACAAATGAGGTAGAATAAAACGATAGAATTTAGTGACCTGTCAAGCAACTTGAGATGACAGTCAGCTACTGACAACCAGACAGGTGAGCTGTACTCGAATTGTGGCAAAATAAAAGCATAAAAAGCCTTGATAACTGTGGCGTCACAAGCAAATGTTTTATAAACCTTGCGAAGCAGACCAATTTTTGGGGAACTGGAAGAGGAGAAAGAACGAATATGCTTTTCAAAAGTAAGTTTGGGATCCAGAGTAACTCCTAACAAACGCAGAGTATCCACATTTTCAATTTGCTCGCCAGAAACTTGTAGATAAGGATGATAAGACTTGATGGATAAGTATTAATTAAATTTATGGTAAAATAACAATTTTAGTGAGGAAACAGTGTAAATACCTCCGCACAGGCGAATGATGTATACTACCCCCTATGCGCAACCAAGAGGTTAAGAGTCTCAGTGCTGTTCCCTGGTTAAACCCTTGCTCGCCATGCCCTCTCTCCATCTTCTGAATTTGGTCTCAGCATCTTGCACATTGTCAGCTATTAGGACTAAATCGTCTGCATAAAACAGTTCCCACGGGAGTCTGGATCTAAAATCTCTAGACAGTGCCTCCAGGACAATAATAAAGAGGAGGGGGCTTAACACTGAACCCTGATGAACTCCAACACGGACTGTGAACTCCACACTCAGTACATCTTTCACCCTCACCGCAGTTCACGAATCCTCCTACATCTTCATTATCACACTTACCAGCCACTCTTCCACACCAAGTGTCCTCATTGCCCACTTCACAACATCTCTAGGCACGCTGTCAAAGGCGTTCTCCATTTCCACAAACACAAAGTAGAGATCCCTGCCTTTTAGTAAGTATCTTTCCTATATCTGCCTGACCATGAAGATAGCATCAGTTGTACCACGTCCTGGCATAAAACCAAACTGCATATCATCAATGGAGATGCTTTGCCTGATCAAACCGTCAGACTCTCTCACAGACCTTCATGATTTGGTCAAGCATTTTCAGCCCCCTATAATTACCTCTATCTAGCGCATCCCCTTTTCCTTTGTATATATTTACTATTACACTTTTGTGCCAATCCTTGGGGATTTTTCTCCTCTTTAATAACGTTTTTTATCATCTCAGTGACTAAGCTGACACCAATCTCCCTTGAGGTTTTTGTCATCTCAGCAACAATGTTGGAGAACCCTGAAGATTTACCGTCCTTCATGTTATTGATTGCGTCGCTCACTACAGCTGGTACTATCAAAGGAGGGGTTCCAGATATTGGTTTTTCGATACTAAGCTGTTCCTTATCCCATTCAAACTCTACATTTAGCAATCGTTCATAGTGTGCCATCCTTCTCTGATTTCATCTTCTGCATACACAATCGTACCATTATCGTTTCTAACACACTGTTCACCTATAATATCGCTACTGTCATTTTGAACTCGCCTAGCCAGGTTGAAGTCCCATTGGGATTGTCCGTGTTACACACTTGTTCGAGGACCAGGTCCTTAATGCCTTTTGTAGCATTGTAAATAACTCTTCTGGCAGTTCGTTTAGCTGACTAGTATTCCTCCTTACTGCCTCCCTTCTTCCATGCTTTGAAGCATCTCTTCTCATCGTTCCACCACCAGGAGGTCTTATTCCTGGGGGGACCCTTTGTTTTCCCACAGACTTTGTCAGTGGCAGCGAGAAAATTATGCTTAAGGAAATTACATTGACTATTTACATCGCTAGGCCTAGCTTCATTATTTCTATTCATTTCCTCCATTTCACTATGAAACCTATCCCTAACTGCCTTGTTCTTCAGCAGCCACACTCTCCTTTTGAGCATGTATACCTTCTTGCGCTCAGGATCTCTGTATAAGCTCATGTCGCACAAAAGTAGCTTATGCTGGGGGACACATTCCTCACTCGGGATGACCTTTACATCCCGAACCAGTTTCCAGTCTTTCCTGTTAACCAAGGCTACTGGAGACCCAAGAGTTATATGTGACCAGTTGGCTCTGTCTTTTCTTTAACTTCGTGTTACACACAACCATGATGAGTGCAATGCAGGACTTCAGTATATATTCGCCTTCCAGATACCTCCTTCTGTAATCATTTCCTCCATGTACTTCCTCATATCAATCTGCAGATGCTCCCACGTGACCATTCAGGTCCCCTCCAAGGATTGTTATTTCATTCTCCGAGAGGCCTGAAATGACACTGACGGTGTCATTCCAGAAGTCCTCTTTTATCTCTTTCTGTAGGCCAGCCTCTGGTTCATATGCAGATATCACATTCAGAATTCTTTCACCAACTTTCAACTTCAAAACAATCAGCCATTCACTAACTCTCGTAATCTGAAGCACACTTTCCACCCATTCTTCAGCCACCAGAACACCCACTCCTCCTTTCGCTTTATCAGTTTAAACCCTCTTCCAATAGATCATATATATTTTCTTTCTTCCAACAATACACTGTGCCCCATACCCTTTCCAGAGTGTTTCCTGGGCACAGCACACATCCACTCGCCTCCTCTCACACATCTCAGCCACTTCATTTGCATGCAGATTCAAACTACCAACATTCACACTAGCAAGTCTGAGACTGTGGGGGGCATTTGTCCGTATCCTGTGCGGTTTTGGAACATCGGACTTACGTTTTTCTCTTTAGTTTGTGTCATAATTGGTGATTAGGCTGGCAAATGGGCATCACCACCCCCAGAACTCCGGCTCCAGTCTACCCCGGGGACCATTCCCAGCACCTTCCCCCAAGAAATTACAAGGGGGTAGGATCCAGTGGCCCCGGTGCGCCCCACCAGAACCAGCCGCATGGACGCACCCCGTGGGAGTACATGGCACTACGACTGGTCTGGTATTTTACACCCAATGACATGCCAGCCTCCTGGAGCGCTACCACCAGGTACGAGCCCCTATACTGTTGGGCGGAGAGTGCCAGTCCGGAGAAACACTACGCATTGTACCCTCTGGATCCATTTCGCCCAGGTTGGGCCCAAGGCGCCAGGTCCGGGTCCGGAGGGAGTGACATCCACCGCCAGTGTGCCGCCATTAGGCAACGTGGACTAGAGCAATGAAGCCCTGTCACAGCGCTGCCATATGAAACATAGCCAGCGCCAATATCAAGGTTTCACTGTATAGTAATGGATGTTGGTCCACAAGTCTAACGCCATCCCCCCTATTAGTCGCCTTGTACGACACGCATTAGGATGTGTGGGGCATACTATTTTTTCCTACACCATAAGTGAATGCCACCTTACCCCCTGGGGGTAATAATAATAAAATAATAATAATAATTATTACCGGGTATTATTATTATTACTTTATTTTAGTTTCCTTCCTGGACCTCCATCAAGCTCAAAAATTACCCCCCAAACCCCCAATTTATGGATTTTTGATAGAAAAAGTATCCCAGCTGAAGGCAGGTTCTTCCTAAATTGTAGGCTTGCGCTTTTGCTCGCCAGGAGAAATCGAAACCTAAATCTCACGACAGGTTTTAAAATAGCCAAAATAATGGGGCTAAACATGAGGGAGAAGGGTGTTCAGAACCCCCCCTCCCCACCGCAATTAGGGATGTGGGATATTGTGGCTAATATTATCGTCCCTATAATAATATAGTGTTCAAGTTAACACTTATGCTGCGGGCATATTTCCGCTATATTTGGGCTCATTCAGGCACTTTGGAATGATTGAGCAAGTGTCTGAATGACATGAACTGTATTCAACCAAAAAGTAGAAGAAAATTGCTTCAAAATGACAGCGCGCGGGATTAATCTGCAGCGCTGCCATAGACATCGGCAAATATTCGCTAATACTGAGCGAATATCACTAATGTCGCGCTACATTTGCCTTTGGCAGCATTGCATATGTCTAGCGGGACATGGCTGATATTCCTCAGTGCCGCGGCCGTCTGGCTGGAGAGCAGACGGGGGCCTGCCGCGCTCCCGCTCACACGGACTCGTCTCCACAGGCTTTAATAGCCTGTAAACTGCTATAAATTGCCATGGAGTTCCAGAATGTCCCCCGCAGCCAATGGATTAAAGATGTATTAGTTTATTATCAGTTATTGGAAAGGTGTATGGCAGGTTGTTGATAGAAAGGATAATAAAAGGTACAAAGGATGCAATAGGAGGAGAGTAGTGCAGTTTTAGGAAGGGAAGTGGGTGTGTGCATCAGATTTTTGCAGTAAGACAGCTATGCAAGAAGTGTTTAGAAAAGAGTAACAAGGTATTTTAGGTTTTTATGGATTTGGAGAAAGCTTATGATTGTGTGGATCAAGACACAATGTGGAAGGTGCTAAGGATTTGTGAAATTGGAGGAAATTTGTTGAGAGCAATCAAGAGTTTTTTATGAAGAGAGCAGAGCTTGTGTTAGAATAGGAAATTAGTTAAGTGAATTGTTTCAGGCAAATTTAGGTCTGCGGCAAGGTTGTGTAATATCACTGTGGTTGTTTAATGTATATATGGATGATGTGGCGAGGGAGGTAAAAATGAGATCTATGGGCAAAGGACTGGGTTTAGTAAGAAAGAATGGTGGGGACTGGGAGTTGAATCAATTACTGTTTGCTGATGACACACCGTTGGTGGCGGATTCTGAAGAGAAACTGCATTGAGCAGCAAAAGAGTTTGGTGTGGTATGCTGGAGAAGGAAACTGAGGGTGAATATCAATAAAAGTAAAGTGATGGTGTGTAATAGAGATGCTCATAAGGTGAATCTAAATGTACGACTGGATGGGGAAATGCTGAAACAAGTGAGTGTTATAAATATCTAGGAGGAGTGATAAACAGGAACGTAGGTGTGGAAATGGAGGTATGACATAGAGTGTGTGAAGGAGGAAAGTTTACGGAGCAATGGGAAGTATGTGGAAGGTGCGAAATCTCGGAATGAAAGCTAAAATTGCAATGTATCAAGGGATAGTTGTACCAACAGTGATGTATGGGGCTGAGACATGGAGTTTGAAGGCACAAGAGAACAGAAGGGTGGATGTGATGTAGATGAGCTGCTTGAGGAATATGTGTGGAGTATCGCATAGAGATAGATTGGGGAATGAAGAGGTACGTAAGAGAGTGGGACAATAAGAACCCTTATCGGCCAGAGTGGAAAGAAGGCTGCTATGCTAGTATGAAAATGTTGAACAAATGGGAGATGAAAGGCTTACAAAGAGAATATATGAGTCAGAAACAAGGAGAAATAGATTGAGAGGAAGACCTCAGATGAGATGGAGAGATGGTGTAATAAAAGCATTGGAAGATAGAGAGATGACTGAAGAGCAGGCAAGAGAAGAGGTAATGAATAGAAATGAATGAAGGATGTGAATTGATGAGTGGTATCGCGGTCGTAGGGAGAGGAGGTCGGGCGTCAGTTGGACTAGATAATACTCTGTCAGGCGCCTGGCCCGGCGAGCTGGTGTATGTTGTGAAGAACCATGCCTGGAAGTAAGGTGGGCAGGCATCGTGGTGGTGGGCTTCACTGCATGTCTGGCTGCTTAGACCGGAACCTTTCCGGGAGGTTTGGGACCGGTGTAGTGCTGGAGGCTCCTGGTGGTCCTTGATCTCTGGGTCTTCTCCTGAGTGACCTAGATGTGTGTGAGTTTTATTTATCTATTTATTTATTTATTTATTTTTTATGTTTTGTTGCTTCTGTTCAGGCTCTGTCTCGAGTCGGTCACACCCAGTGATGGGGTATGTGCCTGACTATATACATACATACATACATACATACATACATAATAAGTTAGTAGGTATCTCACCAAGCAACATGCTATATGCTATGATGCGGATATACTGTATGTGCCGCGGCAAAATGTATGCACGTTCCCAGCCCACCCCAGGTTAAAATGTACACACAAACGATATTTTGTGTTCCTCATCTATATGTAAGTATATAACATACAGACTAAAACTACTTGTATTAGGATACGGAATTATGTCAAAGAATAAAGGTTAGCAAAGGAGTAAAATTAGTTGGTATTACTGTTGATATCCGAACTGTACAAAAATGTATTGACATGTATCATTAACATATTTACTGTATTTCCAGGTTTGGCCTCGAACCTGGGCCTGTAGCGTATCAGACCAACACCAAGCTGACTCACCACCAAGGAGTTAAAAAAGGATAATTTCATTTGAAAAAAGTTCCATCCACTACCACCAGCTCCGACTGAAATATATCAAAGAATTAATTATATACATAAACAATCGTATCAACACATTTAACTAAATGCGCTAATTATATCATATCTATTTATTTATAACAGTCTAGGCAAGGAAAGCTGCTAGTCAATGCTCAAAACAATTGATTATTTGCAAAGAGCACATGTAAAGTTTTGTTAACCCAATGTCTGTGGGCATAATGGCCTGAAAATACCTTCATTCCCTGCTCAATTTCATGCATAAGGAAAAGCTAGAGTATAATACAATTATATATCCATGCAAGTACGGTAAGAGAGCTTTCCAATGACATCTAAATCATCTCTGTACAACGTCTGGTTGTCTTGCAACGATCTTGCAAACGGAGGCCAAAATTGCATAATATGAGCGATTTTTAACAATTTTCGCTATGTGTAATGCAGCAGATGTGTGAGACATAGCTATGTGTTGCACTAGTACGAGCCCTGACACCGTGGGCTCCGGATGAGGCTCTCCCGCACTACCTGCAACAGCCGGCCTCGCTCACAGGCCACATAATAGCCTGAAAAACTGCCCATTGGGTGATGGGCGCGTTGGCAAGGCAACAGTATAGACAAAGAGTGGTGACCATGAAGCTGCCATTACAGTACCAACCATGATAAACCAGTCTGTACACAAAGAGTGGTGACCATGAAGCTGCCATTACAGTACCAACCATGATAAACCAGTCTGTACACAAAGAGTGGTGACCATGAAGCTACCATTACAGTACCAACCATGATAAACCAGTCTGTACACATACCACTGCTCAAACCAGTCTGTACACAAAGAGTGGTGACCATGAAGCTGCCATTACAGTACCAACCATGATAAACCAGTCTGTACACAAAGAGTGGTGACCATGAAGCTGCCATTACAGTACCAACCATGATAAACCAGTCTGTACACAAAGAGTGGTGACCATGAAGCTGCCATTACAGTACCAACCATGATAAACCAGTCTGTACACATACCACTGCTCAAACCAGTCTGTACACAAAGAGTGGTGACCATGAAGCTGCCATTACAGTACCAACCATGATAAACCAGTCTGTACACAAAGAGTGGTGACCATGAAGCTGCCATTACAGTACCAACCATGATAAACCAGTCTGTACACAAAGAGTGGTGACCATGAAGCTGCCATTACAGTACCAACCATGATAAACCAGTCTGTACACATACCACTGCTGAAACCAGTCTGTACACAAAGAGTGGTGACCATGAAGCTGCCATTACAGTACCAACCATGATAAACCAGTCTGTACACAAAGAGTGGTGACCATGAAGCTGCCATTACAGTACCAACCATGATAAACCAGTCTGTACACAAAGAGTGGTGACCATGAAGCTGCCATTACAGTACCAACCATGATAAACCAGTCTGTACACAAAGAGTGGTGACCATGAAGCTGCCATTACAGTACCAACCATGATAAACCAGTCTGTACACAAAGAGTGGTGACCATGAAGCTGCCATTACAGTATCAACCATGATAAACCAGTCTGTACACATACCACTGCTCAAACCAGTCTGTACACAAAGAGTGGTGACCATGAAGCTGCCATTACAGTACCAACCATGATAAACCAGTCTGTACACATACCACTGCTCAAACCAGTCTGTACACAAAGAGTGGTGACCATGAAGCTGCCATTACAGTACCAACCATGATAAACCAGTCTGTACACATACCACTGCTCAAACCAGTCTGTACACAAAGAGTGGTGACCATGAAGCTGCCATTACAGTACCAACCATGATAAACCACTCTGTACACATCTATCTATCTATCTATCTATATGCTCAGGCCCAATCTCCATTTTGGGGGTAGCCGACTCAAGACAGAGCAAGAACAGGGAAAACACAAAAACAAAAAAAAAAAAAAATAAACACAGATAAAAAACACAAACTCTCACACATCCAGGTCACCCAGGAGAAGACCCAGAGACCAGGGTTACCAAGGTCGCTCCAGCACTCCCCCGGCCCCTGACCACCAGGAGAGGTTCCGATCTTTGCAGGCAGACATGCAGCGGAGCCAAAGCGACAAGCCCTCCCACCACACTTCCAGGCACACCCTTCATATTAATCGTCTCCCCGGGCCAGGCGCCTGATGGACTATTATCTAGTCCAACTTGCGCCCGACCCCTTACTCCAAATGACCACGTGTTCACTCAACTATTCACAAGCATTCTCCATTCACTCCTGTCCACCACCACTTCCCCTGCCTGATCTATAGTCATTCCTCTATCATCCAAAGCCTTTCTTACACAGTCTCTCCATCTCAATGGGGGTCTTCCTGCCCTTCTATCTCCCCTTGTACCTGACTCACATATTCTCTTTGTAAGCCTTTCATCTCCCATTCGTTCAACATGACCATACCAGCTCAGCACCCTTCTGTCCACTCTGGCTGACAAATGTTCCTGCTGCCCCACTCTCCTACGTATCTCTTCATTTCTCAATCTGTCTCTACGAGTAACTCCACACATACTCCTCAAGCAGCTCATCTCCATCACATCCAGCTCTCTTTTCTCCTTTTTCTTCAGAGCCCATGTCTCAGCCCCATACATCACTGTTGGCACAACAATTCCTTGATACAGTGCACTTTTTACTTTCACTCCGAGATTTATCGTCTTCCACATACTTCCCATTGCTCCGAAAACATTCCTTCCTTCACACACTCTCTGTTTTACCTCCACTTCCATACCTCCACTCCTGCTTATTGTTCCTCCTAGATATTTAAAACACTCTACTTGTTCCAATATTTCCCCATCCAGCCTCACATCTAGATTCACCCTATGCTCTCCCCTATTACACACCATTACTTTACTTTTATTGACGTTCACCTTCAGTTTCCTCCTTCCACAAACCACACCAAACTCTTTGACTACCCGCTGCAGTTTCTCATCAGAATCCGCCACCAATGCTGTGTCATCAGCGAACAGCAACTGATTCAACTCCCAATCTCTACCATTCTTTCCTACTAAACCCAATCCTCTTCCCATAGTTCTCCTTTTCACCTCCCTCACCACACCATCCATAAACATATTAAACAGCCATGGTGACATTACACAACCCTGTCGCAAACCTACCTTTACCTCAAACCATTCACTCAACTCACCATTTCCTACTCTCACACATGCTCTGCTCCCTTCATAAAAACTCTTAACTGCTTCTAACAAATTTCCTCCAATTTCATAAATCCTTAACACCTTCCACATTGCTTCACGGTCCACACGATCATATGCTTTTTCCAAGTCAATAAAAGCCCAAAATATCTCATTATGCTTCTCTAAATACTTCTCGCATAACTGTCTTACTGCAAACATCTGATCCACGCACCCTCTTCCCCTCCTAAAACCGCACTGTTCTTCTCCTATTGCAACTTCCGTACACTTTATTATCCTCTCTATCAACACCCTGCCATACAGCTTTCCAACCACTGACAATAAACTAATACCTCTATAACTTGAACACTCCTGCCGATCTCCCTTCCCCTTGTACAACGGCACAATACATGCACTCTTCCAGTCTATTGGTACCATTGACACAGCAAAGCACACATTGAAAAGTATCACCAACCAATCAATTATCACATCTCCACCCTTCTTTATACACTCCACAGCAATACCATCCAAACCTTCTGCTTTTCCCGCTCTCATTTGTTTCACTGCTTCTTTCACCTCATTTTCCTCAATCCTTTCATTCATTCCCTGCCATCTGGGTGGCCTGGGTAACCTATCTCCATCCACCTCTGCTTCAATCACTGCTTCTCTTCCATCTCTTGTATTTAACAAAGATTCAAAATACTCGGCATATCTTTTCCTCACTTCAACTGGTTCCACTAGTAATTCTCCATTTTCATCTTTCACTGACTCTTCCCTCTTTTGTCCTCCTTTCCTTACTTTATTTACCTCCTTCCAGAACATCTTCTTTCGTTCTTCAAAATTCTCACTCAGCCTTTGGCCCCACCTTTCGTTTGCATCTTTTTTCGCTTCTCTAATTTTCCGTTTTGCCTCTCTCCTTTTCTCCTTGTACCTCTCCCATACCTCAACACTACCATCCTGTAAAACCCTCTCAAAACACTGTCTCTTCTCCTCAACTGCCTTTCTCACCGTATCATTCCACCACTCGCTTCCCTTCCTGATACCTCTGCCTCCTACTTTCCTTTTGCCGCATACTACCTCTGCACTTGCTTTCACTCCTTCCTTAAACTGTTGCCATTCAACCTCTACTTCTCTCTCTTCCATCTCTCTCACTTCCATCCACTTTTCATTTAGTCTTTCCTTGTACTCCCTCTCTTTTTCACTCTTCTCTAACTCACTAACTTTTATTACCTCTCTTACTTCACGCTTGTCTCTTATTCTCCTGTAACTCTTAACTCTTAGCTTTCCCTCCACCAGGTAATGATCTGACATACCCTCCGCCTCACCTCTCATCACATTCACATCCAGCAGTCTACACAATCTTTCCCTTGTCACCAGCACATAATCCATCAATGCCCTCTCTACAATCTCTCCCCTCACAAGTCTATGCCAGGTGTACTTGTGTATACGCCTTTTTTTGAAGAACGTATTACCTACACTCAATCTACACTCTTCACATACATTTTTCAGTCTTTCTCCACTCTCGTTTACACCATCCACACCAAAACTACCGATGACTCCCTCAACAGGCTCATTTCCTACCCTAGCATTTAGGTCCCCTAAAACTATAACATTTTCATTTTCATCAAACCCTTGTAGACAATCTCTCAAATCCTCCCAGAAACCCTCTACCTCGTCTAACTCTCTTTCACTTCCTGGTCCATACGCACTTACAAAAACCCACCTTTCACCCATAAACCGCATTCTCACCCACATTAGCCTTGATGACACCTCTTTCCACTCTTTTATAAACTCTCTCAACTCCTCCTTCACAATAATAGCCACTCCTTCTTTCCCCCTGACTCCCTCGTCTATTCCAGACTTTCTACCTATCACGTTTCCAAAATCCACTTCTCCCTCTCCTTTCATCTTTGTTTCATTCAGTGCAAGGACATCATACATCCTTCTTTCAAATAACCTTCCAATATCCTCTCGCTTCTCATTCGTACTACATCCACGCACATTCAAAGCTCCTATTCTTAGGGTCCGGGACCACGAACGCGTTCCCTCGTCCCTATCTCTGTCTCGTTTTTTTGGTAGATTTATTTAAGGGGAGAAGGATACCAGGCCCCCCGCCCCCGATCCCCTTTAGCCGACTTCTACGTCTCACCGGAGAAAAGCGGTGGTGGAAATTTCTCACCCCTCCACCACAGAGTAGGCTACCTGCACCAGAAAGTGGCGGGCGTTGGGGTCGCCGCATCCCTACGCCATTTGAAAAAATTAGAGATGCAGAAGGAGAAAAAGATAGAAGGGGCTATGGGAAGTAGAGGACACCAACCCTCACTCTGACAAAGGGTCAGCCCACCACCCATACCACTGCTCAAACCAGTCTGTACACATACCACTGCTCAAACCAGTCTGTACACAAAGAGTGGTGACCATGAAGCTGCCATTACAGTACCAACCATGATAAACCAGTCTGTACACATACCACTGCTCAAACCAGTCTGTACACATACCACTGCTCAAACCAGTCTGTACACATACCACTGCTCAAACCAGTCTGTACACAAAGAGTGGTGACCATGAAGCTGCCATTACAGTACCAACCATGATAAACCAGTCTGTACACATACCACTGCTCAAATGTATCCACATAAACCAGTCTGTACACATACCACTGCTCAAATGTATCCACATAAACCAGTCTGTACACATACCACTGAAATGTATCCACATAAACCAGTCTGTACACATACCACTGCTCAAATGTATCCACATAAATTTAACCAAATATTTCCTAGATTTATAAACTTCTTCCAAAGCTGTAAAATTGCAACAGATACAATTATAATTATAAGGCAACGGTGTGGCTCAGAGTGTATAATAGAGTGTGTGTGGTCGTGAGTAAGGGGTCAATCAATTAAGTTAATATTCGGTGTTACCCAAAATACATACAGTATATATATATATATATATATATATATACCGGTATATATATATATATATATATATATATATATATATATATATATACAGTATATATATATATATATATATATATATATATATATATATATATATATATATATATATATACCGGTATATATAGGGTGTCCCAAAATATATACAGTATATATATATATATATATACCGGTATATATAGGGTGTCCCAAAATAGGCGTGCTTAACTTCAGGATTGGGTTAACAAAAATATTTTAACGATAAAATGTTATATGAATATAATTTCAAATTTCACCCGTTATAGAGCTATTACCTGTTGAAATTGGTATTTTCCCCAAAAGCTGATCTATCTGTCAAAGGGCCTATCCCATGCTCACCTAAATGTGTTTATTTTATCATAATATTACAAACAAGACATTATTATCCATTACGGGACAGCGGGGGAGGACAATATAACAAACAATATCTCCTTAAGGGGAGGTCTCCACTTGAGGGATTGTTTTCTTGACCCCTTTCTCCCTCATGTTTAGCCCCATTGCTTTTGATATTATAAAACGTTTGCCCCATTAGTTTAGCGATTTTAAGAACTTTCACCCCATATTAAGGCCTTTCGTGCAATTCAGGTGTCTATTTTATCCTGGCGAGCGATAGCGAGCCTTTAATTTAAGAGGAACCGGCCTTCGGCCGGGACATTTTTCTACCGAAAAATGTACAAATTTATCTTGAAAGGGACTCGAGGGGGTGTAATTTTAAGGTTGATGGAGGTCTAGGGAACAAACTAAATACCTCCTCTTAATGTTTGAGATTTAGGATTTTTGATATAGAACATTTTAGGCTTAGAATCATTCATATAATCATATCCTGAAGTTTGGCATATATATTTTGGGACACCCTATACTGTAGAGATAGTTAGAGATAGCTCTGGAACTCTCTCCCAGAATCAGTCTTTCCCTCTTCCTATGACTTAAATTGCTTCAAACTCCGTGTGACCAGGCATTTTAGCTCGAACGTCCCTTGATTTTGGCCCTGTCACTCTTTCAACTCTAGGGGAGGCACTCGATACAGGCAGTTCTGCCTTTTGTCTCCCTCACTCACATAGAAAAATAAATACAATATAAAATAAATAAATATTCTTTCTAATACAAATAATGAGCAGTGGGATAGTTTTCAGACATATCTCTAACCTGAGGATTGTCGAAGGAGTCAATAAATGGCAGCCGTGAAACTAAACGAGAAGGAGAGTTGACCTTAGAGAGATATTGACATACCGTATTGTTTTATGAAATATCTCAGTTTATATACAATATCATTATATCTTACAGTGACAACAGTCAAATATATGCGTTATAAGATAAAGAATGCAATGGTTGTCATGGGTGTATATTCCCTCAAAGGTGAAATATTTTGTTATTCTGGTTAACAAGATACTATTCTATTCAAAATAAGAAAACAGTAAGCACGTAATCTCGAGCAACACTTATTACATAACAATAACTCTTCTAAAGTATGCACAGTCGCCTGCACAATTATTTGGTACACTTATATTTTTTTTTTTTTTTTTTTTTAAGAGACAATGAACGGAGGAAGGAAAAACACAGATAAAACAAAAAGGTCCATGTGCCTAAAGGCATCCTCCATTCATAAAATGTTTGTAACAACTGGATTTAAACATTTGTTGATTGTAAGTTTGTGGAAAGCAATTCGAGGGAAGTGAATTCCAAAGAGTAGTAGCTCTGGGGATAAATGAATTCTGATAAGCAGAAGTTCTGCATTGTGGAGGAGAAAGTGTAAATTCATGGGCGCTCTCAGCTGCCCTAGTTCTACGGGGAAAGATGTGGAGAGGCGGCACAATTGAAGCAAGTTCCTCGGAACAATTGCTGTGAAAATATCTGTAGAATAATGCAAGGGATGCAACGTTTCTTCGTATGGCTAATGTAGGAAGGTCCTGTGTGATTGCAGGGTTATTGATTAATCTAATAGCTTTATTTTGAATTTTGTCCAACTGCCTCAATGCAACCACTCCACTTCCACCCCACAGAGGTGAACAGTAATCCATCTGAGAGCGCACATGACTTTTATATATTACGGCCAACTGCTCGTCAGTGAAGAATTCTCGAACTCTGTACAGGAGTCCCAGTTTTTTAGAGGCATTCTTAGCAATGCTTCTAACATAATGTGTCCAGCTCAAGTTAGTAGTTAATGTTACACCGAGAATGTCAATACTAGGGGAAGTGGGAATATTTACATCATTAAAAAATATATGGGAGTCAGTGAGATTCTGTCGGTTAGAAAATTGAATGTACTTGGTTTTCTGTGCATTAAAGGAAACTAGATTCTCTTGTCCCCATTCATTAATTCTAGAAAGGTCCCGGTTCAGAGAAATTGCAGTGTTTATTTTTGAACTTATATAACTTATAACAATAAACATTAAATGATGGAAAACACTGATTCGGCATGACTAAGGAAATGTTTTAAAATGGTTAATCAGCATGGCTGAACTATTAAACAAAATGGTTAATCAGCATGGCTGAACTATTAAACAAAATGGGTACCACATTTCACAGCAGGTTATTCTGCTTTTGGTCAACACTAGACGAAATAGACTAATTCTCAGCTCTCTGGCTAAAGCTTTCTTAAATAATGATTGGTGTGTGTTTATCTCTCCCTATTCTACTGACTATCCAAAATTCTTTGACTATCTAACCTCTAAAGTGAAACAATTTCGATCCATCTCTCCTTTTGCAGAAATTTCCGTCATAGGAGATTTCAATGTTCACCACTGCCAATAGCTCTCCTCTCATTTCATTGACCAACCTGGTGAACAAACCTTCATCTTTTTTATCCTAAATGACCTAGAGCAGTTAGTCCATCACACTACTTGTATTCCTGACCACCTTGGAAATCGGCGCAACAGCCTTGACTTATTTCTAACCTCTAATTCTTCTACTTACGCTGCAAACCTTTTCTCTCTGTTAGGTTCCTGTGATCACAACCTTTTCTCTGTTACCTGTCTTATCTCTCCAGTACGGCCATCCGATCCTCCTAGCCGGCGATGCCTGTGGCATTTTACCGCTGCCGACTGGGAAGCTCTTCGGCAGTGCTTCTTTAATTTCCCATGGAATTATTTGTGCTCGGTAATGCGCAGCGCATTACAAGGGTAATCCTCTCGGGCATGAAGGCATACATTCCATTTTCTTTCTCTCAGCCTAATGCAAAAAAATCTTGGTTTACTCATGCTTGTTCTACTTCTGTCTGCAATAAGGAGAAAGCATTTAAACGGGACAGACGCCTTGAAACTCAACAATCTCATGCTTTTTATGTTTCTGCCCAGAATCAACCCAAACCTGTTCATCGACTAGCTAAAAACTCTTTCATCAATAACAAATGTTCTGAACTTTCAAACTCTAGCTCTTCTCAAGCTTTCTTACTTCTGGCCAAAAACCTCTCCAACAGTTTTACTTCCTCATCTTTCCCTCCTCTTTTCCACTCTGCCGGCACTACCGTCACATCTTCCTCTAACAAAGCGTAACTCTTCGCTCAAACTTTTGCCTAAAATCATAATATCTTCTTAGGATGTACTGTTTGCCCTCTTTGAGCTTAATACTAAGGAGGCTTGCAGATCGGATGGTGTTCCTCCTGTTGTACTAAAACACTGTTTTTCCGGGCTGGCTCTCTGCCCAGGCAAACTTTTCCGTCTGTGTCTTTCATCTAACATCTTTCCTTCTTCCTGGGTGAAGGCTCTCAAGCCTCCATCTATTGTCCAATTGCTCTCATTTCTTGCATCTCTAAAGTTTTTTAAACTACAGTATTCTCAATTCAAAATTGCTTAAGCATACTGTATATTCTCCCATAATCTACTATCAAATCGCCAGTATGGTTTTCTTGACCCAAGGGCTGCACAACTCCTTCAAGAAGGTTTTACTGGGCGAATGCGACCCTCCTTCTGATAGATATAGCACGTAAAAAACAATAAAAAACAAAACAAAATAAATAAAAACCACACCCGGGGGCCATTATGATGTAAGCATTATGTGATTAGGTGGTATGTTTCCTTACCACTACCTTTTGTCCTACTCTTACATGTGTCTTACCCCTCTCTCCTTCTCCCCACCCTTTCTCCCTCCACTTCCCCCCTTCTCATTTATCCAATATTTTCCCTCCCCCACTGCCTATAAACCATGTCTCCCACCTAAAATATGTTTAGTCACCAGGGGGTAAGGGGGCCTTCACTTATGGTGGAGTAAAAAAAAAGAATATGCCCCACGCATCGTACTGCGCGTGCCGTACAAGGCGACTAAGGTTTGTTATTGCCGCTGGCATTGTTTTCATATGACAGCGCTGTGACAGGGCTTCATTGTTTTGATCCAAACTGCCCAATGGCGGCACACTGGCGGTGGATGTCGCTGCCTCCAGACCCGGACCTGGCGCCTTGGGCCCAACCTGGACGAAATGGATCCAAAAGGTATAGTATATAGTGTTTCTCATGACTAGGACTCTCCGCCCAACAGTATAGGGGCCCGAACCTGGTGGTAGCGCTCCAGGAGACTGCCCTGTCATTAGGTAAAAAATACCAGACCAGTCGTAGTGCCATGTACGCGCACATTTTTTTTTTTTTTTTTTTTTTTTTTTTTTTTTTATATTCCAACTACTCCCTCTCGGGCATAGGCTGATGGCCTTTATACTCTACCACTGAACACGGTGAGGCCCGTGAGCTCTTGCTCGAGTCTAGGGAGTGAGACATGCGAAGCTTCACGGCTCGAAGCAACTCCATCTCTGAAGCTGCCTCGCCTCTGCACTTCACAGTCTCACCCCCCACACTCGGACCCTCACTCTCAGAACGTCACCTGCGGCTGGTTCTGGTGGGGCGCACCGAGGCCACTGGATCCTACCCCCTTGTAATCTCTTGGGGAAAGGTGCTGGGAATTATCCCCTGTGGTAGACTGGAGCCGGAGTTCTGTGGGAGGTGATGTCCATTTGCCAGCCTACTCACCAATTATGACTAAACCTAAAGAGAAACACTGTAAGTCCGATAATCCAAAACCGCACAGGATACGGACAAATGCCCCCCACAGTCTTAGACTTGCTAGTGTGAATGTTGGTTGTTTGAATCTGCGTGCAAATGAAGTGGCTGAGATGTGTGAGAGGAGGCGAGTGGACGTGTGCTGTGCCCAGGAAACATTCTGGAAAGGGTATGGGGCATAGTGGACTGTTGGAAGAAAGAACAGATATAGGATCTACTGGAAGGGGATTAAGACTGACAAAGCGAAAGGAATAGTGGGTGTTCTGGTGGCTGAAAAGTGGGCGGAAAGTGTGCTTCAGATTACGAGAGTTAGTGAATGGCTGATTGTTTTGAAGATGAAAGTTGGTGAAAGAATTCTGAATGTGATATCTGCATATGCCTTGCAGGCTGGCCTACAGGAAGAGATAGAAGAGGACTTCTGGAATGACACCGTCAGTGTCATTTCAGGCCTCTCGGAGAATGAAATATCAATCCTTGGAGGGGACCTGAATGGTCACGTGGGAGCATCTGCAGATGGATACGAGGGAGTCTATCTATCTATCTATTGCCTGACGCCGCGATCCCCGAAGGGGTGGCCACGAACGAACCGCCCCATGCACCTCTGTCCCCAGTCAGTCGACGTCCCTCCCCCCAACCAGCACCGCCTTCGTTCATATACTTCCTCACTCCATCCTTCCACCTCTCTTTCGGTCTATCTCTCCCTCTCTGTCCCTCCACCTCGCTCTCGTACACCCTCTTAGTCATTCTCTCGCTTTCCATACGTTCCATATGGCCGAACCATCTCAAGTTATTCCTTTTCACACTTTCCAGCACATCTACCTCCACACCACACCTCCTTCTTACTTCCTCATTAGTCTGTCTATCCCTCCATGTAACTCCGCACGCACTTTTTAAGTAATTTATTTCCACTGCTCTCACTTTTGGTCTGAGTCTCTCAACCAACGTCCATGCTTCGCTTCCGTAAGTCAGTGTCGGGATTACCACACTGTCATGCAAGGACTTCTTCACTTCCATACTGACAACCCTATTTCTTGTTACTGCTTTCAACATTCCTACAACCCTCTTCCTCTGTTGTACCCTCTCCCGCACTTCTTCATCCATAGTCCCATCTTTACTCAACACACTGCCCAGATACTTAAAGGAGTTGACTATCTCCATAGCCTGACCGTTCAGCTTCACCTCACACTCTGTGACTTCGCCCTTTTCGAAGACCATAACCTTGCTCTTCCCTGCATTTACCTTCAAATTCCGTTTTTCGCACACTGTTCCAAACTCATTTACCAAACTCATTTACGAGGGAGTACATGGAGGAAATGTTTACGGGAGAAGGAATCTAGAAGGCGAATATATACTGGAGTCTTGCGTTGCACTCCCCATGGTTGTGTGTAACACGAAGTTCAAGAAAAGACTAAGCCATCTGGTTACATAACTCAGGGGTCTCCAGTAGCCAGATATATTACTTCTTGGTTAACAGGAAAGACTGGAAACTGGTTTGAGATGTAAAGGTCATCCCGAGCGAAGAATTTATCCCCCAGCATAAGCTACTTGAATGCGACATGAGCTAATACAGAGATCCTGAGCGCAAGAAGGTATACATGCTCAAAAGGAGAGTGTGGCTGCTGAAGAACAAGGAAGTTAGGGATAGGTTTCATAGTGAATTGGAGGAAATGAATAGAAATAAGGAAGCTAGGCCTAGCGATGTAAATAGTCAATGGAATTTCCTTAAGAATAGCCTTCTCGCTGCCACTGACAAAGTCTGAGGGAAAACAAAGGGTCACCCCAGGAATAAGACCTCCTGGTGGTGGAATGATTAGGTAGAACATGCTGTGAAAGAAAAAAGGAGATGCTTCAAAGCATGGAAGAAGGGAGGCAGCAAGGAGGAATACCAGGCAGCTAAACGAACTGTCAGAAGAGTTATTTGCAATGCTAAAAAAGGCATTAAGGACCTGATCCTCGAACAAGTGTGTCACACTGACAATCCCAATGAGATCTTCAACCTAGCTAGGCGAGTTCAAAATTACAGTAGGGATATTATAGATGAACAGTGTGTTAGAAACGATAATGGGAAGATTGTGTATGCAGATGATAACATCAAAGAAGCATGGAAGGCACACTATGAACGATTGCTAAATATAGAGTTTGAATGGGATAAGGAACAGCTTAGTATCGAAAAACAATATCTGGAACCCCTCCTTTGATAGCACCAGCTGTATTGAGCATTGCATTCAATATAATGAAGGGCGGTAAAGCTCCAGGGTTCTCTGACATTGTTGCTGAGATGATAAAAGCCTCAGGGGAGACTGGTGTCAACTTAGTAACTGAGATGATAAACGCTATTATTAAAGATGAGAAAATCCCCGAGGATTGGAACAAAAGTGTATTAGTAATTATATACAAAGGAAAGGGGGATGCACTAGATAGAGGTATTTATAGGGGCCTGAAAATGCTTGACCAAATCATGAAGGTCTGTGAGAGAGTCTTTGAGGGTTTAATCAGGCAAAGCATTTTCATTGATGATATGCAGTTTGGTTTTATACCAGGACGTGGTACAACTGATGCTATCTACATAGTCAGGCAGATACAGGATATATGCTTACTAAAAGGCAGGGATCTTTACTTTGTGTATGTAGACCTGGAGAAGGCCTTTGACAGGGAGCCTAGAGATGTTATGCAATGGGCTATGAGGAAACTTGGTGTGGAAGAGTGGCTGGTGTGTGTGATAATTAAGATGAATGAGGATTCGCAAACTGCAGTGAGGGTGAAAGGTGTACTGAGTGAGGAGTTCACAGTCTGTGTTGGAGTTCATCACGATTCAGTGTTAAGCCCCTCCTCTTTATTATTGTCCTGGAGGCACTGTCTAGAGATTTTAGATCCGGACTCCCGTGGGAACTGTTTTATGCAGACGATTTAGTCCTAATAGCTGACAATGTGCAAGATGCTGAGGCCAAATTTAGAAGATGGAGAGAGGGCATGGCGAGCAAGGGTTTAAGAGTCAATATTAACAAAACCAAGGTTATGCATTGTAGATTGAGACGAGGCAATGTGGAAAAGAGCGGTGCATACCCATGTGCAGTGTGTGGAAAGGGTGTGGGTGGGCGCTAACTTGATTCGGTCTAGCATCTGTCGTTGTTGGGTGCACCATGGGAGTAAGTGCTGTAGTAGAATAAAAGAACCCCTGCCAAAGGATAAGTCCGAAATCAAGAAATTTGAGTGCATAGTATACAAGGGCGAGCTTGTGTTCAATGATGATCCTGTGGCTGTGAATTTTGGAAATGAGTCATTGGAGCTGGTGGACAAGTTTTTTTACCTAGGAGATACCATTTCTGCCAGTGATGGGGCCGAGGCTGCCACTGTCATTATAATTAGATGTGGCTGGGGGAAGTTCAGAGAACTGCTGCCAATTCTGACCATGAAAAGAATCCCTCTCCCCCTAAAGGGAAAGGTGTATGCCTTATGTGTTAGAAGTGCAATGATGTATGCCTCAGAAACATGGGCCGTTAAAGTAGAGATTGTCAACAGAATGGAACGTAATGAGATGAGAATGGTGAGATGGATGTGTGGGGCCAGGCTGCAGGATAGAATAACAAATGATGAGCTGAGGAAACGTTTATGTATAAAGAGTATTAGCGAGGAGATGCGTACAAGTAGACTGGGATGGTATGGGCATGTGGAGAGAATGGATGAACAAAATTTGGTGAAAAGATGCAGGTCTGTGATTGTGAAGGGAGCTGCACCAAGGGATGGACCGAGGAAGACCTGTGATCGGACTATATGTACCGATCTCAAACCCAAAACTTGACAAGTGAAGCAGCCCTTAACAGGGTTGCCTGGAACATCGCCATTAGGACAAGAGACTGAAACTGCACGTATGTGTGGAGCACTCAGTCTTAAAATTTGTGTTATGTATGTATGTATGCATGTATGTATCCTGTACACTTTCCCTGCCCCTCTCCACCCTCACACAAGCACAAGACCGACCAAGATACTTTAGTATCTTTCAAGTTGGCCGAGAGAGCACATCTATGTAGTGCTCACTTTCGCCTCCCTCCACAACCCTCCCATCACAAATATAGGGTTTCACGCTGGATGTTTCCTCTTTACACCCATTTTCTGGTTTTTCAATGTTCACATGTTCATAATACAAGTAAAATATGTGCATATGAAACAGGAATAATGCTTTATATGGTAAATATATCAAATTTTGTCCAAATTGCCTATTAAATATGTTGCACCAGCGGCATTTTCAAAAACATGTCTGTCGCAGCTGCCGAGTTAAGGGCCGCTCTACTGGTGATCTTGCTTATCTTATTAATTCTTGGTCTTCCTCCCTTCGCGACTTCAATGAGAGTTTTTCTATTGAGCTAGACATATCAAAAGCCTTCAATAGAGTCTGGCACAAATCTCTAATTTCCAAACTACTCTCCTATGGTTTCAATCCCTCTAGCTGTGCCTTGTTCTCTAATTTCCTTTCTGACCATTCCATAGCGTCAGTTGTGGACGCCCATCGCTCATTTCCTCAACCTATTGACTCTGGTGTTTCTTAGGGATCCATTCTATCTCCATCTCTCTTTCTAATATTCAGTAATGATCTCAACTGTACCTCTAGTCGCATACATACATATGCAGATGACTCTACCTTACACTATTCAACTAGTTTTTCACAACAACTCAGCATGCAATCACTCCAAAAGTCACGTGATGAGGCAATAGCACGCCTATCTTCAGGTCTATTAATTATTTCAGATTGGGGTAGAGAAAGCTTTGTTACTTCCAATGCCTCCAAGACCCAATTTATCCTTCTACCTACCTGTTACAATTTACCACAAGGCTATCAATTACTCTTCAACAATACACAAATCAACGCTTCATCTTCTTTCAATATACTTAGTGTATTGTTTTCATCTGACCTTTCTTGGATATATGATCATATGACCACTCTTGCTAAAACAGTTTCCCAAAAGTTAGGTGTGCTCAACCATCACCGTGGATTTTTCACCTCCGCACAGTATCATGCTCTGTATAGGGACACTTTGCGCCCATGTATCAAATATTGTTCGCATTTGTGTGGGGAGGTTCCACCCATACCGCACTTCTGGAAATAGTACAAAGCTTAGTCAAAAGCTTTTCACCTAATCAACTTACTTGTTCATACTAGTGCCTTTCAACACAGTCCCTCCCCTATTTTGTCCAGCTCTCAAACCCAAGCATTGGCAAAATTTCGCAGTTTTTCTTCTACTCAACTGCTGAACTCTGGACCTCTCTCCCTCAATCAATCTTTCCTTCACCCTATGATTTAAACAGCTTTAAGCTTCGTGTGTCCAGGAATTTTTACCACAATGTCCCTTGAATTTGGCTATCTGTCAGGCTTTGGCGGAGACACTCGTTACAGGCCGTCTGCCTTTTGACTCATTCAGACTCCTAGACAAAAATATAGAATACACTAGACAATTTATACAAATTAGATAAATTATACGTATACTCCAATTCAAAGGATGTACAACCTAAAAATGTATATGTTATATAAAATACTTGCATAAGTACAGCATAAACATTATATGATTGTATGACTACTTATTATAGTACCATAATATATGCAATGTTCATGTAATAAATATTATCATTAGATTTATAGACATTCTTTTCTATAAAGAAAATTAATCAGTATGGAGGATTAAATCGGAAATCCTATTAGTGAGCGAGCGAGAAGCGTACATAATGACACTGTTATATGGACGAGAGAGAGAGAGAGAGATTATACGTGAATAGGTAATTTGCAATGACTAAAGTTTGCCTGAATACAGAATAATGTAAAGTAATTATATTGGAATAATATGTTTACAATTAATTACTTCTATTATAAGTACATTTGAAAGTATGTAATATTTATATCTTAAATTCGCATCTTCTCATTTCTGCTTCTACATGCTTTTCCAATAGGAGTTATTTCTTGTCTCATTTGTTTTGGCTATTTTTCTCTCTTCTCATTGTTTGTGTTCATTGTTAGATATTGTTAGTTATTCTTTTCTACCTCCTCTAACAATATTATCTCTCTCTCTCTCTCTCTCTCTCTCTCTCAGATGACTTTCTTCTGGCCAAGAGGGTTTTCTTCCCAGAGTGGTGCGAGAAGTGCACGGCCAAGTGGCACCCCATTTTGTGGAAATCTTAAATAATTCGTTAGACACTGGAGAGATACTCGAACACTGGACGCTGGCCATGGCGACCCCAGTCTTTAATTTAAGAAAGAGGATGAATTGTGCCCCAAGAATTATAGGCTAATTAGCATGATATGTATCATTGTAAGAATGTTAGATGGGATACTAATAGACAGGATAGTTGACCAAATGTAAATTCACAACTTAATTACATATTCCCATCTTGGTCTCAGACGACACCGGTCAAGTCATACCAACTTGCTGAAATTTTCCAATGACATGTTGAGTTAGTATGACCATAGTAGAGCCATAGAAATATGGAGATACTCCTCACATCCTACAATGCTATGTTACGGCCTCTCCTAGAACATGCTCTCCGGTGCTGGTCTCCAACACTCTGGAAAGATATAGAGCGACTAGATAGAGTCCAAGCTAGGGCTATAAAGCGTATTCAATTGGTTAGGAGACTGATCTATGAGGACCGGTTGAGAGCTCTTGATCCGTTTTAATTGATAATGTGCAGAATATGAGGTTAATTCATTGAAGTGTTTACAGTATAATACAGTATAATAATAAGGGTTTGGCAATGTGAATTATAGAAAAATGCTTAGCCTCAATATGAATAAAACAGGCAACCATGAATGAGAGTTGGAAATAAATAGGTTCAGACAAGTATGTGTGGGAACTTTTTCACATATATCTGTTTTACTTGGGATAAACTTCTCTCGGAAGTTGGAAATAGTTCTTCAGTAGAGCAGTTCAAGAACAAAAAGTAGATAGCATTTTGCACTGTGTGCACTGAGAGTAGTACAGTACTCTCCGTTTCTATTTTTGAATATCTCTCCGGAATGGACCGCACGGTCTTTGAGATACTATATAACTATTCCTATAACAGTTTGTAACTCTCTCTCTTTCCCTCAGTTTTTCTCCTCAAGTCTTATTTCACTCATTCCACGTTTGTTTTTCTCCATATTTACTTACCTGCCCCCTCATCTCTCTCTCTCTCTCTCTCTCTCTCTCTCTCTCTCTCTCTCTCTCTCTCTCTCTCTCTCTCTCTCTTTCTCTCTCTCTCTCTCTCTCTCATGACAGGGTGCGTGCGCATGGGTATGTATACTTGTTAGCATTATGTTTTTAAATACGGTATGTATTAGGGGACGCACGGCCTTTACCTGTCTTGTTGTGGATGTTATAGTTAATTCAGATTGTACATGGGATGTGTTGGATTTTGTTGGAGGAGATGGAGTGGGGGGAATTTGCATTGAAACAAAGTCACTTAGTCCAAGAGCTCTTCCCTGTGTAGACCTTAACCAAAGAAACGTGTGAGGGCCTTGGCAGGCATTCGTCTTCTATGCGGCATGTTTGGGGGCCTCGGAGAACAATATGAATTAGATTGTGTTACGTCCTGGGATATATAAACACTGGGCTCTTTCTATTGGACTAGGTATGCAGCAACAAGCAACAACAGAAAACGCTAGATCCAACTCTTATCTATAAACCCAGGCAACAAACCACCCTAAACCGTCAAGAGTCCTGCCTGGACAACGAGGTATCCTATGACTCGGTTACAGGGTGCACGCACTATAGACTGCTGATAGTCAAGCAGGCTATATAAAAGAGCACACAATTAAGTTGACTTAAAGCTTCAAGGAAAAGATAGATAACGGAATTAAATTGCAGAAACAATTTAATAACAAACTAGAAGAAAGTACATTTAACGTTACGTTAATTAATACAACTAATCACCCCTGCGTGAAAGAAGGTGAGAGCAAACAGTCCTCAAAACATCGTACAGGTAGACAAGATGCGGGTTTCTAAACTGCATGCGGCTACTGTAGGATCTGATGCTTAGCAAAGAAAGTACATTACGGATTTAGAGAACTCTTAACTCATAAGCAGGAATAAATACTAGTGATAGGCATAGTGTATAATGGCATAGGTATAATTAAATAAAGGTAGCAACTCGCAACATAACCACATACAGGTGTGCTTCCCACTCTTAGTCAGGCAAGCCTGCTCGGACAGAGTCTCTAAGCCACACCCTGACTCACAATGCTCACAAAAAGGTAAACTGTGGCACAATAACAAGCATACAGATATAATAAACCACTAGCTGTTAATCTGCCAGGTGGCAGAGGTCTAGCCGGAAGGATATTGGCTTCGGATACCCGGGCTGAGCCACCTGCTGTAGCCTAGGGACGTTCCCAAGTCTGTGCGCCAAATTACTCTAATTGAAAGGGTGCTCTCTTGAGAGACTCAGATCGCAAGTATCTGACTCTCTCCTGGCGACCCTAAAACAAACGCAAGACGTGCTAGCGCAGTGCTGAGTGGACTAGGCAAGGGCCCTCACACAACACAACATTAGACACACAGGGACACAGACAAGAAAATGCCCCCAGACTCCCACGGGTATCCTAGTAAAGTCGTGCGGGTCCACAGGACTCGCACCAGCAGACTTTACTTAAAGGATCGCAAAAAGCCTCCCCTCCGGTCTAGCCCCTGCTAACCTGACACAAGCACACACTAGCAAGCATGAAACCACCAAATATGAGACAACAAAAAAGCTTCCTAGGTCTCATTAACAATTACATCTCTGCATAAGGCCCAAAATCCTATCTAGTTATCTGAGAGCATGTCGTTAATACAATAATAGATATAAGGTCTATCAAGGGGATGGGGTAATTAAATAGATTGGTGAAGTAGTGGAAAGAAGGTATACAAAGTAAGAGAGAAAGTTTCTAAGTGGGGTTGAGAGGGATAGATATCAAGGGGGTCCGAAGGGTACGACAGTGAGGTGAGCTCAGAGTCTTGAATCTGTCTGGACCCCACCCTAGGCATGCAAAATACATCCCATGCTTGGCAACACTCAACACAGTTGCCGGGTCAAAATCCTATACCCCGTGCGTGAGTCGAAACTAAGCCTAACATTGCGATCAAATGCATATGGCAACGTTTTCAGGCTCGTCCCAAGCCGGTCTCTCTCTCCCGCTTGTCTCCTCCCGCCCTCACTAGACTTACATCTTATATATTATAATGAAATAATCAATTATCGAGAATAAAATATACTAAGATGCGTTGGTTAAGAATAAGGGCAGCTTCAAGCTGTGAAACAACATAAGAATATCCCAGACATTAGTTACGTTGTCGTAGGATATATACTAAGGAAAAGCCTTGCCGGCCGGCTGCCGCCAGCCGGTTTCTAAACGGCTGGGCAGCCGACGCGCGCGCTTGCCCGCACGTGGCTACTATGCAGAAGCGTCACAATTGATATATTTTCTGTATAAAGTAATGTTATTTTCCCCACATGTGCATAGTCAAAGAAAGTCAAGCAACAACAGATCTAGCGACCCCTCGAGGTTGCTTGCCCTCTAAATTACTGCTATTCAAAGTGTCCAACAGGTTCAGAGTGGGTAAGGAACACTGGGAAAGGGAAGCACTGCCCTAAGATCAATGTCCCTGGCAGAGTTAGATGTTAGTATGGGACAACTAGGGTTAATAACATAAACACAGCTACAAGTGATCCTCGATGTATCTTAGAAAAAAGTAATTAATTTACAAATGCAATCAGTCGCAGGTTTAATATATGTATGTCGGGTACTTAATATAACTTCTATGTATTTTTTTTCTTTGATTTTAGTATTGACCATGTGTTTTTTTTTTCTTCGTTGGTTTTTGCCGGCCATTCATTTTGGCGTGCAGGTTATTGTGAATCCTTAGTATTGGGTTTTATGGGGTTTTAGGAATATATTTTGGAATTGATTTGCACTAGGTTGTAATGATTTGGTATTTGCAATGACGAGTGTGTGATTTTATTCTATATTTTAGGATTGGCCATAGGAAATGCATTATTTGTGGTAACGGTTAGCTACCGTCTGAAAAGATTTATTACAATTTTATTCGAATTTTCTGTGTGATTTTATTTGCGCAATTGATTTGTTTGTTCTTTTCAGATTAGGAAGGTATTATGTTACACACCACGGGGATGTGGCTTGTTGTGTTTAATATTGATATATCATTTTCAGATTAGGAAGGTATTATGTTACACACCACGGGGATGTGGCTTGTTGTGTTTAATATTGATATATCATTTTCAGATTAGGAAGGTATTATGTTACACACCACGGGGATGTGGCTTGTTGTGTTTAATATTGATATATCATTTTCAGATTAGGAAGGTATTATGTTACACACCACGGGGATGTGGCTTGTTGTGTTTAATATTGATATATCATTTTCCTATAGATAGGATGTTTTATCCTTTATTTTTTTCATCTGGTTTTAATGATGGTTTTTGTTTTGCAAATGGGTTTTAATGTTTATTTGTGTACAAACTTGGATATTATTATTTACGCACCACGGGTCTAACCTACTGTAAGTGGACTTTTGTGTTTATTTATTTATTCCTTTTATTTTATCCTATGAGTAGGACTTCATTTTTGTTCCAGCAGTATTATATATTTGATTACCTAGGATGTTATTTTACTTTTGTGTTTGCAGCTGTTTGTTTTAGTTTTTACCTTGTTTTATTGAGTCTGTATTTCTTTGCTTTATTAATCGATTTACAGCAGACTTCATTATTATAATGTGTCTTTGTTATTTTTTTTGTTGGTGGAAATTGTATTTGAAGATCCTACCTTAAGTAGTTTTCTTTTGCAATTTTGTTTTTGTACATTGTCTTGGCAATTGTGTTTGCTTTGTTCAATTTTTATCCGTTCCTTATAATTTTACTTTGTTCCAAATGTATTGGTGTATTTCTATAATTTTATTTTTATTAACAAAATACTTTGACAAATTTCCATTCCACTTTCGATATTTTTTTGTCTTCAATTGAATTTGTGTTTTTAGTCTCTAACATAGACTACAGTAGATCTGGACTGGACACGGGGATGGAACTTTGCAGTAAGGGACCCAACATCGGTGAACTAACCCCCAAGTTCGAACCTCGAAACTGCGAAAATTTGATATTTTCGAGTCTATGTCTCTAACTAAAAACAATTTTTACTATCATTATACTTTTAAGTGTCTGCCTTGCGGTGGGTGGTGGGTACGCAAGTATTATTTTAGTGGGGGCGTATTACATCGCACTATTATACAATTCTACTTTGAATCATTTATTAGATCTCTCATATACTTTTAGGGTGTTTTAGTTACAGTGTCTCTATATTTATGTGAGGGACTGTACACCTAGGAGGTCACACCTCCCTTCAGATTATGTCATGTCAGTTCTGCCTCCCACGTATTCAAGCTGACTCTTGCATCTTTGAACACCAGCGACTATACACTGTATCAGAAGTTAAGAGGTGTGTAGGAGAGGTGAGAGGTGTGGAGAGGTTTTGAGAGAACATATAGACTCGAACCTTGGGCACGACAAGCCCTCAGAGATTCCCTCTCAATATAGGGAATTATCTGTCATATATATTATTAGTACATCTGTATAATCTTTCAGTTGTTACTTAACCCTTAATTAGCGGCGAGCAACATAAGTCGAGTTAAAAAAAGCTGGACTATGTGGCGGCGCTCGACATAGGTCGAGTGGCAATTTCAGCACGTAATGTGGCTGAGAGAGAGAGACAAGTGGTGGCAGGAGACTAGCGAGCGTATGACTGCTCCAGACCACCGCGGCGAACCTACTGACACAAATCTCAGCTCCCTCCTCCCTCTCTCACTCGCTACATACTCAATTATGTACCGAAAGTACCGAATTACCTGCTTTTTGCACTCGCGTTGCACGGTTATTGCAAGAAAACTATCCATCATACAAGGATCGTTATGGTGTCATTCGAAAGCTCTGTTTATGCCCTTTCAGGGATAGGTACTTGTTTTACGTTCTGGGTCTTATTTAGGCATGAAAATGATCACGTAAACAGCCCTATTTTGGCTAAAAACACCCCGCTGTGCGGTACATATAATAAACCGCATAGGCCGCTCGTAAGGTGTTAATAAAGTTGGTTTGGATACCACATTCCTTTAATTTACCTTTACCTATAAGTATCAATTTTATATTTATAAGGTTAAAGACGCTACGGTGGCAGCATTACTTTTACTAAAATAAAGATAGTACTATTATCTTTCTTATCTATCTATCAACGAGCAGAGGACAGAGAGCTGAGATCTACCTACAACTTCAACCTACAAATAACCTATATATAACCCAGTGAGATTGACACCTTAAGTCCCCTTACTTGGAGATAAATAGTTAACCCTTATCGTAAATATAGGAACGTACCTCAAAACGTTTTCCTAATCTTTACCTAACATAGTGACTTACCACTTTGTAACAGATGAGGAGATACCAACAAACATGAGTCCCTTACATAAACTTGGCCAATACATGATTTATGAAAGGGTACTCTGTCCGGGCAAGTAATAAGTAGATCACTAGCATTGACAAAATATAGAAATAAGGGTATTACTGATTTTTAGCACCAGCAGTTACCTCATATATCTTTTTTATGCCTATTAGATCCGGTAGAGCATATACAGCATTGCTATATATGTCATTAAGAGCAGAAATGTATTATAAGGGAGATATATAAGAAAACAAAAATACTCTCCCTATGTATGGCACTACCACTCCCCATTGGGAGGTTTGACGACCTCCCTTATAACCAAATAAGGAAAACCTCATATTTGGTAGCAGTCTCGGAGTATCCAACGTAGGGCTTATGATCTCAGCCGCTACCACAGCGGGCCGATTAATCGGTACTCACGCGAAGTACCAAATAATCTCTAGAGTTGCACCTCAATTCACTACTAGGCACGTTGTACACACTCCGAGACGACTAAAGAAGGAATAGAAAGCGAAGGAGGGAAAGAATTGTTATAGTTACCCATTTAATCTAGCTGCTCTCCTCATAGCCATGCTCCATTTTCTATGAGCCTACCCCAGTACATGAAACAGTATCTAGGTATCAAGTAATCAGTTTAGATTGGATGGGCAGGGGATCGGCATGAGGCCGGGATACTGTGACGTTGGATACTCCGAGACTGCTACCAAATAAGAGGTCTTCCTTATTTGGTTATAAGGGAGGTCGTCAAACCTCCCAATTTAGTAGCAGTCTCTACGTTTCCAACGTAGGGCTTGAATCTCACATTGGAGGTGAACATCCAATAAACCACAAAAACCCAAGCCTTAGCAAAGTAGAGGACCAAGAAAAGACACAAATAAAAACAGTTTAGTATATCGGGAAAAAAGAGCGTAACAGTATGGTGCATATTAAGAAAATACAGTTACTAGCGTATCAGTCTAGGGTCGAAAATGCACAAGCAGGTAAAGGAATAGGTCATGTCGACCATGGAATGGCACACCAACACGGGAAAGGTGAAGTCAATTGTAAAGTATTACAATAAACAGAACGGCACAGCATGTGGATGACCTCCGAAGACTCTCTTAAGGACAAGACATGGGTATGAGGCATAGGCATCTATCTATCTATCTATCTATATGCTCAGGCCCAATCCCCATTTTTGGGGTAGCCGACTCAAGACAGAGCAAGAACAGGGAAAACACAAAAACAACATAAAACAAAAAATAAACACAGATAAAAAACACAAACTCTCACACATCCAGGTCACCCAGGAGAAGACCCAGAGACCAGGGTTACCAAAGGTCGCTCCAGCACTCCCCTGGCCCCTGACCACCCGGAGAGGTTCCGATCTCGGCAGGCAGACATGCAGCGGAGCCAAAGCCACAAGCCCTCCCACCACACTTCCAGGCACACCCTTCATATTAATCGTCTCCCCGGGCCAGGCGCCTGATGGACTATTATCTAGTCCAACTTGCGCCCGACCCCTTACTCCAAATGACCACGTGTTCACTCAACTATTCACAAGCATTCTCCATTCACTCCTGTCCACCACCACTTCCCTTGCCTGATCTATAGTCATTCCTCTATCATCCAAAGCCTTTCTTACACAGTCTCTCCATCTCAATGGGGGGTCTTCCTGCCCTTCTATCTCCCCTTGTACCTGACTCACATATTCTCTTTGTAAGCCTTTCATCTCCCATTCGTTCAACATGACCATACCAGCTCAGCACCCTTCTGTCCACTCTGGCATAGGCATACCAATACAAACACTGCTAGACAGTATAGTCCAAATGTAATAAACCTTAAGAGTTACATCCTTAACACGAAACAGACAGTACTGTTCATACAAGTATTGAAAGAGAAAATCTTTGTACAAGCATACAAAAAGAACTCCCCCCCCCCCTGTTTTAGGGAAAGGAAGAAAATACAGTATGGGACGAAGAGACACAGGAGACGGTAGACGTCACCATATGACACTCTGTAGTTACACGACATGGGTAGGAGGCAGAAGCATACCAACACAAAACCCGGAGACAGTGGAGTCAGAATGTAAAAACCGTAAGAGCGAAATCCTAAAGTGAAGCCAAGTGTAAAGTATTCACAAAAACACAAGGCATGGCATAGCTGGCGGACGTCATCATAGGACACTCCGTAGTTACATGACATGGGTAGGAGGTATAAGCATACCAACACTAGACCCGGAGACAGTGGAGTCAGAATGTAAAAACCGTAGGAGCTACATCCTCAATACTAAACAGACAGGACATACATGTATCGAAAGAAAAGCTTTGTACAAGCATAAACAAAAAATACTTCCCCCCCCTCCCCTTTTTCAGGGAAAGGAAGAAAATACAGTATGGGACGAATACAGCATGAAGAGAAACAGGATGGATGACGAAGCAGGTGACACGTTGGTTGAACGCAATCCAAGGTATACCCAGCCCGGCCGAGGACATGGAGAGGTACGAAGAGACAAATGCACGGCGGGGGAACCATAACCCTGTGTCGGTTATGCCAGTGTATAAGCGTAAGAGCCCTGACCACTTGCCGTGGTGGCGACGACCCATATGAGATTGGGAGCCCCACCCCACCTCACATGATGCATCGGTGTCTATCCAGATGGCCGCCGGGGGAGCAGTCCAGGGCACCGCCGCAGCGAGTGAGCCCCGAGCGAGCCCCGAGCGACCCAGTGTGACAGTCTCATATGTACCAAGCGCATTACCGGCCACAGCCAGTAAGGGGGGGGGGCAATACAGGGAAGTGGTAGGGGACCAGCAGAACAAGGTGGTCGAGTCCGAGCAGGCCTACAGGCACGGTCAGTGCCACCCAAGGTAATGATCCCAGAACACATTCGTGAACAAGAAACGGGCTGAACACAACACGCGAAGTGTTGACGCGTACAGCCGTACACCCGACTCCTGAGAACAGGAGCACTGTGTAGGTCCCATGCCCTTCAGTGTGAAGGTGGGAGGCCCGCCTTGTTAAATAGCGATTGCGAACCCCAGGCACGTGACACGGACGACTACAGCGAGTGTGTCCAGGACACAATATGTGGAGATGGTATCGCGATGGCACCTCCCCCATACAAGGACCGGATTACCTGGGACACCTCCTGAGACACTGCGTCGATGACGGGGAAGGCGCCCGAGAGGAGGTTGATACCTCCACCTCCAGGCCAGACCCTTCTATACCACCGTCGCGCCCACGACCGGCGTGGCTAGTGCCGGAAGTGGGGGCGGGAGAAGCCGGTGCGGGCGCTTTGCGGCAGGCCCACCACCAAGTCAATGATACGGCCGGGTGAGTGGAGAGGGTATTGGCCAGGAGGAGCTAGGCATTGTGCGGAGCATAGCGTCCCGTAACTTGCCACAGAGAAAGGAACTACCATAGCCAACCCCCGTCCACCTGGCCGTCCCGCCGAAAACGGAGAGCGAACCTCACGCTCCGGCCCATCCCCCTCCTGTCCGAGCAAGGGAGCGTAGGACGAGGGTCCCAGCATTGGCCACCCACAGGACGGAACGGCAAACTGGGTACGAACGGCCACGGGAGGAGCGTATACAACGCCCCCCGCGGCCCGGCCCATAGCCCAAGCCCCTAGGCCCCGGCGACGGACCTCCACTCGCATGGTTGGAGGAGGACGACGAGGGCTTCGCCACGACCTCCCATTGTGCGGAGCATGTGTCGCTTAGGACAAGCAAGAAAGCCACCTGCCAAGCCACCCTCAGGAACGTCAGTCCCGGATGTATCGTCCATGACGCGACCATTCACCCCCCCCCCCCCCCCCCTTCCCGAACCATCTCGAGGACATCAGTGAGACCGAACGGGGAATGGAGAGGAGAGGGCTGGACACAGGGCAGAGGCAAGGCGTACGTAATTGGAGATGAGATCCCATGATAGACGGAGAGACCCTTTGGCCTGTCGGCCTTCCACCGAAGCAGGGAGCGATTCCAGGAGTTTAAGGGCGGAGAGGCAAACTTCACACCGGCGGGGGTCGTAGATATCCTCGCCGTAGCAGGCCGTGTGGAGGCAGCACCCCCGACGGTCCAGCATGGTCGACCGATTGCATGTCAGGCGGAAGCAGAGAGGAGCCGGCATTACGGCACCGAAAAATGGGGGGGGGGGAGCGTTACACACCAGTGGAGGTGAGACAGGGTAAAAGTATGAGGCAGTATAGCCAAAATAGCATTGGAAACCCAAGTACGACAATATCCAGGAAGACGCCAAGTAGCAAAGAACAAGGAAAGTCAAGTAACAAACACCCACACAGTAGACCATAAACACCAGAGCTGGGACAAGCCCATGCGGCAAGACCCAACCCTGGGAAACAGGTCCAACTCCTCTGGGGAAGAAAGACCCCATCCAAAATACCTGAGAACCTTCTGGGAGAGCGGAGGGAGGAGGGGGCGAAGCGGCGGCGGTGTAGGTTTGGCCGGCAGTAGAGTGGGCACCAGCTGGAAGGAAAAAGGTCAAGTGTGAGCAACCCAACAGTACCCTATTAATGGAAATAGGGGAGGGGAGGGAATCCAATACACACAGGACAATCACCACTGTGGGTCGAGTCCTAGGACTTTTCAGGAGGTCCTTGGGTCCACCTAGTATACTAGGAGGCCGCCTGTAGGGCGGAAACTAGGTACAGAAGGAGGACACAAGGAACAGGACACAAGGGAGAGGAAACAGCCAAGGAGCTGTTGTCCAAGGAGCCCTGTCCAGGTACAATTAAAAAGGGGTATAACAGGGCACCAATACAAAAATCAAGGCAAAAGGCTATGTGGCCGAGTCCTTGACAAGGCACAGGGCACATCAAAAGTAGAAGTTCGCTTGTATAGCGGAACACTAAAAAGATGAAGGAGCCGAGGATACCGGAAAACTCCCGCCTGTGTGGCGAAAAAACGTGTGTAAACACGAAAGTCGAGTCAACTTGTCCTAGCTTATCCTCCCTGTGAGTGGGGCCCTTACAGTTTCCAGACATCCCCCCCCCCCCCTCCCCTTATGCTCAAGTAAACACAGGCAGGGGAAGAACAGAAACAGGTAAAATGTAAGAAAAACAAGAATTTTAACGAGAGCGACGAGACCGAGACCTCCCAGTCAGTCGAGACAAAAGGAAGTCAGAAGGAAAGGACCTGTGTGGACCATTCCAATGGCGGGCAGCTCAAGGCAAAAAAACGATTAGCTTAAACACACAAAAACAAAGGTGAGAATTTTAACAAGAGTGTAGAAGACCATAACCATCAAGTCAGTAGAGACAAGAGGAAAACAGAAGGAAAGGACCTGTGTGGCCCAATCCGACGGCGGTCTGCTCAAGGTAAAAAACAGGCTTAGCCTAGTTACACAAAACACAGAAAAAGAGAAAACACTAGGGCAGCATCAATCCCTGAGTGAAAGAACCTAGTAACAAAAATAAACACTGACCGAGAATCCCCACAATTACGTTAAAGGAATAAAATAAAAGTTAGGATAGCCTAGGGGTTGACCGACACTGTTACCAGAACCACGTATCCTCGAGCCAAGTAGGCCCGGGGAAACGAAAAGGAACTGACAAAAGCGTGAACCATGCGACGAAATACAAGACCACCAACTATGGACATGTTGAATAAACAAGTCAGAAGGGCTAAAGGTCAGTTGAGACCAAAGCAGCATGTCTGAGAGAGAATAAAGGCTGTGTGCCCTATGCTCTCACAAAAGCAGAATCCAGAGAAACCTCATGCTCAAGTCTTGTAAAACATCGACACGTAGTCATACGAAAAACAAAATAAAACAAAATGCATGCAAAAGGGAAAAGAAACACAATGCATCACGCGGGAAGCATATATCCCCCCCAAAGTTACGTTAAGGACAGTTAAAGTGAACATGAACCCGAAAAGCGAGGGTAGAATAGACACAACGACCGCTACGCGGCGTTGAGGACCAACCACCCTCGAAGAAAACAATAAAAATAAACACGTCTCCAGCACTACGCGCACACCCATAAACACGCCATAAATCCGTAGTAAAGTGCTGCCTACATCACTGAAACATCCTTCTAAAACCTCAACAGCCTGAAAAGGCTCACACTCACTTAGTCGAAGCGAAGGGGTAGGCAAAGCAGGCACTCGCGAAGCACAGACAAAAAAAAAGGCGTGTGACATCGACGGTGGGCGCGAAGTGACTGATACTGTTTCATGTACTGGAGTAGGCTCATAGAAAATGGAGCATGGCAATGAGGAGAGCAGCTAGATTAAATGGGTAACTATAACTATTCTTTCTCTTCCTTCTTTAGTTGTCTCGGAGTGTGTACAACGTGCCTAGTAGTGAATTGAGGTGCAACTCTAGAGATTATTTGGTACTTCGCGTGAGTACCGATAAATCGGCCCGCTGTGGTAGCGGCTGAGATCATAAGCCCTACGTTGTAAACGTAGAGACTGCTACTAAATCATCAGCTGTTCGACTAAAACTCTAGACTATGTGCCGTCTATAGGAGAGTTTTGACAATTTGTTTACAGTAGGTAGACATGTTGTTACTATCCTTCTTATTCTCTTACCGCAGGATGAAACAATTTTTAATATGTTGAGAAAAAATGTGTGGTTGTCTCATAAATAAGTGCCATAATGAGTTTTTGTCCCCTACTGACAAAATAGATTAACATTTTGGTACTAATTGAAGAGACTCCGGAAAGTCTTTTTACTAGTTATGCGGGGGTGTGGGGGCGGCAGCCCCCACCCATACTACTAGGATAGGTTAGGTAAGGTTGTTAGGTTAGGCTAATTAAAACAACACTTTGTTATTTTATTGTCTTTAACCCCACATTTTCCTTGATTTTCATAGCCCTCCCCACTAGTGGGGGCTGTGTTTTTAGATATATGGAAAATGGGTAAATACTCATTTCTGCTCCAAATCTTTATAATAAATATCTGAAGCACAAGAACACACACAACCAAAACTACTTACTAAAATCACTGTTGGTGCTAAAAGTCAGGTTTACCGAAATAAGTAACACTCCGTTCTTTAACATTAACAAATACAAACACCAATGTACTTGAATAAACTAATGAAAGCATATGACCCTCCCGGGATTCGAACTCGGGACACCACACCCAGAACATAAGCACTTAAGCCATTACACTACCAACACAGTTAAAGGTTGAGTACACAATCACTATTGATATCCATTTTCGAATTTTGGATATCAATCCAATCATGTACTCAGACCCAATTTATTTATTTTTTTATTTTTATTTTTTTTATATTCCAACTACTCCCTCTCGGGCATAGGCTGAGAGCCTTTACACTACACCGCTGAATACGGTGAGGCCCGTGAGGTTTTGTTCCAGTCTAGGGAGTGAGACATGCGAAGCACCCCGGCTCGAAGCAACTCCATCTCTGAAGTCGCTCCGCCTCTGTGCTTCACAGTCTCATCCCCCAGGCTCGGACCCTCACTCTCAGAACGCCACATATTGAGCAATTAACTCACTAGGCATTGCCCCCCTGTAGCATATTTTTGAATATGGGAATATTCATACAATGCTATTTAATCAGGGAACAATGAGGGTATTTATTTGGCATTTTGGTGTGCTGTGGTAATGCACTGCTACTAGGTACAGCACAAAATCCATCCCAATAATATCTTCCCATTGACATATTGGGATTCGAACCCGGGTCCATTGGATTACCAGTCCAGTGGCAAGACCACTCCGCCACACCTCCCCTAATTTGCTTTTAATATAAACATATGAACATTTAAGAGTAATAAAAGAAGTGGGATAGCATTTGGGGAGTGAAAAAGACGTAATATTGCCACCCGGTCGTATCATGAGGCGAGAGTCGGGGCGGCGAATATCCTTCCCCTCCGACCTCCAAAGCGGCACTGACGCCTTGCAATACAAGTTTCTGTGTTGCAAGGATCTCTAGTTGCCTCTCCCGTGCTAACGAGACCGCGTAAGGGAAATTCGCGCGGAAAATTGCCCGATAAAAGGGGGAATAAGAGGAAAAAAACTTATAATTGAGGAGGGGGGAAAGGAGGGGAAGGGGGCTGGGACACATATATAGGAGTGGTAGTAAGTAATGGAGGGGAATTATCTCACCTAATCACAAATGTCTTTGGGATGTTTTAAAGCTTTTTATTATGCTCTGGATCTATTGAGGACAGTCGAAGTGCATCACAAAAACCTCTATTGAGGACGGTTGCCCTCTATGGGTTGATAGTGTAAAACAATGCCAATGAACCCTCTTATTCTGACAGGTCCTTCATATGTTAAATACGTCAACTGCAGGTATCTAGAATAAAGAAAAAAATCTGTCATTTAAATGAAAGAGTAAATATGATATAATTACTGTATATAGAAGGCAAATGATTGAAAACACACATTTCTTATGCTCTCTATGTTAATGAAACCAATTTGATTTAATGCTTTGCTATAGGACGGCGAGGCGAATAATGAAAATGACTCTGAATGTTGACTATTTTTTTTTCATTGATGAACTAATTCTATGCAAATATTGAAAGATGTGCTCTCATATGCAAATCAGTGACAATAGCCTTCACATATGCTTCAATAAGCCTCAACTGCATTACATTCATGTGCTTTTTCTTATTCCTACCCAACATAAGCACGTCACCAGCCTACAAGTAGGCACCAATAACCTGGCTAACCTACAAGTCCCAGACCAACCAACACCTTCGCAGTCACCCGTATAACCCAGTCTTGCTCGTCGGACCAACAATGGAGCAACAGAAACTGAAGACAACATCTGGAGCAGTCATATTCCTTACCCAAGCTAACACCCCTACTGCCGCTAAGTACCCCTCTCCCTGACGCCCTGAAGAAGAAAGGTCATAAGCCTAATTAGGTCCTAGAAGTACCTGAGGCCACTGTTCCCCGGAAGCCCATCATCAGCAAGAGACACAAGAAAAGGGTCGAGGACCGGATAGAGAAATTGTTCGGCAGCGTACCTGATCTCCTATGAAAGCACACTTGCTGCGTCTGTTGAACAAGGCCCCAGTGCGTCCTCCAACTAAAGAATCATTGTGTCCGTCGAATGGTTTGGGATTGCTGTGTGCACCGAGCTCTACTACACATTCACACTTGTTTCATCCATTGAGCAAGGCCCTAGTACATCCTCCGACTGAAGAACTATTGCGTACACCGAATAGTTGTGGATTACTGTGTTTACCGAGCTTTCCCAAAGAGTTGTGTATGCCCAACTCAGCACCAGCATACTCGCCCAATGAGAAACTAGAGCGTATTCGTGCACACGGCAAATTATTGTTCTGTTACACTAGTAAGTTAACTTCTTCTAGCACTTAAGTTTGCTCTTAGTTGTAACTTACAAATAACACATTATATATCTTGACCATGTACTCTGTTCTAGTCTTAATCTTCCCAGTTAATATATGATACATCGCACCCCTAAAACATGATTCTGCATAATGTAAGTAGCCTGAAACAATTGCCAGGTATGTGGCCTATTACTGGTGGGACGTGGTGGTCTTAACTCGGAATTAGACTGTTCAGCTCTCAAAATGGAAAGGTATATATAAGTTTTAGAGATAGTAGAGTACACAGAAAAGTCAACATAAAAAATAGTGAACGGCCCAAAGTTCAGATTCCCATCAGTCAATATAACGTATCCACAATGGACATAACAAATACATACTGATGTTGGAACCAGCTATCAAGTTAGTATACACAACAGCAAACCACCTACGAATCACCTACATCAAGAAACCAAAGTTCTCAAAGTCAAAGACCACCTGGACATGAAAGGCACTCAATTCCTAGCTTCAGCCTCCACAAACCAACATCATCCACTACACTACATGGCAGCACACCCAGGCAGGACCTCCCGATATCCATCTTTCTGAATCCTCCTCCCTTCCTCGCGTGGACAGAGACCACCTGGCCAGGCTGAGATGTGGGCACCACAGAAGAGATTGGATAACTCCGTCATCGACACCTGCCCACGATGCAACACAGCACTCCATACTACTGTATTAGAAACATCATAGAATACTGCATTCCACACAATAACTTACGCCAACAACATAATTTACACTCCTTGAGAGCCTTTTGGGAAAGCTCGACCATGGCCATGGCCTTCCTTAGAGACTCTGGGCTGTTCTACCAGGCAGCCTAGGGAACTACAACAACAACAGTAAACCATGGCCCAAAAACCATCTCACTCATTGGTGGTAAAATCAGTGATAAATTAACTTCATACATTTTACTCCTCACTTGGTTCCATTGTAATCATAGTCCTAAGAAAAACTAAATGTGATAACGTACAGCTTTAAACCTTGATGAAACATTAACCCTCATTCACGAAAACAAAGCTGAAACATATCCATTGGCAACAGAAAACGTACTCGATAAGACAGTATTCGAACAACTGGTGAGCATCCTCCCCATACAAATCAGTCAACACATTGCAGTTCACGACCCCAAATACACCGAGAGAGACATAATCAACATACGTAAACTCTTGATCACACATGACCAAAGTAATGAACAGGTAATGAGTTGGTAGAGTACCCACCAAACTCAAGCTCGAATCTAACCGGAGACGTCATAACACCTACATTACAAGACCCCAGTACTTTCAAAACCCCGCCCATCGCCCATCGCCCATACCACCAACTCTCCCACAACTACCCCCCCCACAGGACTCTCAATACTTCCCCCCTCTGCAAAGAAACCGAGGACAGGACACCAGAACGATCAAAATCAACGCATTTGAGTTTGCCGCATATAGACAATATTGCCCAGTTCACGCATTCTGGGACTAGATAATTCGCTTCACCCCATCCCCAAGATATTTTCAGTTCAGTTGGGGCAGATATCAAAGGGGACCCTGCACTGTCCCCACTTCCGGCAGGTACTGCCCTCAACCCCACCGAGTCGCTTCTCTACAAACCCACAATATACACCTCCACAACCCTCCACCCACAAATACACAACCACAACCCTCCACCCACAAATACACAACCACAACCCTCCATCCACGAATACACACCCACAACCTTCCACCCACAAATACATACTTACAACCTTCCACCCACAAATACACACCAACAACTCTCCACCCACAAATACACACCCACAGCCTGCCACCCACAACACTCCACCCACAAATACACACCCACAACCCTCCACCCACAAATACACACTCACAACCCTCCACCCACAAATACACAACCACAACCTTCCACCCACAACCCTCCACCCACAAATACACAACCGCAACCTTCCACCCACAAATACACACTCACAACCCTCCTCCCACAAATACACACTCACAACCCTCCACCACAAACAAAACTCACAACCCTCCATCCACAAATACACACAACAACCCGCCACAACATACACACTCACAACCCATCCACAAAATACACACCCACAACCGCACCCACAAATACACACTCACAACCCTCCTCCCACAAATACACACTCACAACCCGCCATCCACAAACACACCAACAACCCTCCACCCACAAACACACTCACAACCCTCCATCCACAAATACACACCAACAACCCACCCACAAATATACACTCACAACCCCGCCACCACAAAAAACACCCACCACAAGCACCACACAAACACACTCACAACACCCCACAAAGACACACTCACAACCCTCCATCCACAAATACACAACCACAACACGCACCCACAAAGACACACTTACAACCCTCCATCCACAAAATACACACCAACACCCTCACCCACAAATACACACGCAAACCCTCCATCCACAAAGACACACCAACAACCCTCCACCCACAAAGACACACTCACAAACCCCCATCCACAAATACACACCAACAACCCAACCCACACAAACACACTCACAACCTCCACCACAAATACACACCAACAACCCTCCATCCACAAATACACACTCACAACCCTCCATCCACAAATACACAACCACAACACTCCACCCACAAACACACAACCACAGCCCTCCATCCACAAATACACACCAACAACCCTCCATCCACAAATACACACCCACAACCCTCCACCCACAACCCTCCATCCACAAATACACTCACAACCCTCCATCCACAAATACACACTCGCAACCCTCCACCCACAAAAACACAACCCACACCCTCCATCCACAAATACACACCCACAACCCTCCATCCACAAATACACACTCACAACCCTCCACCCACAAATACACACCCACAACCCTCCACCCACAAATACACACCCACAACCCTCCATCCACAAATACACACCCACAACCCTCCATCCACAAATACACACTCACAACCCTCCACCCACAAATACACACCTACAGCCCTCCACCCACAACCCTCCACCCACAAATACACACCCACAACCCTTCACCCACAAATACACACCCACAACCCTTCACCAACAAATACACACTCACAACCCTCCACCTCAAATACAAACTCACAACCCTCCATTCACAAATACACACCAACAACCCTCCACCCACAAATACACACTCACAACCCTCCATCCACAAATACACACCAACAACCCTCCACCCACAAATACACACTCACAACCCTCCATCCACAAAAGACACACCACAACCCTCCACCCACAAAGACACACTCACAACCCTCCAGCCACAAATACACACTCACACCACCCACAAAATACACACCAACAACTCGCCACAAAACACACACAACCCTCCATCCACAAAGACACACCAAAAACCCTCCACCCACAAATACACACCCAACCCTCCATCCACAATACACACCAACAACCCTCCACCACAAATACACACTCACAACCCTCCATCCACAAATACACACCAACAACCCTCCATCCACAAACACACTCACAACCTCAAAACAGAAACACAACCCCAACACTCCACCCACAAAGACACAACCACAACGCCACCACAAAATAAACACCAACAACCACCACAAAGACACACCACAACCTCCACCCACAAATACACACCACACCTCCATCCACAAATACACACTGACAACCCTCCATCCACAAATACACTCGCAACCCTCACCCACAAAACACACCCACAACCCTCCATCCACAAATACACACCCACAACCCTCCATCCACAAATACACACTCACAACCCTCCACCCGCAAATAGACACCCACAACCCTCCACCCACAACCCTCCAGCCACAAATACACACCCACAACCCCCCATCCACAAATACACACTCACAACCCTCCACCAACAAATACACACCACAACCCTCCATCCACAAAGACCACTCACAAACCCTCCACCCACAAAGACACACCACAACCCTCCATCCACAAATACACAATCACAACCCTCCCCACAAAACACGCAGAACCCTCCACCCACAAATACACCTACAGCCCGCCACCCACAACCCTCCACCCACAACCCTCCACCCACAAATACACACCCACAACCCTTCACCCACAAATACACACCCACAACCCTTCACCCACAAATACACACCCACAAACCCCACCACAAAGACACACCCACAACCCTCCACCCACAACCCTCCTCCACAAATACACACCCACAACCTCCAGCCACAATACACAACCACAACCCTCCAGCCACAATACACACCAACAACCTCCACCCACAATACACACTCACAACCCTCCATCCACAAATACACACCCACAACCCGCATCCACAAAGACACACGCACAACCCTCCACCCACAAAGACACCCCACAACCCTCCATCCACAAATACACACTCACAACCCCAGCCACAAATACACACTCACAACCCTCCCACAAATACACACTCACAACCCTCCACCACAAATACAAACACAACCTCCATCCACAAGACACACCAACAACCTCCACCCACAATACACACTCACAACCCGCATCCACAAATACACACCACAACCTCCACCCACAAATACACACTCACAACACGCCCACAAATACACACTCACAACCCTCCATCCACAAATACACACTCACAACCCTCCACCACAAATACAAACTCACAACACTCCAACCACAGATACACACCAACAGCCCTCCACCCACAAATACACAACAACCCTCCATCCACAAATACACACCCCCAACCACCACCCACAAAACACTCACAACCCCTCCCACAAAGACACACTCACAACCCTCCATCCACAAAAACACCAACAACACTCCTCCCACAAATACACACCACAACCCTCCAGCCACAAATACACACCAACAACCTCCACCCACAAACACACTCACAACCCATCCACAAATACACACCAACAACCCTCCACCCACAAATACACACTCACAACCCTCCATCCACAAATACACACCAACAACCCTCCACCCACAAATACACACTCACAACCCTCCATCCACAAAGACACACCAACAACCCTCCATCCACAAATACACACTCACAACCCTCCATCCACAAATACACAACCACAACACTCCACCCACAAACACACAACCACAGCCCTCCATCACAAATACACCAACAACCCCACCACAAAGACACACCCACAACCCTCCACCCACAACCCTCCATCCACAAATACACTCACAACCCGCCATCCACAAAGACACACGCAACCCTCACCCACAAAAAAACCCAACACCCTCCATCCACAAAGACACACCCACAACCCCATCCACACAAATACACACCACAACCCTCCACCCACAAATACACACCCACAACCCTCCACCCACAAAAACACCCACAACCCCATCCACAAAGACACACCCACAACCCTCCACCACAAATACACACTCACAACCCTCCACCCACAAAAACACCTACAGCCCTCCACCCACAACCCTCCACCCACAAATACACACCACAACCCCACCCACAAATACACACCCCACAACCCTTCACCCACAATACACACGCACAACCGCACCTCAAATACAAACTCACAACCCTCCATTCACAAATACACACCAACAACCCACCCACAATACACACACAACCCCATCCACAAATACACACCAAACCCTCCACCCACAAATACACACACACCCCATCCACAAATACACACCCACAACCCTCCACCCACAAATACACACTCACAACCCTCCTCCCACAAATACACACTCACAACCCTCCATCCACAAATACACACCAACAACCCTCCACCCACAAATACACACTCACAACCCTCCATCCACAAATACACACCAACAACCCTCCACCCACAAATACACACTCACAACCCTCCATCCACAAATACACACCAACAACCCTCCACCCACAAATACACACTCACAACCCTCCATCCACAAATACACACCAACAACCCTCCATCCACAAATACACACTCACAACCCTCCATCCACATATACACAACCCCAACACTCCACCCACAAATACACAACCACAACCCTCCATCCACAAATACACACCAACAACCCTCCATCCACAAATACACACCCACAACCCTCCACCCACAAATACACACCTACAACCCTCCATCCACAAATACACACTGACAACCCTCCATCCACAAATACACACTCGCAACCCTCCACCCACAAATACACACCCACAACCCTCCATCCACAAATACACACCCACAACCCTCCATCCACAAATACACACTCACAACCCTCCACCCGCAAATACACACCCACAACCCTCCACCCACAACCCTCCAGCCACAAATACACACCCACAACCCTCCATCCACAAATACACACTCACAACCCTCCACCCACAAATACACACCCACAACCCTCCATCCACAAATACACACTCACAACCCTCCACCCACAAATACACACCCACAACCCTCCATCCACAAATACACACTCACAACCCTCCATCCACAAATACACACTCAGAACCCTCCACCCACAAATACACACCTACAGCCCTCCACCCACAACCCTCCACCCACAACCCTCCACCCACAAATACACACCCACAACCCTTCACCCACAAATACACACCCACAACCCTTCACCCACAAATACACACCCACAACCCTCCATCCACAAATACACACCCACAACCCTCCACCCACAACCCTCCATCCACAAATACACACCCACAACCCTCCATCCACAAATACACAACCACAACCCTCCATCCACAAATACACAACCACAACCCTCCATCCACAAATACACAACCACAACCCTCCATCCACAAATACACACCCACAACCCTCCATCCACAAATACACACCCACAACCCTCCATCCACAAATACACAATCACAACCCTCCATCCACAAATACACAACCACAACCCTCCATCCACAAATACACACCCACAACCCTCCATCCACAAATACACAACCACAACCCTCCATCCACAAATACACACCCACAACCCTCCATCCACAAATACACAACCACAACCCTCCATCCACAAATACACAACCACAACCCTCCATCCACAAATACACAACCACAACCCTCCATCCACAAATACACACCCACAACCCTCCATCCACAAATACACACCCACAACCCTCCATCCACAAATACACAACCACAACCCTCCATCCACAAATACACAACCACAACCCTCCATCCACAAACACACAACCACAACCCTCCATCCACAAATACACAACCACAACCCTCCACCCACAAATACACACTCAAAACTCTCCATCCACAAATACATACCCACAACCTTCCACCCACAACCCTCCGCCCACAACCTTCCACCGACAAATACACACCCACAGCCTGCCACCCACAAATACACTCTCACAAACCTCCACCCACAAATACACAACCACAACCCTCCACCCACAAATACACACCCATAACCTCCCACCCACAAATACACACCGACAACCCTCCACCCACAACCCTTCCCCCACAAATACAAAACCACAACCCTATACCCACAAATACACACCCACAACCCTCCACCCACAACCCTCCACCCACAAATACACAACCACAACTCTCCACCCACAAATACACACCCACAACCCTCCACCCACAACACTCCACCCACAAATACACAACCACAACCCTATACCCACAAATACACAGCCACAACCCTCCACCCACCAATACAAACCCACAACACTCCACCCACAAATACACATCCACAACCCTCCACCCACAAATACACAACCACAACCCTCCACCCACAAATACACACCCACAACCCTCCACCCACAAATACACAACCACAACCCTCCACCCACAAACACACACCCACACCCCTCCACCCACAAATACACAACCACAATCCTCCATCCACAAATACACAACCACAACCTTCCACCCACAAATGCACACCCACAACCCTCCACCCACAAATACACACCCACAACCCTCCACCCACAACCCTCCAACCACAAATACACACCCACAACCCTCCCCCCACAAATACACACCCACAACCCTCCACCCACAACCCTCCAACCACAAATACACACTCACAAATACACACCCACAACCCTCCACCCACAACACTCCAACCACAAATATACACCCACAACCCTGCACGTGACATACAGGTACCATTGTGCATCTGAATCTCACTGCCCCAGTTCCCAGACAGCCACAAGAAAACACACACTATGATGGATACTCCTTAATGCCCCTTTCCCACTGGTGAGACAAGTCACGATTTTCGTCGCCAACATCAATAAATTGGCACATTCATGACATGTCTCAACACCTCTCATGAACAATCGTTTGACTCTCAAGGCCTCTCAAGGCCTCTCAAGGCCTCGCAAGGGCCTTCGCAAATGTTCGCACAGTTCAAAATTTTGGACAAGGACTCACAAGGATTGGTTTCCCTCGCAAGCATCGTCGAGCATCGCCGAAGGGATCTGCGAGGGTATCTGTGATCATCTGCGACATCGGCGATACATCGCGGAGGGTTTCGCATAAAATAACCTTTGCAACGCTACATGGATGCTCACCGATGCTCTGCTCGCCGATGCTCTCAGATATTCCGAGAACATCGACGATGCCAAAGAGCACCTTCGGCGAGGTGGCAGAGAAAGAAAAAAAAACAAGGAGGGAGAGAAAGAGAAAACAGCGAGGTGGGTTCAATGTTTACGTGCTTAGCCTAATTGAGCCCACCTCGCTGTTTTCTCTTTCTCTCCCTCCTCGTTTTTTTTTTCTTTCTCTCCCTCTCTCTTTGCCTATAATCCATTCGGCCCCATTCAGCCTACTGTTTTAAGACGTTTACCCCCATCCAGGTTTTAATATTTTCCTGGTGAGCGGTAGCGAGCCAACATATATATATTGTTGTTTTTGGGTCGTTTTTCTGGTCCCCTTTCTTCCTCATGGTTAACCCCATTAGTTTTCATATTTGGGGGATGGTGGGGGAAAGGTAGAAGGGTAATTAACTCGTGTTACAAATATGATGCCGATTGGCGAGGTAGTTTCGCCACCACGGATTTTCCTTTTTTTTTTTCTTTTCTTCGTAAGGATACTGAAATGCTGGGTGTGAAGGGAATTCATGGTCTCCTGAAATATCCCCAGGCTACCTTTAGGATCAACTTTTCCTGGTACCTGGCGCGGGGTACGAACCTCTGAAGGGAATTTAACCCCCCTAAAAACCCACAGGTTTTGAGATGCCTTGGGTGGGGTTCGAACCCTGGTTAGCTACCCAACCATCACCACCAGGCCCGCGCGCTAACCCACTGTACTACCACGGACGTACTAAAAGTATAGCAACCTTAGTCCGATTTTTAAGAACCAGGTGATAGTCTCGTGGTGTTATCACGTGATGAGTTTATTGGACTTACCATCTCCGACTATTTTACGCTATACCTGACGTCAACTCGGGTTAGTATTATTGTGGGTGCGGGACATTTTCGAGGGCATTACAGATACGCTGGAAGTGGGTGGTGGGAGGGAGGTGGGGGTGTGGTGGGGGGACGACAGAAGGGTAGGGGACTTGTCACACAAATATGGAACCGATTGGTTCAGTCGTTTCGCCGCCACATATTTTCCTTTTTTTTCTTTGTGAGGCGACCGATAGTCAGCGAGTGGGTTGGGGGAGGGGATTGTGTTGGTGTTGGCAAGAAGCCAGAAGGGTAAGGTACATGTGGTAGAAATATGAAAGCCATAGGTGCAGTCATTTCGCTGCTACGATTTGTTTTCGGCGAGTCCGTTATATACGGACATGGCACTGGGCGTGACAAGACCCTAGTCCGTATATATACGGACCTGGCACTCTGGAGTTTTTAAGACGTTTACCCCCATCCAGGTTTCAATACGCCTTGAATCGCCGAAGACGTCGCAGAACATACGGCGAGTTTTCTTTCATCCTGGCATGATTTCGCAAGATATTTTTGAAAATGTGACATGCCTCGCAGAGGTCATCGGCGAAACATCGCTCACTTCGCCGATAACGTCGCAGAAGGTCGGCTATTGCGTCGCCGACATCGGCGACATCTTCACTGAGTATAATTTGTCATCTGTTTGTAACGGTCAAAATCGTGAACGTCGCATGTATTCTTGCGAATTTGACAAAACTAAGTCATCGGCGACGAAAATCGTGACTTGTCTCACCAGTGGGAAAGGGGCATTACTTTTCAGCCAATGTTCCTAATCTATACTGGATACTGTATATATATTTATGTTTAGCTTTTGCATGCTTCATTAAAACCATCCCGAGTATTTAGTGCATTTCAACCTTGCTCATAATTATGCTTAGGGTATTGTGTGTACTTACTCTAGTTGTAATTACTCTAGTTGTATTGCGGGAGTGAGCATGCTCGTTATTTCCCGCCTCCTATATGTGTAGGTGTTATATGTATCGTTGGAATGGCTGTGGATGTGTGTGTAGTCTGTATTTTTAGCCAATTGGCGACATCGGAAACGAAGGCTTAGGGTGGATCTGTATGGTACCATTCTCATTATAGACGGTACCGTCTCGCCCGAAGGCTTAGGTAGCCATCAGCTTAGGTGAACCATATGATACCCATCTCGTCTTGTACCATTTTTGCCAACCCCAGATGGGACTCACAACGTCGTCCACTTATTCCAGGTACCTATTTACAGCTAGGTGAACTGAGGCCAACACATGAAAGGAGACAAGCCCAATTTGTCTCCGCCCGGCCGGGGATTGAACCCCCAACCCCTCGTGTGTGAGACGAGAGCTCTACCTACTAGGCTATGGGCTGTGTGTGTGTGTGTGTGTGTGTGTATATGTGTATGTGTGTGTGTGTGTGTGGAGAGGGGGGGGGGGGTATTATCGTTGGAAGTAGTGCAAAATATGTATGGATCTCGGATCATATAGATTTAACAGACAAAGCCTCAGGTACCGGTAGGGTCTTTAAAATGTCTTGAGTAGGTTCGTTTTGAAACAAAGTACATTTAACACAGGTGTATTGAAACATCACTTACAAACTTCAAGTGCTAAGTACAGATTAAAATAACAAGTTCACTTTATTCTATAATGAAATATAAAATAATTAAGCATTAATGATTTACAGGATATACAGTAAAATAATCAGTGTCGTCCAAGCATGTGCTATAAGCCGAACACTGGCATTGGTCTCCCCCTTCATCCCCTCCCACCCCCCTGCCCCATTCCTCCCCCCAATCTCCTAGTTTATACCCAGGAATGTTGAATTATAAACATAGTTAGTTTTTGGGTTGACATAATGTAATTTATGTTCCCTTTGTAAACCGTTTACAACTGTCGGGAATTTAGATAAAGAGGTTAAATTGCATATCACTGGTAAAACGAAAATATCCCAACAAATAGTTAAATGTTAATTACCAATATGGCGAAGTTAATAGATGGAGTCCGGTCCTATTTCACACTGCTAATTCATCTGCATGACATGTAGGAATGTTTACATAGTACAATATCGATACATAATGAACTTAGCTTAGAGGACTGGTGATGTAGGACTGTTGTTATATATTATCAATGGTAGTTCATGGTGGACTAAAGGTGAGTCAAGAGCCGGGGGGGAAGTTGTTGGCTGTATGGTGGTTATTGAGAGACTGAGGGCCGGCGTTCTGTCGCTTCGCGAAGTTACATAATGACTGCCGGCTCATAATAATAATAACCTATGATTTGGTTTCATGATACATCTAGAGCTGATGTAAATATTTATATTACAGTTAATATTTAACCTACACTTAAAAATAAACTATAGTACATACAGAACTAGCCGAAATCGTACTTGCTATACAATACCGCCAAATTCAAATACCCAATTGGACTCAAAACTGTCGGGATCATCTCACTATTCCCGACATACTGCCCGCCACCAAAAACAAAATACAGTAGCTATATACAAAAAAGGATATCAAAGATTCAAAGATCACCTTGGTTAATCTTAGATCTCCAAAGATCCACGGAACTCATTGCCGCCCTCCATCCACAAATACACACTCACAACCCTCCATCCACAAATACACACCAACAACCCTCCACCCACAAATACACACTCACAACCCTCCATCCACAAATACACAACCAGAACCCTCCATCCACAAATACACACCAACAACCCACCACCCACAAATACACATTCACAACCCTCCACCCACAATTTGTAATTTTAGTTGTTGCTTGCACGATCGTGTAGTAACCTTTGACTGATACACTTTTTTATCTAAAAAGAGTAGGCTACTGCTTTACTAGGCTACAGCGACACCAGGTCCATCTGTTAACACAGTATATTAACCCCTTGTGTGCAGTCACACTTTATTTTTATATAATCTCTATTTGGTGAATTGTATATTTAGTTACATATTCTGTTATATATATATTTGTTTAAGGTTAGGTTATTTTTGTTTTTGGTTAGTCTAGGACTCTAGGCTATCATCCCTGGTGGCCTATTTTTGTGTACTTCAATTTTTAAATTTTCAGTTAGGCTATCACCGCTGGTGGCCTATTTCTGCGTACCGGTATTTCATAATTTGTTGTTTCGGTTATTTTTGTTTTTGGTTAGTCTAGGCTATCATCCCTGGTGGCCTATTTCTGCGTACTTAAATTTTTAAATTTTCAGTTAGGCTATCACCGCTGGTGGCCTATTTCTGCGTACCAGTATTTCACAATTTTTTTTTTCGGTTATTTTTTTTTCCGGTTAGTCTAGCCTATCATCCCTGGTGGCCTATTTCTGCGTACTTAAATTTTTATATTTTCAGTTAGGCTATCACCGCTGGTGGCCTATTTCTGCGTACTGGTATTTCATAATTTTTGTTTTTGGTTATTTGGGTTTTCGGTTAGGATAGGCTGGTGGCCTATTTCTGTTTAAATTAAAAGAAAATTGTTTTCGGTTCGGTTATCACTAACGTATTTAAATTTAATTTTGTTTTGTTTTAATTTTCGGTTAGGCTATCACCGCTGATAACCTATTTGTGCGTATTTCAAATTTTTTGTTTTCGGTTAGGCCTATTTATGTAAGTGAAGTGACCTGAAGCGAGTTAAGTGTTTTTAAAGTGAGATAAGTGTTTTTAAAGTGTGTTTAGTGTTTTTAAAGTGAGTTAAGTGTTTTTAAGTGAGTGAAGTGATCTGAAGAAAGTGATCGTCACCATGCCTCGTGCCTGTACCAACTGCGCCGGTAGGTTTGGTGCTTCCATGTTTGCTCCTGCCAATCCACAAGTCTGCCGACTCTGCCAGCAACGAGAGGATTTGACAGCAAAATTGGATGAAGCCCACAACAAGATCAACGCCCTCACCAAGAAGCTGGAATCACTTCAAGAATTTGTAACACTCAACATTGGAGTATCACTAACTCCAATTGTTTCAACTCCAGCATCCACCACCGCCCCAACGTCATCTGCCAACAATCCAACACTTGCAGTAGCCACTGCAACAGATGCTTCTGATGAACCTGAGCCGACATCAAACCAGGACAGCCGCCCTGTTCACCTTAGTCTCTCCCCAACTCCTCATGCAAGAAGCCTGCTAGCACAAACAGTACCAACCCCTTGCCCCCGTTCTAACCACTCCTCTCCCCGAGCTGTACGCAGAGTCTCGCCACCACAGATTTCCGGATTTACACCAGTGAGGAACGGTGCACGACCAACGCAGAAAAGGTCTCATCTACCAGTCACAATGTCAAACAGATTTGAGATCTTGGTAGAGATGGAAGACAAACCAGAAGAGACCAGGCTCGTTGGGGATTCCATCCTACGAGGACAGGTCGAAGAGTTCTGCGACAGAGTCCCAAATCGACGAAAAAGATTTTGCATCCCAAGAGCTGGACTGGACGACATTGTAGAAGCCTTCGAAGATACCACAATGGATGCAAACGAAAATACCCTTTTTGTCATCCATGCTGGTTCAAATGACATCATGCGCACCAGATCCGAAGAGTTGATGGAGAAATATCGCAAGATGATCCAGCACTACAAAAACAAGTCAAGGAATATCATCATCTCAGGCATTCTCCCCAAGATCGACGCACCTGACAAATTCTACGACAAGACCTTCAGCACAAATAGCCGACTAAAATATTTGTGTCTGAAGGAAGAAGTTGAATTCATCAACCTCTGGGATAATTTCTATAACCAGCCTACTCTGTTCCGCAAGGATGGCACTCATCTAAACCCTGTGGGTTCAGCACGCATGGGTCGTCTCCTACTCGAAGCAGTCCGCAGCCATGGATCAAAAAACGCCATCCGAGAAGAAGCAGCAGTGACATAAATCATCCAACGCCAAGCAAAAAACAGAGGCAACCGAGGACCACCAGCGATAAGGACCGAAGACAGCGAGGACCGAGGACAGCCATGAACATACATGTAGATCCGACAAGAACCAACAATATTATTAAAGAGCGTTCCGTGAGTTCTAAAATAAAAAATTTAAAGATTTTCTATGCAAACGCTCGTAGCATACGCAATAAATTTTCAGATTTAGAGGCGCTAGTGTTTACAGAAAATTATGATGTGATTGGCATAACAGAATCTTGGCTCAATACAGAAGATAGAGACTTTTTAGCAGAGTATTCACTTCCCGGTTATGTAATGTTTGAGAAAGCCGAATAAATCGAAATGGAGGTGGCGTTTTACTTTATATCAAAGAAAGTCTTAACCCTACCCTCTTGTCAAAACCTCAAATTGTGAACGTCGACACATCTTTTGTGCTAAAAAAGAATAATAAAGGTACAAAAATAATACTTGCATTAATATACAGACCTCCAGCTCAATCAGTGCAAACTGACCGAGAAATTTACGAACAAATTGCAGATGTAAGTAACTCACAAGATACCGTAATTTTTGGCGACTTTAATTTACCTGTGACCAAGTGGGGCGATACTCTTACTTCACACTCTGGACATGACTTGTATACGAACTTGCAAGAGAGTTCGCTTTATCAATTGGTTCGAACACCGACCGTGGTAATAACGTTCTTGCAACAAAAGAAAAATTAATAGAGAATTTGAATGTTGGTGATGAATTCAGTAACAGCGACCATCGTACGATAACTTTCACTTTAAACTTTACTAGTAACGAACCAAATAGTAGCATCGAAAAAGTCCCTAATTTCAAGAAAGCAAACTTTCATAAACTTAGAGCTATGTTTAAAGAAACTGACTGGAGCTTTTTAATTAACAATAACGACATAAATACATCTTGGAAGTTATTCGAAACCACTTACCTAAAAGCAGTGCAAGACTGCATACCATCGAAAATACGGCGTCCAGGCCATAATAATAAGCCCAAATGGTGGAATAAAGATATTTCAAACTGCCTGCTTGCTAAACAAATTGCTAATGATAGATTAAAATCCTCACAAAATGACGAAGAACGGGTGAAATTTGTAGAGCTACGACGCAAAGCCAAAAAGTTAATTAAGCAAAGTAAAAAGACCCTAGAGTTACATATTGCGAATCAAAGTAAAACAAACCCGAAAGAATTCTATAGTTATATCAGAAAGAAAAAGGTAGTTACTTCAACTGTTGGACCGTTAGTCGATGAAAATGGAGAATACACCAAAAACGAAGTACAAATGAGTAATGCCCTCAATACCTTCTTTGCATCAGTTTTTACAACAGAAGACCTCAGTGATATCCCTACACCATCGCCGATTCAGATTGATAATTCAGATGTTCTAAGCAATATCACTGTTACAGAGAGAGAAGTATTGAATTGTTTAGATAAACTCAAGGTAAATAAAACTCCTGGACCTGATACAATCTCGCCTAGAGTTCTAAAGGAAGCTAAGGATGAGCTCTCCAAACCACTGACATTACTATTCAATAAATCCTTGCAGTCTGGAACTATGCCTGATCAGTGGAAGCTAGCCAACGTAACACCGATATTCAAAAAAGGCAGCAAATCCCTACCCAGTAACTATCGTCCAATTAGCTTAACCTCAGTTGTATGTAAAATGCTAGAAACGGTCATAAGAGACAGACTCGTAAATCAATTAGAGGAAAATAACATACTTAAAGATACTCCACACGGCTTTCGTAAAATACGTTCCAATTTAACAAACCTCTTAGACTTCTTCCACGATATCCTCAACCTCTACGATGAGAGTAAAGCTGATGATTTTATATACCTTGATTTTCAAAAAGGCCTTTGACAAAGTTCCCCACAAACGTTTACTGCTAAAACTAAAAGCGCATGGAATACAAGCCAGTGTGTTGAAATGGATAGAAAATTGGCTCAGCGACAGAAAGCAAAGAGTAGTCATAAACGGTAAGGCATCTAAATGGACCAATGTAAGTAGCGGGGTACCCCAGGGATCGTTACTAGGACCAATTCTCTTGCTAATTTACATCAACGACATAGATGAGGGTCTCACCTGTACAATCTCAAAATTTGCTAACGATACAAAAATTGCAAATAGCGTACTCTCAAAATAACAAGTTGACAATATGCAACACAATGTAGATAAATTGTCACAATGGGCCCAAATTTGGTAAATGAGTTTCAATGCGGATAAATGTAAAGTACTACATATCGGATACCTAAATGAGAAAGCAAACTATTCGATGAATGGCACTCAGCTTAAGAATGTAAACAGAGAAACCGATCTGGGAGTAACAATATCGAGTAACCTAAAACCGATTCAACAATGTTCAGAAGTTGTTAAGAAGGCAAACAAAATTATTGGCTTTATAGGCAGGTCATTTGAGCACAAATCCAAAGACGTTATCCTAACCCTTCACAATTCCTTAGTCCGCCTTCTTCTGGAATACTGCGTTCAATGCTGGTGCCCTTATTACCAAAAAGACATAAACAAGCTAGAACGAGTTCAACGTAGAGTTACCAAAATGATACCTAGCCTAAAGAACAAACCATACGAAGAGCGTCTTAGAGAATTAAATCTATTTCCTTTAACCCAGCGCAGATTAAGAGGTGACTTAATTCAAGTGTTCAAAATCATCAAAGGCATCGACAATTTGAACTGTAGTAAGTACTTCACTATCGACCAATCTAATTACACGCGGGGAAATGGTTGCAAAATTATTGGTAAATCTTATAACTCAAACGAATCTAAGAATTTCTTCTTCAATCGAGTTGTCAACTTGTGGAATGGGCTTCCCCAAGACGTTATAGACTGCAGCACCGTTGATTCATTTAAACTCCGCCTAGACAAATATCTCGCATCAAACCCGCGACTGACTGCGTTTGTAAATGAATAACTTTATTTTATCCTCCTCTCAGTTACTAACCCATATGTCCCCTACTAACTTCCTAGTCCTGCCACGGACATTAGTTTCAGGGCAGTAGTTCCCTTTCCGATGTTCCCTTACCCACTCTAAACCACTGTTTGGACACTTGATCCTCAGTGTTTTGGAGGACAAGCAGCCTAGAAGGGTCACTAGACCTGTTGTTCCTTGATTTCCTTTGTACTCCTTTGTACTCCTTTGTACAAATACACACTCACAACCCTCCATCCACAAATACACACTCACAACCCTCCATCCACAAATACACACCAACAACACTCCTCCCACAAATACACACTCACAACCCTCCATCCACAAATACACAACCACAACACTCCACCCACAAATACACACTCACAACCCTCCATCCACATATACACACCCACAACCTTCCACCCACAACCCTCCACCCACAACCTTCCACCGTCAAATACACACCAACAACTCTCCACCCACAAATACACACCCATAGCCTGCCACCCACAAATACACACCCACAACCCTCCACCCACAACCTTCCACCGACAAATACACACCAACAACTCTCCACCCACAAATACACACCCACAGCCTGCCACCCACAATTACACACTCACAACCCTCCACCCACAAATACACACCCACAACCTCCCACCCACAAATACACACCGACAACCCTCCCCCCACAACCCTGCCCCACATATACACAATGTTACGTATCTTGATCCTCAAGTGGTTAACTTGATGAATCTAGATAGCACAGAGATATATATTAAGGTATCAGTCAGCTGAAGGCAAAACAAAAGTAAAATCTAATACAATTATTTCCTGTTGTTGCTTCCTTTCCTTTTGGATCTTAGGACTTGGTATCCTTTATTGACTGATACTCTTTAATTATGAAAAAATACTGAAACTAATTAAAGTCATGTAGTATTTATAAAGAATTATTATTTAACCGAAGCTTAGTAGGCTATGGTTATGAACCGAGTAAGTTATATCTAAAGGAGGACTATTAATTCTATAAAAAGTCTTGAAAGATAAATACTAAAGTAAGAATATTTCTGTCTCTTACCCTTTTTGAAATGAATAGATAGTTTTCTTATGTCCTTTTATTTATATTTAATGTAGTTATTATTCTTGGTTCTTGTCTTACGTTAATAGTATTATATTATTATTATCATCAGGATTAATATCAAAGTCACATAAAAAGTTAGATATATATTTAATAATTAGTTAAATGTATCTCTTAACCACGTAACATTGAGGTTTGATTATGAGTAAATTAAGTTACAGGATCGCTTCATAGATTCGATTCAGGTCTCACTCAAATAATATGAAAAGCAAAACTAATATTTTGAAGCTAAAATAATTTTCTTCAGCTTAGGAAATCACTAGAAGTAACATTAAAACAGCCATGCTAGTCTAAGGCGATATTACTAATATGAAACAATAGTATCACCGTTCTCAGCACCGTTAAGCAATGTAAGCTTAATGAAAAGAAAATGAAAGAACTCGTAAGTATTAATATAAAACAATAGTATTACTTTCATCATAACCCAATTACTTAAAGAGTTGCTTTAGTCCACAAGTCAGTCAACTAAAATAGTTAAGTACATAATAGTAGCATTAACGTTAATTCCCAATCAAAGAGTTAAGTACATAATAGTAGCGTTAACGTTAATTCCCAATCAAATAGTTAAGTACATAATAGTAGCGTTAACGTTAATTCCCAATCAAATAGTTAAGTACATAATAGTAGCGTTAACGTTAATTCCCAATCAAATAGTTAAGTACAAAATAGTAGCGTTAATGTTAATTCCCAATCACATATCTCACTAACCAACATAACGTAAGTGTTTACACGGAACACACTTAACACACACTTATATAATCTGACTGACAGTCACAAACCCATTATAATACTTCACCCCGTCTTCCTCCAGCTGCAAGTTCACCTTCCCAACTCCAAATGAGACTGATTTGAATGCCCACTACTCGGGTCTTATATACTAAACAATGATGGTGTAGGAACGAATCAGGAGGCGGGTGATGGTGCGCGCCCAATCACAGCTCCTCTAGTTGCGTAAGAGGTGCGTGGTCCAATGGAGTCTCCTGGCGTCGATCATACGTCATAGCGTCGGGTCATCAAAGTAGTTTGCAGGGTCCCCTATGACGCCCGCAGGTGTGAAGGCTTGTTGGCTGGTATGCGGACAAGCTGGTTTCCCCCTCGCTGGTTCGCTCGCTAGTCTGCTTCGCCGTCTGGGTAGTTTGGCACTCCTTCAACTCTTAATTCTAACTCTTAAATAAACATACAGGGCTCCGTATGTCAGACCTCCCCCCTAGAAAAGAATTTAAGGAGTATAGTACATAATATTAAACATAATACATAAATAGATTCACCACCAGATGGGCAACAGCAAGATAATAATGAGGATATAATAAGGATATCACCCAAAGTAGGCAACGTCTCCAGGTACCACATCAGAACATAGCCGGAACGTAGCTGGAGCGTTATTCGAACTGCAAGGCATCTCACAGCTGAAGGCTTGACAGCGCACTACTAAAGCATGATATTTACCTCGCTACAAGGGAGAGCTAATTGCCAAAATCCTCTCATTAAATTAAACTTACTGCTGTATGAGGCCAACCTGGTAAATGCAATCTTTGATCCGTGGCAGTGGGTAGGTATAGTTCTTTGTGACAGCATTAACTTGCCTATAGTTCATACATAACCTATGGCTCCCGTCTGGCTTTGGCACAAGTATGACCGGACTACTCCACTGGCTTAAGGCCCTTGTGATCATCTCGTTTGATAACATGAAGTCAAGCTCGACCTGCAGTATACTCCTGCGTTGTGGTGAGACACGGTAGGGGGATAGTTTAATGGGAGTTGCATCCCCTACGTCGATGTCGTGCAAGGCCAAAGAAGTAAGCCCTGGAGTATCACGGAACACACTGGGAGACTGAGATAAAACAGAGATTAGTTGGTTCGCTTGATCAGAGGGAAGATGACATAGTTTAGATGGTAATTCCCCCCAAGCTACTGAATTATACTGAAAGTTGGATAGGCTACATGACAAGTCAAAGTCTGAATGGATACCTTCAGGCTCTGGAACAGTCTGTTGCGGGTCAGTAAGAGAACTGAAGACTTCGTCCGCACCAGGCTGTCCACAGGTCCTGACATTCACTGCCACAGTGGGAGAATCTGGAGGAGAGGAATCAGGGGACATATGGTAGGGTTTCAATATATTTATATGGAATACTTGCGTGGGCTTTCTCCTGTCTGGGGTAGTCACTAGATAATCGGTAATGCTCACCCTCTGAATGATCTTATATGGGCCCGTGAACTTGGCAGATAAATGTTGGCCAAAAAGGGGGAGCAGGACCAAAACCTCATCACCGAGCTGAAACTCCCTCTCACAGGCTTTTCTGTCATACCATTTCTTCATGGAGCTTTTAGCCACTGTCAAGTTTTGAGCTGCAAACTCACATGAGGATCTCAGCCAGGTTTTGAAATCTGAAACATACTTGAGGAGGGTTTGGTTCCCCTCCTGGCCAACTAGGCTATCCTGCAATAGTTGCAAAGGACCTCTTACCTGGTGACCGAAAACTAGCTCATTAGGGGAAAAACCCAGGGATTCAGTTGGAACCTCACGAGTAGCAAATAAAAGAAAAGGTACCCCCTTATCCCACTCAACTCCGGTCTCTGTACAATACTTACGTAACATTCCCGTTAATGTCTGATGATATCGTTCGAGAACCCCTTGACTCTCTGGGTGGTAGGTGCTAGACTTAACATGCTCGATACCCAACTCCTTCAGGGACTGCTGGAAAATGTTAGAGGTAAAATTAGTACCTTGATCACTTTGCACCTCATGGGGGAAACCCATTCTGGTGAAGAATTTGAGCAGTTCCTTGATGACAGTTGGAGCAGAGGTAGTCCTTAAGGGTATAGCCTCTGGGTAGCGAGTTGCCATGTCCATAATAGTTAATAAATAAATGTTACCTTGGGAAGTCTTAGGCAATGGGCCTACAATGTCCACTACCACCCGAGTAAAAGGATTCTTGAAGACGGTCAAGGGCACCAGAGGATGTACAGGCACCTTCTGATTGGGTTTTCCTGTCATCTGGCAAGTGTGACACACTCTACAAAACTCCACTACATCTGCACGCATTCCTGGCCAGTGAAAGTGGGCTCTGATTCTGTCTAGAGTTTTTCTCACACCTAGGTGTCCTGCCAATGGTATACAATGTGCCATTTCCAAGATATCTCTACGACAAGGTTTGGGGACTACTACTTGATGGACGTCCCAGGCCCCGTCATCGATTGGTCTGTGTGGCTGTCTCCATCTACGCCACAATACTCCTCCTTTGAGGTAGAAACATTCACCAACCTCCTCACATTCCTCTTCACTCACAGCACTGGCATCTAACTCCTTACATTCACTATCATCTCTCTGTAGCTCTACCAGGCCACTAGGACAATTTGGAGGGGTTTCATGGTCATCGTTAGGGTCAAGATGAGCCATAAATGTGTCGGAAAATCCACCTCAGTCACATCATCAGGCACAGTTGGAGCGTCATTCACACTCTCATCATTCCTTTCATCAACTCTTACATTCGGTACATTTCTGTCTGAGGGAACTGCTACTCGAGACATTGAACGTGTGACAGCACACACAGGGAAAACTGTTGGCATCTCCTTTTCGAGCTCACCGGTTAGTGGCTCGTTAACAGGGGAAAGTGACAAAATGGGGTCTGGTCGGACCTTCTCACCTGCTACATCATTCCCCAAAAGGAGTGTTACCCCGGGCACAGGGATATCTTGGGACCTACACAAAGCTATGGTGACCTCACCCTGTAGTAACTCACATTCAATTTCGCCTTTTACCAAGTATGCATAAAATTGGCCTCCAGCACCTCTCATTACAACTGGTTCGCCAGGTGGGCAATCAGTGTAAGGATTCACCATGAGGGTGCTAGTAGAACCTGTGTCTCTCAGAATTTTTACCTCATGCAACAACCATTTAATCTCACGTTGCCAGATGAAATAAAGGGACGGTAACTGTCCTGCACTGATGGTGAAATTATTATTGGCTTAACCCTAGTGGGTTGCACCACACATGCTACTACACCCCTGTCTAGATGATTTACGTTAGTTGCTAGGTACTCCTTCTGTCGAGAGTCCTGTATTAAAGGAACTTTTGGTGCTAGGTACTCCTTCTGTCGGGAGTCCTGCATTAAAGGAACTTTTGGTGCTAGGTACTCCTTCTGTCGGGAGCCCTGCATTAAAGGCACATATGGAATTTGAGATACGGCGGCAACTGTCTGCCCCGATCTCTCGGTTCTCTCCTTGGCCCAGCACTGATAAGCTAGGTGGCCTCTCATGCCACAAAAAGTACATACTTTAGGGGATACGGGAACGTTCCCTCTTTGAGCATTACTATTAATTTGGGCCCCACCTCTGTTACCATTGCCCTGAGTTGCATTTTTAGTTGGGGGAACAATTCTATTTTGGCTAGCTGGGGAAGAACAGGCTTGTGACTGGGTCTGTCAGATTTGTGATTGGGATACTTAAAATTAGAACTAGAATTATCGTAGGGCTTCTTTCCACGAAATTTGTTGTTGAGCACGTATGTGTCAGCCATGTCAGCGGCGTCGGCAAGACAATCTACCTTTTTCCCCTTTAAATGATAGGATACAGAAGAATCAATTTTCCATAGGAAATTTTCTAACAGGACCAACTCCTTCAGATCGTTGTAGCTTGTGACTTTCTTACTCTTGACCCAATGATTGAAAGTTTTAGTCATGGTCCTGGCAAATACCTTATGGGTTTCTTCTACTTTCTTCTGGTTTTTACGGAAAGATTGCCTGTAAGCCTCAGGCTGCAATTGATAGGTTTTTAGGATAGCTTCTTTGAGATTGTCATAATCCTGCCTAACTTCTGCTACTTCTGACAAATACGTGGCTCGAGCCTGCCCTGTTAAAACGGTTTGTAACATAAAAGGCCATTGATCTCTTGTCCACTTCATACCTCCAGCAACTTCCTCAAACAAAACAATGAAATCCTGCACATTATCCTCAGTGAAAGGTGGAATGACACTAGTCATAGTCAATCCCAGAGGGGGAGCAATTGCGGGAGCATTTGTATTGACATTTAGTTGAGCCGTACGATATTGATATTCACATTGTTCGGTCGTTGCTCTGGCTTTTATGCTGGCTTGTTCGGCATTTATTCTGGCTAGTTCTATATTTAGTCTGGCTTGTTCGGTCTTTGCTTCGGTATTTATTCTGGCTAGTTCCAGTACTTGATCACCGGTCAAACCAGGTGGCAATTGTTCATAAAGTTGGCTAGGTTTACTGGGGATCCCACCAACTGCTCCGTCTCCCTCCCCACCTTCTACAGGGAACAGGTGGGTTTTTATGGTCTGAGCCACCTCTACTTTAGACATGTTTGAGACAGTTAATTGGAGATGTGAGGCAAGCACTTTCAGTTCGAATTTTGACAGACAGTCAATATCAGGGGCTGTGGGTTCTGATTCTATGAAAACTCGAGCATCTTCGTCATTAATTAGATGAGGCATGATTAATATTTGATTTTTAAGTAGTGAAACGGTAATGAAACTGAGTGAAACTGTATGAAACGAATCCTGGCGAGGTCGCCACTCTTCTGTTATGTATCATGATCCTCAAGTGGTTAACTTGATGAATCTAGATAGCACAGAGATATATATTTAGGTATCAGTCAGCTGAAGGCAAAACAAAAGTAAAATCTAATAAAATTATTTCCTGTTGTTGCTTCCTTTCCTTTTGGATCTTAGGACTTGGTATCCTTTATTGACTGATACTCTTTAATTATGAAAAAATACTGAAACTAATTAAAGTCATGTAGTATTTATAAAGAATTATTATTTAACCGAAGCTTAGTAGGCTATGGTTATGAACCGAGTAAGTTATATCTAAAGGAGGACTATTAATTCTATAAAAAGTCTTGAAAGATAAATACTAAAGTAAGAATATTTCTGTCTCTTACCCTTTTTGAAATGAATAGATAGTTTTCTTATGTCCTTTTATTTATATTTAATGTAGTTATTATTCTTGGTTCTTGTCTTACGTTAATAGTATTATATTATTATTATCATCAGGATTAATATCAAAGTCACATAAAAAGTTAGATATATATTTAATAATTAGTTAAATGTATTTCTTAACCACGTAACATTGAGGTTTGATTATGAGTAAATTAAGTTACAGGATCGCTTCATAGATTCGATTCAGGTCTCACTCAAATAATATGAAAAGCAAAAATAATATTTTGAAGCTAAAAGAATTTTCTTCAGCTTAGGAAATCACTAGAAGTAACATTAAAACAGCCATGCTAGTCTAAGGCGATATTACTAATATGAGACAATAGCATCACCGTACTAAGCACCGTTAAGCAATGTAAGCTTAATTAAAAGAAAATGAAAGAACTCGTAAGTATTAATATAAAACAATAGTATTACTTTCATCATAACCCAATTACTTAAAGAGTTGCTTTAGTCCACAAGTCAGTCAACTAAAATAGTTAAGTACATAATAGTAGCGTTAACGTTAATTCCCAATCAAAGAGTTAAGTACATAATAGTAGCGTTAACGTTAATTCCCAATCAAATAGTTAAGTACATAATAGTAGCGTTAACGTTAATTCCCAATCAAATAGTTAAGTACATAATAGTAGCGTTAACGTTAATTCCCAATCACATATCTCACTATCCAACATAACGTAAGTGTTTACACGGAACACACTTAACACACACTTATATAATCTGACTGACAGTCACAAACCCATTATAATACTTCACCCCGTCTTCCTCCAGCTGCAAGTTCACCTTCCCAACTCCAAATGAGACTGATTTGAATGCCCACTACTCGGGTCTTATATACTAAACAATGATGGTGTAGGAACGAATCAGGAGACGGGTGATGGTGCGCGCCCCAATCACAGCTCCTCTAGTTGCGTAAGAGGTGCGTGGTCCAATGTAGTCTCCTGGCGTCGATCATACGTCATAGCGTCGGGTCATCGAAGTTGTTTGCAGGGACCCCTATGACGCACGCAGGTGTGAAGGCTTGTTGGCTGGTATGCGGACGAGCTGGTTTCCCCCTCGCTGGTTCGCTCGCTAGTCTGCTTCGCCGCCTGGGTAGTTTGGTACTCCTACAACTCTTAATTCTAACTCTTAAATAAACATACAGGGCTCCGTATGTCAGAACAACCACAACCCTATACCCACAAATACACACCCACAACCCTCCACCCACAAATACACACCCACAACCCTCCACCCACAAATACACACCCACAACCCTCCACCCACAAATACACACCCACAACACTCCACCCACAAACACACACCCACACCCCTCCACCCACAAATACACAACCACAACCCTCCACCCACAAATACACACCCACAACCCTCCCCCCATAAATACACAACCACAACCATATACCCACAAATACACACCACAACCCTCCACCCACAAATACACACCCACAACACTCCACCCACAAATACACACCCACAACCCTCCACCCACAAATACACAACCACAACCCTCCACCCACAACCCTCCAGTCACAACACTCCACCCACAAATACACACCCACAACCCTCCACCCACAAATACACACCCACAACCCTCCAAATACACACCACAACCTCCAACCACAACCCTCCACCCACAAATACACACCCACAACCCTCCACCCACAAATACACACCCACAACCCTCCAACCACAACCCTCCACACACAAATACACACCCACAACCCTCCACCCACAAATACACACCCACAACCCTCCACCCACAACCCTCTACCCACAAATACACAACCACAACCCTCCACCTACAAACACACACCCACATCCCTCCACCCACAAATACACAACCACAACCCTCCACCCACAAATACACAACCACAACCCTCCACCCACAAATATATAACCACAACCCTCCACCCACAAACACACACCCACAACCCTCCACCCACAAATACATAACCACAACCCTCCATCCACAAATACACAATCACAACCTTCCACCCACAAATGCACACCCACAACCATCCCCCCACAAATACACACCCACTACCCTCCACCCACAAATACACACCCACAAATACACACCCACAACCCTCCACCCTCCACCCACAACCCTCCAACCACAAATACACACCCACAAATACACACCCACAACCCTCCACCCACAACACTCCAACCACAAATATACACCCACAACCCTCCACGTGACATACAGGTACCATTGTGCATCTGAATCGCACTGCCCCAGTTCCCAGACAGCCACAAGAAAACACACTATGATGGATACTCCTTACTTTTCAGCCAATGTTCCTAATCTATACTGGATACTGTATATATATATTTATGTTTAGCTTTTGCATGCTTCATTAAAACCGTCCCGAGTATTTAGTGCATTTCAACCTTGCTCATAATTATGCTTAGGGTACAAAGGAGTACAAAGGAAATCAAGCAACAACAGTTCTAGTGACCCTTCTAGGTTGCTTGTCCTCCAAAACACTGAGGATCAAGTGTCCAAACAGTGGTTTAGAGTGGGTAAGGGAACATTGGAAAGGGAACTACTGCCCTGCCACTAACGTGGCGGGACTAGGAAGTTAGTAGGGGACATATAGGGGTATTGTGTGTGTGTGTGTGTGTGTGTATGTGTGTGTGTGGAGAAAGGGGGGGGGGGGGTATTATCGTTGGAAGTAGGGCAAAATATGGATGGATCTCGGATCATATAGATTTAACAAACAAAGCCTCAGGTACCGGTAGCTAGGGTCTTTAGAATGTCTTGAGTAGGTTCGTTTTGAAACAGTACATTTAACACCCACACACACACCCACACACACACTATATATATATATATATATATATATATATATATATATTTATATATATATATATATATATATATATATATATATATATATATACATACATATATATATATAAATATATATATATATATACTGTATATATATATATAGCCTATATATATATATATATATATATATATATATATATATATATATATATATATATATATATATATATATATATATATATATACAGTATATGTATATATATGTGTGTGGCAGAGTGGTCTTGCCACTGGAATGGTAATCCAATGGACCCGGGTTCGAATCCCAATATGTCAATGGGAAGATATTATTGGGATAGAATTTGTGATGTACCTAGTTTCAGTGCATTACCACAGCACACCGAAATGCCAAAACAAAATACCATAGGTGGCATTCTGTGAGTGAGGGTCTGAGCCTGGGGAGTGAGACCGTGAAGCGCAGAGGCAAAGCAGCTTCAGAGATTGAGTTGGGTTCGAGCCGTGAATAGGTGCTTTGCATGTCTCACTCCCTAGACTGGAACAAGACCTCACGAGCCTCACCTTGTTCAGAGGTAGAGTGTAAAGGCCTATGCCCGAGAGGGAGTAGTTGGAATAAAGTAAGAAAACAAAAATATGTATATACTGTACTGTATATGTATATGTATATGTATATATATATATATATGTATATATATATATATTTCCCATTTTCTTATGTTCTTATTTTTGGGGTTGTGTGGGACAGGGATCTGCATTGCTTAGGCCAATCGGCTTTCTGCAGACTCCCATTTTCTTATGTTCTTATGTTCTTATATATATATAATTTCATATACTGTATACTGTATATACAGTATATACAGTATATATGTATATATATATATATATATATATATATATATATATATATATATATATTCAAACACACAGCCTTATACTAAGTTCTAAACAAATATAGACTCCACATATAAAGCCAGATATCTGAGCTATAATTACTGCTACTCTATTGAATAGAATTATTTGTCGAAATATTGTATTGTGCCATATATACAACCTTAATTTCAAATACAAATTTTGATGCTGGCATAGCCTTTTCAAAGTAAACTCTCCTATAAGGCACCTTAGTATTGCCAACTCGAGATTATCCTAATTCTAAGAAAAATAGACATTATTGTATGTGCAAGTTAATTGGAAATATGAATAATTAATCACTTAACTAATCATGAATCGAATGATTAATGAACTCTAACATACAATCTTTACATAAACTTAATATAGATTAACATTAAGGAAAAAGAAAGCACCAATCCACTACCACTAAGCAATATTTCCACCCAAACCACTACACCCCCGAGAAACGAAGCTCTAACTACCACACCACCAAGATATGCCCGAGTCGCCTCGATCACGCCCACACTCCCTTCAACACCCGACAAAGACATCATCGTAACCATCAACAACATGAATGATAACCAGAGAAAGAAAGGTGGAAAGGAAGCCAAGGCAAGCCGAAGCTTGCATAAACACTACGCCTCCACGCGCATTTCTTTCTCCAAGCCGCATCACCACCACAAGAGGGAAGTCCGGAGGGGCTACCCCAACCACCCCAGGGCCTCCTCCCCGCACAGCTGTCCTTCTTACCCGGAGAAGGGACACCGAGAGAAACACCAGAAGAGGTAAGACTATGACAGGCAAATTTAAGATCTATTACAGATGGAAAGCTCTTAATACATACTTCACTGGAAGATATTTTAAGAGCTGGAAGATTTGGGCTACACTGAATAAACTATTAAAGCACTGGCATATAAAAGTTTATTCAGGATTTTTAGATCTTGGCTCATCAAAGGAATTATTTATTAGAATACCATGGTGGCAACATGATATTGATTCCTCCGCCCCAATTACTAGGTATTACTGTCGATAAAGAAGGCTGTACTGACGTGCGCTTTATTGGTAGTAAACCGACCCCATTCTGGACCCATTTAACCCCCCCCCCCCAGACATAAATAGTTAACTTGCTGACGAGGAGGCGGACGATACGGTACTATCCCCACAACTGTCAAAATCTCACTGAGGGACCGTTAGAAGTCGGAGGAACTTGGGGTTGCCACCATTCGACAGATTTTGATCTAACTTACCTAACTTACTGAGCTCAATATGACGCTAGAGCGTCATATAACTTATTAGAGAGATATTATGATAAGTTCATATGACGCTCTAGCGTCATATGAGTATTTTGGCAAAACCGCCATATGACGCTCTAGCGTCATATAAGACGGAGAGTGTTAAAAGTTCACGCACTGGCAATCGGCTATTAAAAGGTAGGGCTCGCGAGATAATGTAGCTTAACCCTTAACCAACGGTGCACGACATCTGTCGAGTTAAATCAATTTGGACTATGTGGCGGTGCACCACATATGTCGAGTGCCATTTTCAGCATGTAATGTTGCTGAGAGAGAGAGCTGAGCGGTGGGACGAGAGTAGTAACCTTATGACCGCTCCCCACGACCACCGTGGACGTACTGAACTGTATACCACCTTCCTCCCCCTTCTCTCACTCGCTACACAGGGAATTATGTACGGAAATTACCTTATTTTAGGTTTTTTGCACTCGTGTTGCACGATCGTTGCAAGAGAACCAGTGGTCGTACAAGGATGGTTCGGGTGTCATTGGAAAGCTCTGTTTACGCCCTTTCAGGGATAGATACTTGTTTTACGCTCTGGCTCTTGTTTATGCATGAAAATGAGCACGGAAACAACCCTATTTAGGGTAAAAAAATCCCGCTGGGCGGCACAGTGTAAAATACCCTACCACCCGCTCTTTGTGTGTTAAAGCATAATGGCACTCTGCATATGTCCATACAGTATGTTGTCCCAGGCACTGGGATTAACACACATATGCTTAAAAGTCCCAAATAAACCCATCCACCATTCCCTGAAGGACTCTTATAACGGTCAGGAGAGTTAAGAGACGTTGTATAACAACCCTCTTATGTTAGTCCAATGATATGATATGCACAGCACTGGCATAGCAGATTCATAATCATTCAAGACCATACACCCAAGAGTGCTGGAAGGGTCTGCATCAAAACTCTCAAAAAGGTCAGAATAGTTGAGTGAGACAGTACAACACTGGTATAACTTCTCACGTTAGTTCAATTATATGTATACGTATAACACTGGTATAACGGAACATATTCATTGAAGATCCAAAACCCAAGAGTTAACCATCAACTTCCATCCGCTGTCAACCATCCACGCCAGGACCACCACGTCCAAGACCCTCGTCGGAAATACTACAGAAGTGCTTTATTGTTGAAGTGCTTAGTGTGACCTCGAAAAAGTAGTAGTGAAGTGCCTTCTCGGAGAAGTACTCAGTGTGACATTATAATAGTGCAGTGTCATTCTCCTAGGAATTTAATTGTGGGTCCTGGTTTGTGTGTTATATATTGTATCTATTTACCTATCTTTTGTCTGACAGTAATATTAATTACCTTGAACAATATAACTTATGTGTGTACTCTGTATTATATTTATCCTCTATTACCTTTGTGCATGTGTTTATGTGGAGTCAACTTCTCCAGTCAAGTAAGAACCTACCTAATTAGTCCAATTAACCCCAGCAAAAATCCTGGCATAACGTAGAGAAAGTGTAAATTTTTCGGAAAGGCGTATAAGTCACATGAAGTGAAGCACTTCTTTTTCAACAGAGTAGTCAACTTATGGAATAAATTGGCTAGAAATGTTGTAGAGTGCCATACAGTTCAGACATTTAAATATTGCCTTGATAAATATTTTGCCATGAATCCCCGACTGACTGTGTTGACTCCGGTGTTCCTCAGGGTTCTGTCCTGTCTACAGTTCTCTTTCTAATATTCATTAATGATCTCCTCAACTGTCCTATCCACTCATATGCTGATGACTCTACCTTGCACTATTCAACTAGTTTTCCACAAAGACCCAGAATCCAATCACTCCAAAACTCACGTGATGAGGCCATAGCACGCCTATCTTCCAATCTATCTACTATCTCTGATTGGGGTACAGAAAATCTTGTTACCTTCAATGCTTCCAAAACCCATTTCCTCCTTGTTTCTACCCGTCATGATCTTCCACACGACTTTCCCTTATTCTTCAACAATACACAAATCAACCCTTCATCTTCTCTTGGTAATCTTGATGTTTCTTTTTCTCCCGACCTTTCTTTGAAAGATCATATTACCACTCTTGCTAAAACAGGTTCCTGTAAGTTTGGTGTGCTCAACCATCTCTGTTGGTTAATTACCCCCACTTCTTTCTCTGTATAGGGGCACAGTGCGCCCATGTATCGATTATTATTTGTATGTGTGGGAAGGTTCCACACTTCTCAAAGGGTAGAGTCAAAAGCATTTCGCCTCATCAACTCACTTCCCTACAATCCTTTTCTACACGCCTTCCACTCTTCTATCGCTATTACAACAATTAGCGTTCTTCAGAGCTCTCTCAGTGCATACCCCTCCCTTACGGCAAGTGGGAGGCACCTGCCTTTTAACAATATCCAACTCCTATGCTGTCCAGCTCTCCAACCCTAGAATTAACACATTTTGTTAGTTTCTTTTACTCAACAAGTGAACTCTGGAACTCTCTCACTTAATCAATCTTTCCTTCATTTTATGACTTACACTGCTTTATATTGCGTGTGTCCAGGCATTTTGCCTCCAATTTCCCTTGAATTAGGCTCTTTATCACTCTTTTGGCTTTGGGGAAGACACTCATTAGAGGAAGCCTGACTTGTGTCTCTTGCATGTACATAGAAAACAAAATATATATATATATATGTACCTATATGTACATCTCACACAGTGTTTGGGTTAAGCCAGTTGGACAAAATTATAAATAAAGCTATTAGATTAATCAATAATCATGCAATCACACAGGACCTTCCTTCAATATTCATACGGAGAGATATTGCATCCCTTGAAGTATTTTACAAATATTTTCACAGCAAATTTTCCGAGGAACATCCTTTAATTGTGCCACTTCTCCTAAACTTGCCCCGCAGTACTAGGGTAGCTGGAAGCGCCCATGAATTAACATTCTCTCCTCAACAATGTAAATCTTCTGCTTGTCATAATATATTTATCCAAAGAATTACTATTCATTGGAATTCATATCCTTAGAGTTGCTTTCTACATACTTGCATGGACGGTATGGACCTTTTCTATTATGTCTTTATGTTTTCCTTCCTCCAGTCATTGTCTTAAACAAAAATACACCTACTCCCACAAAGTACACCTACAGTATATCTATACACCACCAAAATAAGTGCTTCTAAAGATAGACATGCAGAACGCATTCAACAGCATTCGCAGGGATGTCTTACTCCGTGCAGTTCGAGAGCACATCCCCACTCTGTATCCCCTACTTTGGCAGGCTTATTCCAAATCTTCAATTCTGATATTCGGTGAGACGGCAATCCCATCAGCGGCTGGTTTACAGCAGGGAGCTCCAGTAGGTCCTGCTCTTTTCTCACTAGGAGTGGACGCAGCAGCTAACAAAGCTAGGTCAGAATTGAATTTTTGGTATCTGGACGATGCTACCTTGGGTGGGTCTGTAGAGATTGTCCTTATCGATCTAAACAACATCATAACTGACCTCGGCCAGGCTAGGCTAGAGATAAATGACACAAAATGTGAACTGGTCCTCCTCAACCACACACTTGAAGAAAGAGAACACACTCAGGCCCAATTCCGAGATGCATTGCCAGGTGTAAGGATCCGTCAGGAGCACCAGCAAACCCTCTTAGGTTCCCCACTTACTCTGGCAGCAATCCCACCAGCACTTCAAAGTAAAAAGTGGGAGCTTCAACATCTTGCGAGCCGCTTGATACACATCGATGCCCAGTCGGCTCTGGCCCTTCTCAAGAACTGTTTCTCCATCCCAAAGCTCCAATACCTTCTCATCGATGACTTACACGAACACTGGTGGCCTCCAAGATTTAGACAACACAATCCAAGAAGCAGTGACCAGCATCACCAACGTGGAATTTCAAGATCAGACCTGGGCATAAGTTACTCTCCCTGTCTGTCTCGGGGGCCTGGGGATATGGAGAACCACAGATATTGCCTCCCCTGCCTTTATCTCTTCCCTTATCGCGACCAACGACCTTGTAGTGTCCATCCTTTCTTCTCAACCCGGAATGACATTTGATGAAGACGTAGCAGGAGCGATTAACACATGGAAGGAAAGTACAGGAGCAGAGGAGGAGCCTCAAGGTACCTCTAGGAGCAAGCAGAAAGCGTGGGATACCATCTCGGCGAAGAAAACAAAAAAAATCTCCTATCCAATGTGTACCAGGTTGCTAAAGCACGCCTCCAGGCAGCCGCCCGTTTGGAGAGTGGCTTGTGGTTACATGCTATCCCCATCCCACCTCTCGGAATTCACTTGGATGCTGAAGCGCTCCGGGTTGCCATCGCACTCAGAGTGGGTGCGTCAGTTTGTCACCCACACGCATGCAAGTGTGGTGCTTTGATGGATGCTCAAGGTCACCATGCCTAGTCATGTAGTCACAGAGCAGGCCGCCTGCCAAGACACTCAGCACTAAATGATGTCATAAAACGGGCCCTGCAGAGTGCTACCCGTGCATCAATCCTTGAACTACATGGTCTTCTCAGAGAAGACGGCAAACAGCCAGATGGGATGACCACTTTCCCTTACAAGAATGGCCGGTGCCTCGTTTGGGATGCCACATGTGTGGACACTTTCTCAATAACCAACATCACCAGAAGCGCCAACGAAGCAGGTGAAGCTGCCCGGATAGCAGAAACTAGAAAGCAAGAAAAATATCAAGTCATCGCCAGAAGTCATCAGTTCGAGCCTCTGGCATTCGAAACTTCAGGAGTCTTCGGCCCTACCACCCTCAATATGGTGAATGAAATAGGCCGCAAAATCAGAGAAGTTTCAGGAGAACCCCAGGAATCCCTCTGGCTCAAACAAAGACTAGGGATGGCTATCCTCCGGGGCAATGCCACCAGCGTCATGAGCTCAGTACAACTGGGCCATGCCACTGTGTGAGGCCCGGGCAGGAGTGGTGTATCCGTAGTCTTTCCACGGTAGGGTTTAAGAATAAACATTATTTATAATTTACATGTTTGATGTACAGTACATAAATAAAAGGAGATGTGTCGGATGGTTGAAAGCCACAGTTGCTCGCGTGTTTGGGGGCTAGCAACGCGTATTATGAAAAACATATATCCGTCATATAATTCACTTTCTCTCACTTCACTCACCCACCCCCGTAATTTACCGGAGGATAACAGGTTTTTCACAATACGTAGACGGAGGTCTTTAACAAACAAAAACATACATCCACCCCCCTCTCTCCCACACCCCAACACTCAGCAGCAGACAATGGAGCCAAGCCAGCAAACATCACCATTTGATTTGCCTAAGTGAGTGGCAGCTTGATGAAGATTAGTTGTGTTACTGCCACTCACTGCTGCTATACACATACGCACATGAGCATACAAATATATATATATATATATATATATATATATATATGTGTGTGTGTGTGTGTGTGTGCTGTGTGCATTATTGTGTGAATGACTCAATGACTCTGTGTTCGTGAATGCCAGAGAGTGAGTGAGAATGGTAGAGGTCCACCACGTCCTATGTTAATGACATATGGCACCAACATACTCTCACAAAATGGCTCCAGATCCTTACATTAAATGGAAAACGTTATTGCACTCAACTGAGATATTTTGTTTGTAATATGTAAATACGCATTTTATTCTTTGGTAACATGTCAATTCATTTAATATATAATTTTGAACAGTATATCTCCAACAGGGCCAAGTAAACAAGTGACAAAATATAGTTTGGGTGTTTTCACACCAGACACATTGTGACGCAAATTTGTTTATCGGTTATATTAGATAAAACGACATGGAACAAACGGTTGCATTACCTCACATTTTGGGTCGTCCGGTCAGACTGCCACACCAGAATATGTCTGATATAATCTGGGTTGGCAGTGTGAAAGGCTCGCTCATAATGTGAAATTATTCCATGTAATTTTTTCGGATGTAACTGATCGAACAGAATGTCTGGTTCCGGGGTTGGTATGAACACACATTTTGCCTAAAGTAACCTAACCTAACTGTAATGGCTGTGATTGGAACGTACTGATTTACCTTTTATACTGAACCCTAATAATCACGGGAAAGGGTCTATTTTGATCATACTATTTTGCTTCATTGGCTCGGCGATTTTAAGACGTTTGAATCGAACCGTTTGGCGATAGTAAGGCATTTAGCTCCAATCAGGTATATTTTTAGTTTCTCGGCGAGCGATAACGTTCCTGCAATTTAGGAGTAATTGGCCTTTGACTTGGACAGTATTTCTACCGAAAAAAGCATATTTTTTGTTGCATTGGGTCTGAAGGTTATTTCTTTGATCTTGAAGAGGTTCTTCGGAGAACTTTTTTTAAATTAGAGGGCAAACTAATATATATATTGCTAAAAAAATGAGTAACTCAATCAAAACCTTGATAATAATGAACTAAAAACTTACCATGAGAACAACAATATGGGGTAGTGTTATTACTGTATATAAACTTACTTTGCTATTGAGAACAACAATATGGTATTGTTATTACTGTATATAAACTTACTTTGCTATTGAGAACAACAATATGGTATTGTTATTACTATATATAACTTACTTTGCTATTGAGAACAACAATATGGTATTGTTATTACTGTATATAAACTTACTTTGCTATTGAGAACAACATATGGTATTGTTATTACTGTTATACAACTTACTTTGCTATTGAGAAAACAATATGGTATTGTTATTACTGTATATAACTTACTTTGCTATTGAGAACAACAATATGGTATTGTTATTACTATATATAACTTACTTTGCTATTGAGAACAACAATATGGTATTGTTATTACTATATATAACTTACTTTGCTATTGAGAACAACAATATGGTATTGTTATTACTGTATATAAACTTACTTTGCTATTGAGAACAACAATATGGTATTGTTATTACTGTATATAAACTTACTTTGCTATTGAGAACAACAATATGGTATTGTTATTACTATATAACTTACTTTGCTATTGAGAACAACAATATGGTATTGTTATTACTGTATATAAACTTACTTTGCTATTGAGAACAACAATATGGTATTGTTATTACTGTATATAAACTTACTTTGCTATTGAGAACAACAATATGGTATTGTTATTACTGTATATAAACTTACTTTGCTATTGAGAACAACAATATGGTATTGTTATTACTATATAACTTACTTTGCTATTGAGAACAACAATATGGTATTGTTATTACTGTATATAAACTTACTTTGCTATTGAGAACAACAATATGGTATTGTTATTACTGTATATAAACTTACTTTGCTATTGAGAACAACAATATGGTATTGTTATTACTGTATATAACTTACTTTGCTATTGAGAACAACAATATGGTATTGTTATTACTGTATATAAACTTACTTTGCTATTGAGAACAACAATATGGTATTGTTATTACTGTATATAAACTTACTTTGCTATTGAGAACAACAATATGGTATTGTTATTACTGTATATAACTTACTTTGCTATTGAGAACAACAATATGGTATTGTTATTACTGTATATAACTTACTTTGCTATTGAGAACAACAATATGGTATTGTTATTACTGTATATAAACTTACTTTGCTATTGAGAACAACAATATGGTATTGTTATTACTATATAACTTACTTTGCTATTGAGAACAACAATATGGTATTGTTATTACTGTATATAACTTACTTTGCTATTGAGAACAACAATATGGTATTGTTATTACTGTATATAAACTTACTTTGCTATTGAGAACAACAATATGGTATTGTTATTACTGTATATAAACTTACTTTGCTATTGAGAACAACAATATGGTATTGTTATTACTGTATATAAACTTACTTTGCTATTGAGAACAACAATATGGTATTGTTATTACTATATAAACTTACTTTGCTATTGAGAACAACAATATGGTATTGTTATTACTGTATATAAACTTACTTTGCTATTGAGAACAACAATATGGTATTGTTATTACTGTATATAAACTTACTTTGCTATTGAGAACAACAATATGGTATTGTTATTACTATATATAACTTACTTTGCTATTGAGAACAACAATATGGTATTGTTATTACTGTATATAAACTTACTTTGCTATTGAGAACAACAATATGGTATTGTTATTACTATATATAACTTACTTTGCTATTGAGAACAACAATATGGTATTGTTATTACTATATATAACTTACTTTGCTATTGAGAACAACAATATGGTATTGTTATTACTATATATAACTTACTTTGCTATTGAGAACAACAATATGGTATTGTTATTACTGTATATAAACTTACTTTGCTATTGAGAACAACAATATGGTATTGTTATTACTGTATATAAACTTACTTTGCTATTGAGAACAACAATATGGTATTGGTATTACTATATATAACTTACTTTGCTATTGAGAACAACAATATGGTATTGTTATTACTGTATATAAACTTACTTTGCTATTGAGAACAACAATATGGTATTGTTATTACTGTATATATACTTACTTTGCTATTGAGAACAACAATATGGTATTGTTATTACTGTATATATACTTACTTTGCTATTGAGAACAATGAGAGCTTCAGGAAGTTTTGTAAGTGACTGTACAATCGGCCAAATAAGTGATGTTTCGACACCAAGTACATTCTGATCAATCATTGGTATCAGCAATATCTAAACATGATTTATTCAGTTCGAGTGAGATATAAAAACATTTTCCTACCCTTACCCACCCTATTCAACATCTGACAGACATTAATACAGCACAGACCGAGCCAAATGTAATTCCACCTGATACATGACTTATTAGCGCTACCGTACATGGTAACATGTTGCTGTAAACCAAACATTGTGTCGAGCTCCAGACCAACAATAGGCAAGCCAACACATGCGGATCTTGTGTTCCAGTCATTAACCCCTTCACTACTGGAGTCGTACTTTTAAGTTTATTCTGGCTACTATTAGACAATTATATTCAGGTTAAAAAGGGCCTCCAGCCATATTAACAGCTTCGAACTATCTCGCTTAACTAAAAAGACGTCGCCGGCACAGAACGGGTTAACAAGAGGCTTAAAATGTGCCACATATACTTGTTAGTCTCATTAAAAAGCCTACGATTGTTCAACGACGCCATCCAAAGTCAACAGGTAGACACAATAAGGAGTTTTAATTATCATGATGTGCCCTTGAGAACATTCTTGGAGTGTGTATTATGGCCCATATGGGTCCATATAGGCCATCTCTAGCCATTTAAAAAAAATAAAATAAGAAAGCAAGCGGTAATTTATGGGTTCATTTTTGTTCTATTTATTTTCGTATTTGTTCATTTATTTACTGTATATTATTATATATATTGTTTTCCTATGTGGATGAGGGAGACAGAATTGAAAGAGTGACAGGGCCAAAATTTAGGAATGTTCGAGCCAAAATGTCTGGACACACGGAGTTTGAAGCAATTTAAGTCATAGGATGAGGGAAAGATGGATTCAGCTGGGAAAGAGTTCCAGAGCTCAGCTGTTGAATAGAAGAAAGATTGGGAGCATCGTTTTACTCTTGGGTTTGAGAGTTGCACAGAGTAGGGGTGGGATTGTGTTGCAAGATGAGTACCGCATATCATACGCAGAGGAGGCGGTATACACTGAGAGAGCTCTGAGGAACACTGATTATTGTGGTAACGATAGAATGGTGAGAGAGATGCAACATTGCGGCGAAAAGAGAGAGAGACTGCAGAGAATCGGTGTGTGGCTTGGAGTAAATGAGACGAAAGGCTTTCTTTTCTACTTTGTATAAAAGTGCTATGTGAGAGGATCTTCTCCACGTATGCGAACAATACTCAATTTATGGATGCACTGTGCCCCTGTACAGAGCAAGAAGCTGTGCAGGGGTAAAGAACCCCCTGAGACGGTTGAGGCCACCCAGCTTCTGGGAAGCCGTTTTAGCAAGAGTGGTAATATGCCGTCATCTGGGGTGGCTTCGGACATGTGGACAACTTCGGACATTTTGGATAAAAAGTAAAACAAATAAAAATAGAGAGAAGAGGAGTTTGGTATTGAAAAATAGATGTGTAGCATTCAAGAGGAATGTTGTAACTATATGTAGGATGAACTAATAATTTAAATTAATTAATTTAATTTGTGGTAAATATTTGTGAATATGTAACAAAGAAAACACATGTTTTTGTAAGTGTGTCAAACTTCTACTGAGCATAATTAATGGGATGTGAGGAAGACAAGTAACCTACACCAGAATGTTCTACAATTATCTGCAAGACCATACACACAGTAACTCTTTCCCCAAAGTTCATAATACACAGCCTATAGCCCTAACATTTACTTTTATTGTTTTCCAGATTTATTGGGGTGTTTTCGGACATAGTTTGGGGTGATTTCGGACATAAGGTGACATCGGACATCTAATATTAGTTACAAGGACCTTCACACAACCACTTACGCCAACAACACAACCTACACTCAATGAGAGCTCTGTGGGAAAGCCCGATCGTGGCCATGGCCTTCCTCAGGGACTCGGGGCTGTTCGGCCAGGCAGCTTAGGGAACAACAACAACAACAACAACAAGGACCTTCTAATATGAACAACAATTAGTACCTAAGTGTATGGTACTCTTACCTAGCCATACATAGCGAGCATCCGTCGAATCATGTCATCATCTGTCATCTTGCTCCCGTTTGAGTAACGCCAATTAAAGGATGCTTAAGACTGAGTAAGGTGTCAGATGTTGACATGATTTGGTGGATGTTTGCTGTGTAAGGTTAGGTAAGAGTATCATATTACATTTCTTTTCATTCACAGGAGTAAAAATGCCACGGATATATAAACCAAAGCCACACAACGAGAAAAGGAAATACAACAGTCATGTATGTCAAGACAAATTAAAGAAAGCAAAAGATGATATACAAAAGAAGAACATGAGTGTACGTGAGGCTGCTAAAAAGTGGAAGTTAAGTAAGAGCACCTTACATGACTATATAAAAGGGAAACATAGTAAACCTGCTGGTGGACAGACAGTATTGTCAGCAGAGGAGGAACAACAACTGTGTGATAGAGTGGTTACTTTGGGTCAGTGGGGATTTCCAATAGATACTCTAGACCTACGTATGCTTGTTAAATCTTACCTAGACAAGCGGGGTGTAAAAGTAAATAAATTTAAAAACAATGTACCAGGTAAAGAATGGGGTCAATCATTTCTGAAACGACATAAAGATAAACTCACAAGACGTCTCTCAGAAAACATCAAGCGAGTGAGGGCAGAAGTTTCCGAAGAGACCCTGAGAGAGTATTATGATAATTTGAAAATAACATTGGAAGGTGTTCCTCCTGAAAATATCATAAACTATGATGAAACAAACCTCACCGATGACCCGGGAAAAAAGAAAGTGCTAGTGAAGAGAGGAACAAAATATCCCGAGAGGATTATGAACACCACAAAATCCTCTATCTCCATCATGTTTTCAGGCACAGCGTCGGGGCACTTACTACCACCATATGTGGTATATAAGGCCTTACATCTATACGACACATGGACAGAAGGGGGGCCACCAGGGACTAGATACAACCGGTCACAAAGTGGATGGTTCGAGTTTGCCTGCTTTGAAGATTGGTTCAACAAAATCATCCTGCCATATGCTGAACAAAGATCTGGAAGAGTAGTTATGATTGGCGATAACCTTGCCAGTCATCTCACACCAACTGTAATAAAGGCCTGTGAGGATAATGATATAGCCTTTGTACTGCTGCCACCAAACTCGACGCACCTCACACAACCCCTAGATGTAGCAGTGTTCAGACCATTGAAAATCTATTGGCGGCAGGTGTTGGAAGATTATAAGATGAGTACAAGTGGCAGGCTGCGTGCTTCCCTGCCCAAAGACATTTTTCCATCATTGCTAACTGAGCTCCTGGATAAAGTAAATTTAACTGTAGCAACAAATTTAAAGAGTGGGTTCAAAAAGTGCGGAATCTTTCCATTAGATGCCCAACAAGTCATATCAAGGCTTCCGCCAGATCAAAGTTCTTCACAGGATGATTCACAATCAGATGCAGGAATGGCAGCCAGAAACATAGATAATTCTGTAATGAACATGCTCAATGAAATGAGGTATGGCAAGAATGCTGGACATCAACCACCTCAAACTACCGCCACAAGAAAGCGACGTTTGAATGTCCCACCAGGTCGGAGTATTGGGGCCTCAGCACTAGCTTTGGACGAGCAGCTACCTTCAACAAGCACCGGTAGGTCTACTACAGACACTGGTCGGGAAATCCCCAGCGCAAATGACTCGCCTTTTGACAGCCAGGAACAGGAAGTAGATGATATATCCGTACCGGTAAGCCAGGCTGAAAATACCGGTAATGAAGAAGAATCTCTACAGTCCAACATTGGTGATGTATCCCCTTCTACATGGGTTATTGTTAAAGTTCCGTTTGATGGTAAGAAGAAACATCGACATTATATTGCAGTCATAGTAAAGGTTCTACCAGAAATACATGTTCGTTTCCTAAAGCATGTGAAGGGCACAAGTAACGTCTCCTTTTTATTTCATATTATGATTAGTGTAAGGTATATACCCTGAAAGGGTTAATAGTATCGGGCCATTAATTAGCCAAGATGGCATCTAGTCGGCTGTGTGCCATTAGTATTTTTTTTTGGTATTAGAAAAGTGCCTTGGTCTTTCCAAATTCAGAAGAAAAGTTAACTCACTAGACCTCCATTAAGCTTAAAAAACACTCCTAGACACCCGTTCAAGATAAATTTGTAAATTTTTCAATGTTCCGGTCAAAGGTCGGTTTCTCTAAAAATTACAGGCTCGATATCGCTCGCCAGGATTGCCAGGAAAGAAATCATCGCCTACTCTTAAAATTGACAAACGAAATGGGGTGAAATGTGTTAAATTCGCCCAACTAATTGGCCAAGCTTCTGAAAATCCCAACACGAATGGGGCTAAACACGAGATAGAAGGTGGGCCAGAAAACCCAACCATCCCCCAGTCAGTCAGTCAGTAGCCAGCTCTTACTTCCACCGGGGGTAGGGAGAATCAGCAAGATTTACAAGAACGGAAAATAAGGTGACAGGAGAAAAACACAAAGAGCAAGCACACAAGCATTCAGAAGCACCAATCACTCATCAGCCCCCGACATCAACGGCTTTACCCTTCACCCTAAAATCACAGGGTCTCTATCGCTCGCCAGGAAAAAAAAATTGACATCTAAATGTCACAAAAGGTCTTGTATGTATGTATATATCTACTCAGACCTAATCCCCACTTTTCCTTTTTTTTTTGGGGGGGGGGACTCAAGACAGAGCCAGAATAGGGACATCACAACAGAAAACAATGAACACACAAAGACAAAACACAAATTCACACACATGTAGGTCATCCAGGAGAAGACCCAGAGACCCGGGTCATCAAGGTCCCTCCAGCACTTCCCAGGCCCCCGACCACCCGGAGAGGTTCCGATCTCGGTAGGCAGACATGCAGCAGAGCGAAACCACAAGCCCGCCCGCCCACCACACTTCCAGGCGCACCCTTCATATAAACCACAAGCCCGCCCACCACACTTCCAGGCACACCCTTCATATAAACCACAAGCCCGCCCACCACACTTCCAGGCACACCCTTCATATAAACCACAAGCCCGCCCACCACACTTCCAGGCGCACCCTTCATATAAACCACAAGCTCACCCACCACACTTCTATGCGCACCCTTCATATAAACCACAAGCCCGCCTACCATACTTCCATGCGCACCCTTCATATAAACCACAAGCCCGCCCACCACACTTCCAGGCGCACCCTTCATATAAACCACAAGCCCGCCCACCACACCTCCATGCGCACCCTTCATATAAACCACAAGCCCGCCTACCACACTTCCATGCGCACCCTTCATATAAACCACAAGCCCGCCCACCACACTTCCAGGCGCACCCTTCATGCGCACCCTTCAAATAAACCACAAGCCCGCCCACCACACTTCCAGGCGCACCCTTCATATAAACCACAAGCCCGCCCACCACACCTCCATGCGCACCCTTCATATAAACCACAAGCCCGCCTACCACACTTCCATGCGCACCCTTCATATAAACCACAAGCCCGCCCACCACACTTCCAGGCGCACCCTTCATATAAACCACAAGCCCGCCCACCACACTTCCAGGCGCACCCTTCATATAAACCACAAGCCCGCCTACCACACTTCCATGCGCACCCTTCATATAAACCACAAGCCCGCCCACCACACTTCCAGGCGCACCCTTCATATAAACCACAAGCCCGCCCACCACACTTCCAGGCGCACCCTTCATATAAACCACAAGCCCGCCCACCACACTTCCAGGCGCACCCTTCATATAAACCGTCTCCCCGGGCCAGGCGCCAAACTAATAGAGAACATCTTAAAATCTCAAAACTATTGGGGCTAAACGTGAGGGAGAATGGGATCCAGAAAAAGCAACTACCTCCCCCTTATCGAATATAGACGTGTGTAATTTAGATAATAATTGGTGGCCAACGTCAACTCCTTCCTAAACTACAGAGCTAAGACCACCAACCATACCTTGTGTCTGTGAAGGTCGGGGGTAAAGGCATATAAACAAGATACAGCGACAAAGAAGAGGCAGCACGGTAAAGGAGGCACGGAAATATATATGAATCTTCACCAACCAATATCGAAAACCGGGGAGACGGAGGAGGAAAGGGGAGGGAGGAAGGTAAAGAAGGTGAGGAGGAGGAGGATAGGGAGGAGAGGAGAGAGAGAAGGAATAGTAGCAGGAGTGGAAATAAGAGAGGGAGGAGGAGGAGGAGAAGGAGAAGGAGTAAAAAGAGGAGAGGAAGGAGAAGAAAGGAGAAGTAAACAAGGGAGGAGAACACCTGGAAGAGGAGTTAGAAAAGGAAGATGGAGTAATAGAGAGTAGTTGGAAGAGGAAAAGGAAGATGATAGGTGGTAGGGAGGAGAAGGAGTTCAAGAAGAAGGAAGTAGAAGAATAGAATATAATATAAGCTACGGAAAGCGAAAAGAAGAATATGAGAAGGACGAGGAAGAAGACAATAAGAGAATATAAGGTATGGACTGGCCTTAGTAACTACAGTATTCAGGAAAGCGATATTTGCTAACAATCAACAATATGAAAAACAAAATCCCAGGCCCTGACATTATTTCTCCAAGAATTCTAAAATAAGTGAAAACGAGATATTTAATCACTCTCCTCTCTGTTAAACAAGTCATTAAGCATTGGAAAATTCCCAACATTGGCTAATGTTACAAAATACTTTTATGGGTAGTCAAATGTATTCATAGGGTTAACTGTTGACTCTATATAAGGCTGACTGAAGGTGTCGATGGCCTTAAGAGATGTATATATATTATTTTAGTTAAAGGTTGATTGTAGATGTTGATCTCAGCTTTCAGTTCTCTCTGCTTGTAGTTTGATAGATTATATTAATTAGGTAGATATTGTATCGCTGCCACCATCCCACTTATAACTTATACATGTGATAGATAGGTAAAGGGGGAAAATAAAGATCTCTGGTCCAAAACCACTTTGACATATATTCAAGTACAAACTGAAATATACAGAGTACTACTTAAGTAAGTGAGATAGTCTTCCCTATATTGAGAGGGAACTCTAAAAGGCGTCTTGTCTGGCCTGTGGTTCAAATCTATCTGCCCTTACCTAGCTCTCACACCTTCTCACCCCCTCTCAACCACACCTATATTTCACCATCCGGTTACAAGATGGCGTTGAGGAAGGTACAGGGAATGTTGAGCTAAGCTTTATAGGCTGTAAACAGATATTGACTCATGACATTCTGACAGGGAGTTACAATGGATAACCTCGAGATTGTACAGTCTCCCACCTAAATATATGGACACTGTAACTAAACTTCTTAAAATTATATGATAGTTGGATATAAAGATTTCATAATAAATAGTATAATCTTGAGATGTAATACGCCCCCACTAAAATGCTTGCTTCCCACAGCAAGGTAGCACTTCAAAATATATGAGAGTTAAGCAAATTACAGTTAAAATGAGTAAGGTTTGAATCTAACTAACTCCATACCTCGCACATTACTTCTCGGCCCCCCATGGTCACCTCGCAGCCCCCTGCAACACGTGATTCATCATTGGCAAACGAACAATGTCTTGGTAACTACCGAATGCAAAGGTAGGCCTAATAGCGAAGCAGGCGGAAGTACATGAAGCTACAATGAATAAACAAGATGTATAATTTCCTACTAGTAGGGTCATTTGCTTGGAATCCGTGACCATTTTGTTCCTACCTTTTTCTCTCGATGGATTTGACAACCTGAACCATTTTAAAGGAAAATTAGCTCCTATGAAAAATGACGGCTAACTCTGCTAGAGCCCAATATTCAAAATGGCCGCCAACGCCATCTTGAAAAACATGAAATGTAATATCTCTGGCATCAGATGAGCTACAAGGATGAATGAGGTGTCCTTTTTCACTAATTCTGGTATTACAAATCCACTGGAATGGTTATTGTATTGTATTGTATTGTATATTGTATTGTTATTGTATTGTATTATACTAATTGTACATACTAATCTGCCACTTCACTGTCACTACATGATTCACTGTATGAGCCACTATCAGAATCACTGTCCTCACTTTCGCTGCTATCATCACTGTTGTTCTCTGCCTGCGGTGTATATCTAATATTACTTTTTTACTGTTTCAGATGGATCGCATGCCCATCTGATGAAAATCGCCGACTTGTGAAGTGACCGAAATAATGGATAATAGAAGAGAGAGTGAAGAGTTACCAGACAAGACATTAAATGAATACGAGTGCATTTTACTCTGTGGTAAGCGATGTACCGCAGATGATCGTTTGGAAAACATTACACCTGAGAAGTGGGAATCCATCTGGGAAAAGTCTTTACAATGGAAAGAACTTGATAAGTTTCAACATATACATGAAAATGTGGATTAGGAGAAGGGACCAAAGGGTCACTACATGCATAGCACTTGTTACGCATCATTATCCAGCAAGCGCAAGTTCTCTCAAGCCAAAAAATGCAAACACAAATCCGAGGATCGTCTTGAAAGAGATGAAGCATCAGATCAACAAGACCCTTCCCCAGAGGCCAGTGCACCTAAAAGGCTCCGCTCCAGTATGGGTGTCCTTCACGATAAGACTCTATGTGTGTGATGCATGAAAGGGGCATACAAGAGTAGTGATCGTAACAAGCAGATTTTACCATTCATGGCACCCTTCCACATCCAAATGTCGTTCATCTACACTATATACAAGAGGTTTAAGGGATCTGGCATCTCAGATGTGTTGGTGGCAGCTGGTGTTATAGCAGATGGGTCTGTTGATCAGGCCCTTCGTGGAAAACATGTTAAGCGTGGGGTTCGCTGCTTGCGACTATTCTACGAGACTCTGGTCCACCATGTCATAGACAAACGTTTGGAAGATTCCCCTCTATCTGAAGAAGTAAAGGCATCCCTTGCCAAGCTTCGACATCCGATTGATGCACAGGAACTTGCAGATGAACATGCAGAGCTAGAGAGAAATGCTGAGCTGAAGGACCTCGTTGATGCTCTCTTCAAGGACTTTGAGGGTGCCCCACAAGCAGAATACTGGATGTCATTCATGGAAATGGTTGAGGTTCTAACTCAAAATAGCCATGCAATCAGAACAAGCAACTGGACTGAGTTCAAGTCCTCACTCAAGCTCATGCTTCCTTTGATGCAAATCTATGATAATGACAAGTATGGTCAGCATCTCCCCGATTTCACCGCAGTGCTTGATACCCTTCCTGTCGATCAGGCTGCATTCATGGAGAGTGGTATGTTTGCACAGTCAATAACAGGAAAACCATATTCGTGTGTCGCCCTCGACATATGGATAGTCAACAATGAATAAGGGCTCTAAGCTGAAGTCTGGTTGGTTGGCCATTCTGAACAATGAAAAGCAGCTCCTTTCAAACACTCAGAATGTGAATAACATCAATCGGGTGAGAACAAAGGTCCATCGCCAACCTAATCACAAGAAACAAGGAAAAGGGAAGCATGCTGATTCCTCGTCGAGTAAAATGAAGAAGGATGAACAAGCTGTACAGGATATAAGCGCATGTCTCACTGAATTCAAGTGTGATCCATTTGACCATACAAACAAGACACTTCGATCCCTACAGCCAAGAATCCCAGCCTCAGACGCTCTCGCTGCCGACTTGAAATCGGCAAAGGAGGATGGCACAAGCAAACTGAAGCAGTTCTTGAATGAGAGAGTGTATTCCAAGACCAAGTCTCTCAATGACAGAGTTCCCCGTAGCAAGCGTTTGAACTTTTCAACTCAGGAATTGAAGAAAGCAGATGGTGAGAAACTGAAGGGAAAGACTGAGGAAATGGAGCGTAATGCCTTGGCCTCTGTTCTCGGACTGGTTGAAATGAGTGGTGCCCTCAAACTTCAAGAAGTCCTGCAGCATCGTGTTACAGCCGAGTGCCTTTCCATCTTCAACGTCAATGGAACCATCCGTAAGGCACAGAAATGCAAGCTTCAACAAAAACTAACTATGATTGTCATTCCAGAGCCTGATGTATAGACGTCTATTATTGATATGGGCCTCATCTGGCGCCTAACAACTCCTACCATTGAAGACAGAGAGAAGGGAGACGGTACCAAGTATACCTGGGGAGATTATGCAGAGAAGTTGGTGCACTTCGTTCTAACGAGACACAAGCATGCTGAGTGCATCATTTGCATCAATGATTCATATGATCAGAATTACACAATCAAGGACAGTGAGAGAATACTGCGCCAAAAAACCTGCCAATCAGCAATGTCTTCATGAAGACAGAAGATAAATTTCCTTCTAGTAAAGTTTTCCATGCACTCATGGGTAAACCTGAGAACAAAATCCGCCTTCAGGCATTTCTTCAAACGGAATTCCAGAGAACAGCAGCAACAACTAGCACCGAGATCATCTACTGTGTAGTTGGCAGCACTGCAAAGAATCTCACCACAGGCAAGCTTGTGCCAGAGCTCACATGCTCCCATGCAGAGGTAGATACGGCAATGCTCACCATATATAGTGTGCTCCGGTCAGACAGATACACAGCAGCTGTCGTTCTTGACACAGAGGACACAGACAACTACATGCAAGCGGCATATGTTGCTCAGAAGACAACAGGAATCCTGTGTGTGAAACGCAAACGTCAGCTTATCGATGCCCGATGTTTGTGCAGTGAGGTAATGGCTGCATCCATCACACCACTTCATGTCCTCACTGGGTGTGACCACAACTCTGGCTTCTATGGAGCAAGCAAGAAGCTCATCGCAGATCATCTGGAGAAGTCTAAAGAGGCACACGACCTGCTAGCAGCATGTGGTACACAGCTCCTAGTCACAGAACAGGTCATCAGTGATTTGGAGCGGTTTGTCATTCGATATGTCTATGGTGATACCAAAAGCAAGACCCTGGGAGATGCGAGGGCAGCGAAGTGGAGAGGTCAGAAGAAAAAAAGCACTATCCGACTTGTGACTGACTTGGACAGTCTCCGTCCACACTTGGAGCGTGCAAACTAGCTTGCATATTTGCAAAAGCATTACCAGCTCCAAAGTCACCCCTCACCGATCGGCCATGGATGGCATCTTGTAAATGGCCTATGTCTGCCTGTCCGTTCAACCCAGCCCCCACTTCCCCCATCCATACCACTACCTACAAATCCGCAGGCAGAGAACAACAGTGATGATAGCAGCGAAAGTGAGGACAGTGATTCTGATAGTGGTTCATACAGTGAATCATGTAGTGACAGTGAAGTGGCAGATTAGTATGTACAATTAGTATAATACAATACAATAACAATACAATATACAATACAATACAATACAATAACCATGCCAGTGGATTTGTAATGCCAGAATTAGTGAAAAAGGACACCTCATTCGTCCTTGTAGCTCATCTGATGCCAGAGATATTACATTTCATGTTTTTCAAGATGGCATTGGCGGCCATTTTGAATATTGGGCTCTAGCAGAGTTAGCCGTCATTTTTCAGAGGGGCATAGGAGCTAATTTTCCTTTAAAATGGTTCAGGTTGTCAAAGGTAGGAACAAAATGGTCATGGATTCCAAGCAAATGACCCTAATATACTGTAGTTAAACAAATTACAAGTTGAAGACAAAATTTGAAAGTGGAATGGACATTTTCTGAGTATTTTGTTAGTAAAGTTATAGTACAATTATAAAAACGGATTACAAATTTAACAAAACAAACACAAATGCAAAGACAATGAACAAAAACAAAAATTGTAAAAAAGAAAAATGCTATAGGTGTTATCTTCAAACAAAATTCCAATAAGAAACCCAACAAGAACAAAAGCCCAATATGCAATGAAGTTTGGAGTAAATACAAGTAACAAAGCAAAGTAATACTGACATAAAAACAAGGTGAAAAATTAAAATATACAGCTGCCAAAAAAAATATATATATCCTAGGGAAAATTCATACAAACACAATTGTAGTAAAATAAAATAAAATAATATTCCTACCCATAGGAAAACCCACCAAATAGCAATAAACACAACTCCACAAACCCTTGATATGTGTCTTTAATACCGGTACTATCTAGTTTATATATATAAAAAAAACACAAAACCCTCAAAAAAAAAAAAAACATTTCAATGTAAACTCAATGAAATAGACACATCAATATGTAACGCAGCCATTCACATCCCGTGGTATGCAATATGAGTACCATCCAAGCTTATAATAAAACAAATATATATAAAATTTGCAAGTTTGATAAAACCGAATGAAAAAAAAAAAAAAAAAACATAGTTAAAATCTGATGTACAAAAATTAAAAGGAAGAAACATCTTATCTATAGGAATATGATATATATCAATATTAAACACAGCAAGCCACAATCCCATGGTGTGTAATATAATACCTTCCTAATCTGAAAAAAAAAAAATTTGCGCAAATAACATCACATAGAATATTCAACTAAAATTGTAATAAATATTTTCAACCGGGAGCTACCCGTTTTCCAAAATAATGCATTTCCTATGGCCAATCCTAAAATATATATCATACAATCGTCGAAGCAAAACCTCAGTTTCAACTTAACTCCTCCAGACATATATGACACGGTAGCGTCATATGACCGAGTGCGCCAAAAACTCATATGACGCTAGTGCGTCATATGGACTTATCTCCATGGCTCTCTAATAAGTTATATGACGCTCTAGCGTCATATGGAGCTCAGTAAGTTCGATAAGTTAGCTTACGATAAAACCGTTGGTGGCAACCTCAGCCACCTCCGATAATTCTAACGGCCGCAGTGTTGTTGAGAGTGTAGTGCGAGGCGGTGGCTAGGATACCGAGCTCCCGCCTCCGTGGACTTACTGGAACATAATATGTCTGAAGGAGTTAAGTGTACAATTAATTCCAAAATAAGTACATTAGCACTCAAAGAGCGGATGGTAAGGTATTTTACACCGTGCCGCCCAGCGGGCATAATCCCGAAATATTCGCTCACTTTCACTCGCCCTAGCGCCGTCACTATGGCTCAAATGCGAACGAAACGGTCATTTTTGGAACGAGCAATTCTTCGTCTCCCCATATATGTCTATTCTGGATGTTGTGAGTGAGTGTGGAGGGTGGGAAGAGCCGAAGAGGTGAGGAAGAGGAGTAACTTTTTGGTCGGATGCGTTCGCTTTGCCCTGACTTCGGCCTCCCGCGCGTGTACTATTCCTTTGGTAATCAGTCTTATTTTTCTCTTATTTTTCTCTTATTTCTCCTTATTTCTGTATTCTCTGTATTCTCTCTCTCTCTCTCTCTCTCTCTCTCACTCCTCCTGTCTGTCTGTCTGTCTCTCTCTCTGGCTCGCTAGCTTTCCCTCTCTCGCGCACTCTGTCTCTCTCTCTCTCTCTCTCTCTCTTCCTCATCCGTATATGTAATTCTCATTATTATCTTCTCTAACTAATCCCTCTATTTCTTTATTTGCTTGTAATATTTCTGTATTATTATATCTTTTTCACTCTCTTAAATTCAGTTTCTGTATTCTCTCTCTTTCTCATCCGTATATGTAATTCTCATTATTATTTTCTCTAGTCCCTCTATTTCTTTATTTGCTTGTACTATTTCTGTATTATTATATCTTTTTCACTCTCTTTCTTCAGTTCAGTTTCTGTATTCTCTCTCTTTCTCTCTCTCTCTCTCTTCCTCATCCGTATATGTAATTCTCATTATTATTTTCTCTAATCCCTCTATTTCTTTATTTGCTTGTAATATTTCTGTATTTTTATATCTTTTTCACTCTCTTTCTTCAGTTCAGTTCAGTTTCTGCATTCTCTCTCTCTCTCTCTCTCTCTCTCTCTCTCTCTCTCTCTCTCTCTCTCTCTCTCTCTCTCTCTCTCTCTCTCTCTCTCTCTCTCTCTCTCTCTCTCTCTCTCTCTCTCTCTCTCTCTCTCTCTCTCTGTTTCGCTTGCTTTGCAGGAAATATTTTGTTTGTTTTACATATAATATTATTTCAACACATTTCCAAATCACCCTATGGAGTAGTGTTGACGACTCATTTTTGTTTGTGGTGTTCCCAGGAGGTGTAATCCACATGTGATTGAGGTAGGCAAAAGGCAGTTATGTGATTGAGGTAGGTAAAAGGCAGTTATGTGATTGAGGTAGGGAAAAGGCAGAACTGCCTATAGCGAGTGTATGAATGTGATTGAGGTAGACAAAAGGCAGAACTGCCTATAGGGAGTGTATGAATGTGATTGAGGTAGACAAAAGGCAGAACTGCCTATAGCGCGTGTATGAATGTGATTGAGGTAGACAAAAGGCAGAACTGCCTATAGCGAGTGTATGAATGTATGTATGAATGAATGACATGGATGTATGAGGTGGACCAAGAACCAGATGGATGGATGAGATTCGAAACTTATGGATGTAATGGGTGATGTTGCTGATGATGATGAATGCACTTGTGTTTGGGTAGTGTGCTATTCCACCATATGAATGATTGAATGACATGAATTCATGAGGTACTTTGAAATAGATGAATGAATGATTGAATGAAGTTATGAATGATTGGCAAGAAGGGAGGAGGTTAGAAGTGTTCCAGTGTGTGGTAATCGGTGTAGCAAGGAATAGGACAGAGTCCCACATCACACCGACTACACTTGGACGCGACTTCCCTCCTTCTTCGGGGTCTCCTTGTCGTGTGACTGCAGACATGGCACACCTTCTTTCCGGCCTGCCGGCCAGCTTCAACTTGTGCAGGTGTGCGGTCTACAGCCACAAGCCTGTGGGTCGCGAGGTAGTCCCGGCACTCAAGGCGGCTGGGCAAATCTACGATCGCCCTCGGAACTGGTGCCACACGTGTGGTTCCGTGCTTACGGAGGATGGCCTCGATGATGTCCTTGGAGAACACTCTTACAGAGCTCTTCTTTCCTGTGTGCGTCATCCACAGGTTGTATGCGTTGAGGACAGTGACATCAAGAAGATGGAGTACGACCTTCTTGTACCATTTACAGGTCTTCCTAAGGCAGTCAACAGCAGTGATCTGCATATCACTTTTGTCCACCAACCGCATGTTCACATTATACTCCAGGACAGCGTCAGGTTTGGAGATAACAACTACAGTCCTGTTGCCTGTGACACGGTCCTGCTGGTATCTCCTCTTCCCGCTATCTCGCAATGCGGACTTGTGGTAGGTGGACAGGACATTGACTGGCTTTGTGTTGTGCCAACAAATAGCCAGTATGTTCTCACTGCTGCTCTTCTTCCAGAAGATGTCTCCTTTCTGCGTCTTCTCAAACCGGGACCAGTGTTTCCGGTTTGACCTAACAGTTCCACAGCTTCCCGTTCTCCTTGTAAGGAGATACCTGGCAAGGAGAGGAGAGGTGTAGAAGTTGTCAGTGAACAGGATACGGTTGGCATCTAGATACGGCTCCATCAGTGTCTTGACAACCGACCCTGAAAGACCCAAAGGGTCGTTCGGAATGTCCACATCAGTAGCGGTATATATGATAAGATCCAGCACGTATCCTGTCTCGCAGTCACACAGTACAAAGAATTTGATCCCGAAGCGGTGACGCTTCGACGGAATGTACTGGCGGAAAGAGAGACGTCCACGGAAGAGGACCAAGGACTCATCGATCACAACATTCTGGAAAGGTTTGAAAAACCGGCGATACCTGTAGAGGAGGGAGTTCAGGAATGGCCGTATTTTCCAGATCTTGTTGGCTCCGTGTGGTGCAGTGTTATCCACAAAGTGCAAGCACTTCAGAATTTGCCTATACTGGTCCCTTGGCATGTAGGTGTTGAACACTGGCGTTGCTATGATGTCATGCACAACCCAATAATCTAACATGTTGTGTTTCTTTATGTGGGGCATGAGCATGGTGAGGGCCAAAAACACGAGGAGTTCGCAGATGTCAATGGGTGTCCATCTCCGCATGTGGGGCGACCTCATTTCATCAGCGTCCTGGCGACCATACAGGTTTGTCTCTGTGACAATGTCCCCGAGCAATTGGTCATCAAAAAAGGCCCGGAAGTAGTCGTAAGGGGTGTCATTCTCCAAGCAGGGAAAGGCAGGCTGGACGCCATTCGGTGCCTTGTGAAAGAGGGGTGGTTGACCAGGCATATCCCGAGGCAGGCAGTCCTGCCACTGAAAGACAGGTGGTGGTACCGGCCTCCTGGCCCCTCCTGGGGGACCTCCTGGGGCACCTCCTGGGGCACCTCCTGGTGCACCTCCTGGTGCACCTCCCGGGGCACCTCCTCGGGTACCTCCTCTGGCACCTCCTCGGGCCCCTCCTTGGGCCCTTCCCCGGGCACCTCGCTGTGGCTGTGCCTGCTGTGGCTGTGGCTGTCCCTACTGTGGCTGTCCCTGCTGTGGCTGTCCCTGCTGTGGCTGTCCCTGCTGTGGCTGTTCCTGCTGTGGCTGTCCCTGCTGTGGCTGTCCCTGCTGTGGCTGTGCCTGCCCGTCATCAGAGTCGCTTCCCGGCAGCGGGGATATCCCGGCTTCCGGCGAATCGGGAGAGCTTGGGCCGGCATCGCTTTCCTCCAAATCCAGCCGACGCCTGGTCACCCTCGTCCGCGACATCTCGGGTGGCGTTGCCAACACGGGGGGATGTGCATCTGCAGCTGGCGGAGAGGTCGCTGGACCAGCTTGTGCATGGGCGGGGGTAGTTGGCATCTGGTCTACCCCCGAGATGTTGGCGAGCGAAATCACTGGGGGCTCGGACACGGCGGCTCGCTGCCTGGATGGGGGGGCTTGCTGGGGGGTCAATGACCTGGTCCGTTTTGCCGGTCTGGCACTGTTACCTATGCAAAATGTGGGAATGGTATTTCATATGAGGGATGTGCAGACTCCAACTTTATAACTGTAAGACATGATTTATTTGAAAGAAAGAGAGAGAGAGAGAGAGAAGTGCCGTGATAGTATAACAATTTTACATATGTATCATATATATGATCAAATAATATATACGGTACATATGTTCCCCACAATCATATAATGCCAAGCACAAATATTCAATCTTTCGTTGTTTGTATTACCGAAAGAAATATACCGAACGCCTGAAATAATACGCAAATAAAATGCTTCCAATCAAACTCTCAATCAATTTCAAGGTCACATGCAATGTACCGTACACCCTGGTTACCGTAAGAAATGTACCGAATGCCTGAAATAATACGCTATAAAATGCTTGCAATCAAACTCTCAATCAATTTCAAGGTCACATGCAATTATAAAAAGGTATATTGTAGACCACAATCTTCGCCAAGCTTCGTTGTTGCTTGCATTATCGTGAGAAATGTACCGTACACCCTGGTTATCGTGAGAAATCTACCGAACGCCTGAAATAATACGCTATAAAATGCTTGCAATCAAACTCTCAAGCAATTTCAAGGTCACATGCAATTACAAAAAGGTATATTGTAAACCACAATCTTCGCAAAGCTTCGTTGTTGCTTGTATTATCGTGAGAAATGTACCGTACACCCTGGTTATCGTGAGCAATTTACTGAACGCCTGAAATAATACGCTATAAAATGCTTGCAATCAAACTTTCAAGCAATTTCAAGGTCACATGCAATTATAAATGTATAGGTAGACCCAGAGAGGAAGAGAGAGAGAGAGAGAGAGAGAGAGAGAGAGAGAGTACAAAGGAGTACAAAGGAGTACAAAGGAAATCAAGCAACAACAGGTCTAGTGACCCTTCTAGGTTGCTTGTCCTCCAAAACACAGAGGATCAAGTGTCCAAACAGTGGTTTAGAGTGGGTAAGGGAACATTGGAAAGGGAACTACTGGCCTGCCACTAACGTGGCAGGACTAGGAAGTTAGTAGGGGACATATGGGTTAGTAACTGAGGGGAGGATAAAGTTATTCATTTGCAAACGCAGTCAGTCGCGGGTTTGATGCGAGATATTTGTCTAGGCGGAATTTAAATGAATCAACGGTGCTGCAGTCTATAACGTCTCGGGGAAGCCCATTCCACAAGTTGACAACTCAATTGAAGAAGAAATTCTTAGATTCGTGCGAGTTAAAAGATTTACCAATAATTTTGCAACCGTTTCCCCGCGTGTAATTAGATTGGTCGATAGTGAAGTACTTACTACAGTTCATATTGTCGATGCCTTTGATGATTTTGAACACTTGAATTAAGTCGCCTCTTAATCTGCGCTGGGTTAAAGGAAATAGATTTAATTCTCTAAGACGCTCTTCGTATGGTTTGTTCTTTAGGCTAGGTATCATTTTGGTAACTCTACGTTGAACTCGTTCTAGCTTGTTTATATCTTTTTGGTAATAAGGGCACCAGGATTGAACGCAGTATTCAAGAAGAGGGCGGACTAAGGAATTGTAAAGGGAGAGAGAGAGAGAGGGAGAGGGAAAGAGAGGAGGAGGAGGAGGTCAAAAACATAAGTTAGGGTGTGATTTTGCCTGGGGGGGAAGATTAGTTAGGGAGTGCCCTGGCCTATATCAGACAAAGAGAGTGAGAGAGAGAGAGAGTGTCGTGATAATATAACTATTTTACATATGTTTCATATATATGATAAAATAATATATATGGTACATATGTTCCCCACAATTATATAATGCCAAGCACAAATATTCAATCTTTCGTTGTTTGTATTACCGTAAGAAATATACCGAACGCCTGAAATAATACGCAAATAAAATGCTTGCAATCAAACTCTCAATCAATTTCAAGGTCACATGCAATGTACGTACACCCTGGTTACCGTAAGAAATGTACCGAACGCCTGAAATAATATGCAAATAAAATGCTTGTTATCAAACTCTCAATCAATTTCAAGGTCACATGCAATTATAAAAAGGTATATTGTAGACCACAATCTTCGCAAAGCTTCGTTTTTGCTTGTATTATCGTGAGAAATGTACCGTACACCCTGGTTAGCGTGAGAAATGTACCGAACGCCTGAAATAATACGCTATAAAATGCTTGCAATCAAACTTTCAAGCAATTACAAGGTCACATGCAATTATAAAAAGGTATATTGTAGACCACAATCTTCGCCAAGCTTCGTTGTTGCTTGTATTATCGTGAGAAATGTACCGTACACCCTGGTTATCGTGAGAAATTTACCGAACGTCTGAAATAATACGCTATAAAATGCTTGCAATCAAACTTTCAAGCAATTATAAAATGTAAATTGTATTTACCAACACCCACACCAGTATGTTCTTCGTCAGGAACGTCTCCATCTTGCTCAACGTCCTCTGCAGCATCAACCTCCACTTTTGCGGCACGCAAATTATGCTTGGGGTGAAAGCCTATGATCGGCATATTTTCGTCTTCCGAGTCATCCTCACTATCAAAACTATCACCCAGACCTTCCACGGTGTCATTCAACAGCCTATTAGAAAGTTCTGAAGAGTTCATCATGATATCTAGGTCCTGGGCGGTGAGCGGTGCGTGATGAGTAGGGTGGCGTGACGCACTAGGGGTGGCGGCCACCGAATCGGACACGGGCAAATCTTGACCTTCCATCACGGCTGCTTGAGGGTTACTGAGTCATGGTCATGCAGTGGGGATATGTGGGTGGGACCTTGTAGTACACCGCCTGACCACCAGGTTTCGCTTTCCACTTAAATTAGGGCGGGAATGAGCCCACGGACTTAAGTCGGGCCCCGCCACATAGTCCAATCTTTTCGATACGGACTTAAGTCGGGCCCCGCTAAACAAGGGTTAAACAAAACCCAAAATAAAACGCTTAGAAGTCAATTCAAGTACCGTACATACAGGCATTAATAAACTAACTCCTACATTTTATTTTATCATAGAATCATAAAATTCCACACAACACATATAAATGTTGAGAATACAAATAATTTTCAAAGATAGCTGTATATAATAGAATATACTAATATTTTCAAAGATAGCTGTATATAATAGAATATACTAATATTTTCAAAGATAGCTGTATATAATAGAATATACTAATATTTTCAAAGATAGCTGTATATAATAGAATATACTAATATTTTCTTTCTCCTCGAAGACCACGAACAAAAAAAATCAATATACTCTGAGAATTTTCTGTCAGTTTTCCAAGGCACTCTCTAAAAAAAAAGCATTTCCTTTTCAATGAAAATACTGCCACAACAGGGAAATTCAACATATACTGTATATTAGCCAAACTATCCAATGTTTCAGGCAAAAATACTAAATATATAGACTCACTAGGTAAAAACAAATAAAAAGTAACTTAGAAATGATCCCTAAAAAAAATATAGTCCCAAATTAGCGAACGAAAATCTACCGAAATATACAGCGCTTGACTGTAGCCAGACAGCAGAAACGAATACACTTAAATGGACAAAAACAAAATGTTAGGAAATAATTTACTAAGAAAAAAAAAGTCTGAATAAAACTGAGCGAAAAAAAAACGAAGTTAATATGAATGATTTCAAAACTAGATTACATTAAGAAAATGTCAATCAATCAAACTTCCATAATTCAAATCAAAAGAAACTCGAAAACAAAATCATGAATGAGTGTATTTCGGTAGAGTCCACAATTTGGACATTATTTTTTTTAATTAAAACCCGAAAATGAATTTTTTACAAACTCGCACTCAATTTAAGCAAATAGTATTGACCATCGTGTTAATAAAAGAAACAATATAGGCCTACTAGCGAGCGAAAGAAAACAAAATTAAAATGGAAATGATAAATTCGTAGAAATCCACAATAGATTTTAAGAATAAATAAAATCACACTGTACGTACAATAAGGATGTTGAAATGACGCACTTAGAAATAACAAAAACAAAATAACTCAATTACCTTGGATGCCGCGAGCGAGTCGAAATCGAAACGACATTAGGCCTAAGCCACTCGCGCACTTATAAAAAAAAAAGATAAGAAAAGTGTTTAATTGAAGAATATTAGAATCACTTTAAAACTTCAGATGTATTTAATTGAATTTAACTTAACCGCCTAGATCAAAATGCGGGTATAAGAAACATAAGAAAAATGAATGAACACTAGAATCATATTAAAACAACAGAATGTTCCCAACAATGACAAATTAACTCAACCGCTTAATTAGATCGACTTGCGGGAGACAAATTAGGAGAAAACAAATCTCACAGAGAAAACTATACAACGAGATGAAATGAACATACAAATTGAACACTCGTGAATATAAAGTTAGGGAAACATCAGGAAAATGACTGCATATCGAACACACTTATACACACTGCAAGAGTGATAGAGAGACTGACACATGCCGGAGTGTGTGTCAGGAGGGCGCAAGCCACATCTCACACACCTCACGTCCATATCAGTATTCCGAGATGAAGTGACATTATGAAAAGTTGGAGTTTAGATTGAACGACATGATAAAATGACCGTCATGTCACTGACGATTTGACATGTGTTAGAAAACACGCAAATGCCAGGAAAGCTCATCTCATGAGTCATAATTAGCAAATTTAATTACTCTCGCTAGACATGCGGAAATAAATTTGACCGCGAAACAATATATAGATGATTGATATTCAAAGTACACTGTAAAATTACTTTGAAGAGTAGTGATGGTAGTCAATTTTCTATACCCACCACAGCTAGGAGGAGTGAGTGGAGGAGTCAGCTCACTCGATGACACAGCTCAACTGATTCCGCACCAACGATGCAACATGATGACTCCACACTCTCCTCTCTTGATAATGTCGTCTCCCGGCAGCAACAGGAATCGCCGTAGAGATGAACTGGTAGACTGGTTGAATCTCGAAGTGTAGAAATGGTATTAACTTAACCAATTTGTGGTTTGTGGTTGGAATTTAACAGAGATAATTTGCACAGGAACTCAGGAAATAATAAATGTAGAGCTGCTAGATGATTTGTATTGTAGACCGGATAAATAATAAATGTAGAGCTGCTAGATGATTTGTATTGTAGGCCGGATAAATAATAAATGTAGAGCTGCTAGATGATTTGTATTGTAGACCGGATAAATAATAAATGTAGAGCTGCTAGATGATTTGTATTGTAGGCCGGATAAATAATAAATGTAGAGCTGCTAGATGATTTGTATTGTAGGCCGGATAAATAATAAATGTAGAGCTGCTAGATGATTTGTATTGTAGGCCGGATAAATAATAAATGTAGAGCTGCTAGATGATTTGCATTGTAGGCCGGATAAATAATAAATGTAGAGCTGCTAGATGATTTGTATTGTAGACCGGATAAAACTGGATCAAATTGTAGATGCTGGTAGAACTGGATCACCGGAAATTGGTAGAATGGTTGAATGTAGGCTTGATAATTCTTCGAAGGAACGTGGTGTAGTCGCCTAAATTAACAATTCATGTTAAAAAGGACCAAAGCTGCCACCATGTTACATAAGACTTTTATGGGTAGTCAAATGTATTCATAGGGTTAACTGTTGACTCTATATAAGGCTGACTGAAGGTGTCGATGGCCTTAAGAGATGTATATATATTATTTTAGTTAAAGGTTGATTGTAGATGTTGATCTCAGCTTTCAGTTCTCTCTGCTTGTAGTTTGCTAGATTATATTAATTAGGTAGATATTGTATCGCTGCCACCATCCCACTTATAACTTATACATGTGATAGATAGGTAAAGGGGGAAAATAAAGATCTCTGGTCCAAAACCACTTTGATATATATTCAAGTACAAACTGAAATATACAGAGTACTACTTAAGTAAGTGAGATAGTCTTCCCTATATTGAGAGGGAACTCTATAAGGCGTCTTGTCTGGCCTGTGGTTCAAATCTATCTGCCCTTACCTAGCTCTCACACCTTCTCACCCCCTCTCAACCACACCTATATTTCACCATCCGGTTACAAGATGGCGTTGAGGAAGGTACAGGGAATGTTGAGCTAAGCTTTATAGGCTGTAAACAGATATTGAACTCGGTAAACAAACGACGTGAGAAGACGGCCGTACTGTTCCGACGTGCTGGTCTCTTGTGCTTTTCATTTTCATTTTCTATTTCACGGGCTATTGCTCAGGTGGGCCATCGGGCTTGCCAGCTGGCTTTCCTGGCTAGAGTCAGTGGGACCGTGGTGGGTAGTGCTGGGGGATGAGTGTGTGTAGTGGGAGTGGTGAGGGGGATGTGGCGGGCCTGGCGGCCATGGACGATCAGTCGTTTGGTGGCCTGAAGCGGAGTCTGGTCCTTGATGAGGTCGCTGATGGCCCTCCCGGGCCTCTCAATGATGGGGCCAAGGTGCAGAGGACGTTGTCGGTGGATGGGGTGCCCGGTGTGCCGGTGGACCTGGCCCAGGGGGCCGTGGGGGGATCGGTGGGGGTGCCGGATGGCTCGGACGACGCTGACTTGGTAACGTACATTATTCATTCTGTTCCTCGGCGGCGTGTCTTTGACAATTCTGCCAGGGTTACGGCGGCTGTGGGGGCCGCTCCCTTTGGTGAGTATGTGCGGCCACATGGCATCATGGTACTGGGTCGGGGTGAGGCCCTGTGTGTCTCTCTTCCCCGCGGGGTGATTGGTATGGGGATTAGGCCTCTAGAGGAGTTAACTAGTTTCGGGGACTGGACGGTGGTGTGCCGGGAGTCCATTTCCCCGGGGGATAGCAGGTATTCCTGGGGGAAGATCGGCCCTGTTGACCCTGTCATTTCTGAGAGTGCCATCATGGGGTCCCTTAGGGTCCTGTCTGATGATCATGGGGTTGCGTCAGCGGCCCTGGAGGAGGTCACGCGGCTCTCTAAACGCGTGGAGCGGGATGGTGGAGGCGAGGGGGGTGGGTCGGGTTCTCCCTCGGTGAGTTCAGGGTGGTCCGCTTGCGTTTTCGGGGTTGCTTGCCTTCCAGGGTTGTCTTAGGCTCGGTGTGCTATCCAGTTTCGAGGTACTCTTTTAGGCTGCTACGGTGTTTCACCTGCCATTTTTTTGGTCATGGTTCGATCACCTGTCGGAATAAGGTGCGCTGTCGGAACTGTAGTGGGTTTCATCCTATGGCTTCGGGTGACCACTCGTGCCCTAATTCCCCTAGTTGTTATTTTTGTGGTGGTGGACATCGGGTGACCTCCCGCTCCTGCCCCGTTTTCTTGAAGGCTCTCGCAATCCATGAGGACTACAAACAGGAAAAGTTTGGCCTGCCTGATCTCAACCGGAAGGTTCGGGAACTGAATCCTACCCAGCGTCGGTCTCCTCCGCGTTTAGGGTCGTCTCCGGTTGTAAGTGGCTCTGCTGGCCCGCGTCTCCCGCCGAGGTCGGCGGCGGCGGGTGACCGGCTGTATGCTTCGGTGGTCACGGGCAACAGGTTTGAGGTGTTGGGGGATCAGGCGGATGACCTGGCTGTGATTCGGCCGCGTGGTGTTGGCGTAGGGGTCATGGACGAGGTGGTTCGGCGTGAGGTTCGGGTCTCCGAGGGGGCCTCCTCTGACGCTGAAGTGGTCCTTCATCGTCCATCGTCCCCGAGGCATCTGCGCCGTCGTAGTGGTCCTCGGCCTCGGCACAGGTTGTTGGATGCCTCTCCTCCCAGGGCTCCGTCGCCAGTCCCCCTGATGCTCCCTCCCCCTTGCCCGAATAATATTTCTGTCTCTCCCCGGCCTACCTCTGGTCCTTTAGCGTCTGGTGCTGGTAGTCCGACGGTGAGGCAGCAGTCTGCCCCTCCCCCCCCTGTACCTGATACATTTGGCTCGTTGGTGACGGATTTCTGGGAGTGCATAGTGTCAGGCCGTACTCTCAAGGAAGTTTGTCTCGCATTGATACCCAGACTGTTGGCTCTGTTGGTGTCCCGTTAGGGTTGCCCAGGTTATCGGAGAAGTTTCTATTGTGGAATGCTCGGTCAGTTCACCGTAAGACTCAGGATTTACGGTTGTTGGTGGAACGTGCAGCCCCTATAGTGGTAGGGCTATGCGAAACTTGGCTTTCTTCCACGTTACATTTCCGGATCCCTCATTTTAATGTGTATCGGGCGGATAGGGACTCTAGGGGTGGTGGTTTGGCTCTAGCGGTGCGGGATACGGTCCCGAGCAAGATGTTCGGTTTGCAACGGTTTGCTGGTGGAGACCTGGAGGTTCTGGCGGTGAGCGTGGCCTTACGGAAGGGGTGGGCTACTGTGTTCATCTGTTATAACCCTTGTCGGAATATTGCTCTGCCGGAATTCCAACATTATTTTAATCAATTGCCGTCGCCCTGTCTGGTGATGGGGGACTTTAATGCGCGTCACCCGTACTGGGATCCGTTGGTGCTCAGGGCATCTCGGAACCGTACTGGTACCTCGCTTTTTGAAGCGTTATTGGATAGCCCTTCCTTTGACCTTTTAACCCCACCTGGTCTCCCTACCCGCGTCGATCCGCATACCGCGTCCTCCTCCACCTTAGATCTCTGCTTGGGTAATGACCTGTTTTTAGGTGCTCGGGTTACCACGGGTCCATACATGGGGAGTGATCATCTGCCAGTCTTGATTGATGTCTTTGGGTTTTCCTCTCCTGCCCCTCCGCGTTCCCGCCCGAGGTGGAGGTTTGGTGCTGAGGGATGGGGACAGTTCCAACGTGGCCTCCGCTTGGATCCTCCCTCTCTCGCGGAGTCGGTGGGCTCGGGTGCTGCGGCCATTTCAAGGGCGTTAACTGCTGCGGCCGGTGGGGCCTTTCGGATGACGGGCCGGCCCCCTACGGACAGGCCCACTGTTCCTTGGTGGACCGCGGAATGTGCGGTCGCGGTCCGGGTTCGTCATCGGGCTTGGTCTGTCTGGCGCCGTCATGCCTGTGTAGAGTTCAAGCGGGAGGCACGGAGGGTGGATGCCCGGTGCAAACGCACTCTCTTGAAGGCGAAGCGTGGGTCTTGGGCTGCCTTCTGTCCTACGTTGAGGTTTGCCAGCTCCAGCAAGAGGGCGTGGCGTTTTGTTAGGCAGATGAATGGCCAGAGGGTGGACACTTCTTTCCCTCTTACTGTTGGCGGTCGGCTCGTCAGCGATGCGCAGGAGCAGGCAGATTGTTTGGCAGATCACTATCGGGTGCAGTTTGCGGCCCCACCGCAACTACCGGATGTGGATCGGCTGGAGTCAGTTATTTCGTACCATCTTGAATCTCCTGATCCTGACGGCCTTGCAGATCCGCTGACCGCCCATGAATTGCACCGCACTTTGGACTCCCTCCCCAAGGGTAAGGCTGTGGGTCACGATGATGTGGCGTATGAGATGCTTGCCCATCTGCCGCGGGAGGGGTTTGATGTGTTGCTGGACTTCTATAACAGGAGCTGGTCTACTGGTACATATCCGGCTCTGTGGAAGTCGGCCCTCCTCCTTCCGTTCCCTAAACCGGGTAAGGATCCCTCTTTGCCATCTTCACGTAGGCCCATCTGCTTGTTGTCGGTGGTGGGTAAGGTGATGGAGAAGATGGTTTCACAGAGGCTCACTTGGTGGCTGGAGACTAAGGCACTCCTTCCTGATGTTCTTCATGGTTTCCGCCCGGCTAGGGGCACCGTGGATGTGCTCCTCCAGCTGGAATATCGCATCCAGGATGCGTATCGGAACAAGAAGGTGCTCCTCGTGGCGTTCATCGATGTTGCGAGTGCCTTTGATTCGGTTTCCCATGCCGGGGTCCTATACAAATTGGGTATGCTTGGTGTACGTGGGAAGGTTTTATCGTGGCTCTGCAGCTACTTGCTTGAGAGGTCCCTTTCTGTGGCGGTTGGTACCTCTACGTCGCAGCCTTTCCCTGTCCGCCGTGGGGTGATTCAGGGGTCGATCTTGGGTCCACTGTTCCTGAATGCCATGTTGTCTGATGTCCCTCGGTCCCGTAATGCTACGACGATGGTGTATGCCGACGATCTTGCCATCGTCTGCTCAGCGGACACGCTCTTCCAGGCCCAGACTGCTCTGCAATTGGCGGTTGATGAGCTCTGTGAGTGGGCGAGGGACTGGGGCCTACGACTCAATGCCCAAAAGAGCGCTCTCATGTGCTTCACGTTGAAGACTAAACTCCCGGGTCTGCCTACGATTACGTTGGGGGGTGAGCCTCTCACGTATCGTACGTCACACACCTTCTTAGGTCTGCGTTGGGATGGGCCGGTATTGACGTGGAGGAATCATGTGGACTACCTGCGATCGTCTTGCATGAAGCGGCTGGGTATAATGAAGTGTATAGCCGGGTCCAAGTGGGGGACGTCTCGGGATGATCTGCTGTGTTTTGATGAGTCTTTCATCAAGAGTAAGGTGACTTATGGTAGTGCAGTGTATGGCTCGGCTTCGTCGTCAGTTCTTAGCCGCTTGGACCCTATTCATAACACGGCCCTCAGGGTGGCGTTGGGGGCTTTTTGTTCCTCCCCTACCGTGTCCCTCCTAGCGGAAAGTGGGTCGTTGCCTCTGTCCTGGTCTCGGGTGTTGACGGATTGTAGGTGGGCGGGGCGAGTTGCTACTCTTCCTGGGCATCACCCGTTGTCGGGCCTGCATGCTTCGTCAGGGGTCTCCAGGACTGCACCATCGTGGCCTGTGAAACGGCGTCAACCTTTCCTGGTGAGGAGCCTCCTCCACTATCGGCAGATAGCTGTGGACCCTCCCTCTCCCTCCCCGACCCCCTCTGTGTCTCCGGTCCCGCCGTGGGTTGATCTCACTCCTCGCATCCGGGTTACCTTCCATGAAGGTTACCGGACGTCGACGGATGCTGGACTTGCCCGGGCCTATTTTGCTGAGCTGGTGGGGTCGTGTTATCAGGGGCACTTCGGTGTCTTCACGGATGGTTCCTGCGTTCCTCCGGCCTCCTCGTCCGCGGCTGTCTACTACGAGGACCTCTCCCTCTGCCAGACCTGAAGGTTGTCTGGGCACCATCCCATCATAGCGGCGGAACTGTTTGCCATTCTTCGAGCCCTGGAGTTTGTGCGGTGTCATATTCGGCCTCAACGGGTCGTCTTGTACTCGGATTCCCAAGCCTCCCTCCATCTGCTCCTTGCGGCCCGCCCGGCTACATATCCTCGTCTTGTCTTCGCCATCCAGGTGTTGCTGGTTCACTTTTTAGGTCATCCGTGGGAAGTGGTCCTCCAGTGGGTTCCTGCGCACTCGGGCATTCGTGGCAACACGGTGGCTGATGCTGCGCCGACGCTATCGCACGATTCGGTAGAGGTTGAGTCGGTTGCCATGGATGCGAGGACGCATGCCCGGGTTGTCGGGCGGGCTAGTCGCGGTCTTTGGGACAGGGAGCTGCGGGTGCTGTTGCTACAGACGACCATGGGGAGATACCGGTGGGATTCGTGCCCCCAGCCTTGGAGTCGACACCCCCTGCGGAAACTCGATGTCTCGCTGGCCAGGCTGCGTATTGGACACACTGCGCTGTCAGCACACCTGTTCCGACTCCGCATGGTACGGTGCCCGGACTGTCGCTGGTGTGGACAGCCCGAAACCCCTGAGCATCTGGTGGAGGTGTGTCCGCGGTTCTATAGTCACAGGGTCAAACTTAGGGACTCGGTTTGCCGTTTGTCGTCTCGGGGGTTCAGCTTAGGGCTCTTGTTAGGCCACGGTGTCCGGGATGCGGATGTGTGTTCTCAGCTCTCTCGTGCCTTATGTGTCTTCCTCTTGGCGACTCATGTTGCCGATATAGTATAGGGTCCCACTGACGGTTAGTCTTCTAGGGCCAAGCAGGTGGCATCCACCCGAAGGCCCTTTAATAGTAACAACAACAACAACAACAGATATTGACTCATGACATTCTGACAGGGAGTTACAATGGATAACCTCGAGATTGTATAGTCTCCCACCTAAATATATGGACACTGTAACTAAACTTCTTAAAATTATATGATAGTTGGATATAAAGATTTCATAATAAATAGTATAATCTTGAGATGTAATACTAACTGACACCCATATAAAAAAAAAAGCAAGTAATCTCCAGGTAATTGTCAACTTTGGTTGGCTGCAGACTGATGGAAATAATTATAAGAAACAAAACAGTAAAATAAATGTAGTCGATACAAATACTTAATAATTCGCAAACACAGATTTAGAAACAGACATTTAGAAACAGAAAAATTTACTTTATTTGTTCTACGAAGGTTATAAAACATATGATTAGGAGAAAGCAGTTGATATAGTCAAAGCATTCATTACAGTGCTCCATAAGTGACTTATTAACAAAGTAAAAGCCCATTGTATAACAGGAAACACACAGAAATTACTTGAAGATTGGCTATCAGGTCATAAATGACGAGTTGTAATTATTGGATAAGAATCAGACTAGTGTTAGTGGCATTCAACAGGGTTCAGTGTTGGGACCTATCGTGTTTATAAGTTACATAAATGACATTGATGAAGGAATAAAATGTAAAACTACTGCTGGGGAAGAGGAAAAGGGGGGCCCTGGGCAGGGTGCCTCCTTTGGTGTCATGCAGAGCCATGCTCATCAAACTCCTTTGTCTACTTGAAGTCCTGGGGAGCCTCTATGCCATTCCTGGATGCTGCAGGGCAATCTTCTCTTTCCACTCCTGGGACAATTGTTTAAAATAATCGTCGCTGGGGTTCAGAAGGTCCCTTAACTCCTGGAGTTTTATGCACATCTCGTCTTTGCCCTATGAGGTATGTGGTGAATCATGGACTATGTATGAAGATTTGTAATTTTTTTAGTGGCCCCATTTGCCGGTGTAAAACATATCTTTTTCAAGATGTCCTCAAAATCCTTTGTACCTTTCAACACAGTGGAAAACGAAGATTGGTGATGGTGCAGGAGGGAGAGAGAGGAGAGGGTCCTATTCCTGTGGTTGGCTTGGAGACTTTTGTGTCTGTGGACTGTTCTCCGGGGTTTATATGGCTCAGGCCTGGATCGTGATACTGGTCTGGTGGGTTTAGCTGGACCAAACCCAGCCCAGGGGGAATTAAGGATCTGCTCGTGTGATTCTGGTATGGTATCTGTTATGTCACGCTTCTAAAGAGCGAGGTATATTCTGGTCACACTTCTCAGCTATGAGAATGATGCAGTTGTCTTCAACTTACGATGCTCTCGACTGGGCGAGGACTGACCTTAACTCTCTTTATACCAAACAAATGACATTCAACAACAGAAACACAGTGGTAGGTACAATGGTTTTATTCACTTTAACACATAGTGTCATAGGCATATACTTATTTATACACTGGGTAGTAACACAGGCTCGTACATGAAAAATATATTATTAAACACAGAGAGGCAATAGGCCTCACAAGAACAAATCGTCCAGACCAAATACGGCAAGTAACATGGAAATGGTATGCAAAGCACTGGTTAAAACTTATAAAGGATTGCTAAAGAATTGATAACTGAGGAAACGGTAGCTCCCAAAAATATATAAAGAGAGTCCGAATGAATTGGCTCTGAAGCATGAATATACAAACATTAAACACTGAGAATCTGCATGAATTAGACTCTAAAAAATGAATATATATATGTAAATTACCTCTATGATAAGTCTAAGTGATAGGTAGTGCATAACTTAGATATGCAGCAGGTACTCGCTACTGACGTGTAAAGTGTGTGTATAATATAGAGTGGCAATGTTGCATCTATATTTTCTCTTCAGAGGGCACGGGAGCCCGGACCCGAGAAAGTATCTATACACAAAGCCGGTGTAGGACAGGTGTAGTTGTTCCCCAACATACGGGATCACAGTAAGGCAAAACTCAAGGGAAGGCGTAAAGCACATTTTCGTTTACACTGCATTACACTGGCAGAGTCCTGGCACATCTAGGTCCAAACCTCACTATAACACTTGTACCACAAAACACATAAAGTCACTTCTCCTCAACCACCAGATCAAATAACGTCATTCCGGATGTCAGGTGTAAGCTCATCTGAGGTGTGGCAGGTAAGCAGACACTCAAAAGTCACTCCTTGTTAATCGTGTTTAAGATTGACAAGGAAGAGGCTTAAAAATGACTGCTTAGAGAGCCGGGGTGGTCTCTTGAACAGACTGGATGTTCCCAGTTAGTCTCGGTGACAAGCAAGGGCAATCAAGTCACACTAGCAACAATTCCAGGTGATACAGGCACAGACTCCGCAACCGTGGTTTCTCGACAAGCGTTGTAACCGACACGGGTTGGCACTGGGTTATGATCAAGACAGCAAGCGTTGTAACTGACATGAATTGACCCTCGGTTGCTAACTGATTCCTGCTTCAGCTCTTGGCTATCCCGGTTAGCATTGTAACTGACTCAGGGTAATACTGAAAGAGTCGGGCAACAAGCGTTGTAACTTACATAACCTTGTCCCCAGTATGAACTGTAACCATCCTTTCTCACCTTAGGATTTCTGTCCTTTCTTACCTTAGGACTGTCTGTGAAGCAACCAAATATTGCTTATAAGCCAGCAGGCTGAATGCTTGTCCATGGTTGATTCGGCTGTCTGGGATGTCATAGTTGGGGCATCTCCGGGCATGAAGGGCACGCTGGGAAGCTGGGATAGAGCCTTCTCTGTCTGGGATTTTGGGGGTGAAGCATCTCTGGGTAGCAAGGGCATGGCTGGTTTCGGATGATTTAGTGTGGGCTCTGGTTGGGTTTTCAGGGTTGATGCAGTTGTTGCACCTGATTGTTCGGGTTGTTGTTCTAGTTGTGGATCTTTTGAAGTCTGAGTTAGGGTCTGGTTGTAGTGGGAATCAATTCTAAGGGACATCGTAGTGGCGGCTGCATCCACGTGTTGTGGTGTCTCCTTCTCTCGCTTGTTTTGGGTAGCGATCGAGGATTGCGGGAACGTTTGATGTTCTTTTCAGGTGTGCACCTTCAAGACGGTGTTGTGGGTGAAGTTGAGGGGTCGTTAAGCGTATGGAAGGGTTATGAGATGTTGAGCATCATTTGAGGTGTTGAGGTTTTGTCCGCCATTGCTCGATAATTTGGTTTCCCCTATTAGTTTCTGCTTCATTCCGTTTTCTGCTATAGTTGTCCAGAGAGAACAGGAAATGGAGGGATCACTCTGCTGTTCGTGTTGGTCCTTGATGGTGGCAATACGCACCAAAGGCTTATGCAAGTTTGGCGCTGGTACTGCATTCCTAGGCCGCATATCAGTATCCATGCTTGTGATGGGGGTGATCCTGTTTTTCCACTTCCTGTCCCGTTGGAATCTGGGGCCCTGACTGGCTGGGCAGCTCACTGGAGTGCTAGGTGGTCGGAGATGCAGGGACATAAAGAGGACTGGGGCATTGTCTGGGTGGGAAGTGAATATGTGGCTAACATCAACCTCCTGAAGGTCCAACTCCTGGGCGTATGTTGCCATCCTCTCATGAATTCGGAGTTTGGGGGCAGGTGTATCTCGCTCTTGAGTTAGGGTTTCCTTGTCGATGCTGGGGTTGTGGGTGGCAGGGGGGCGAGGGCCGTATTGTGGTCTGGACCCACAGTAACATGATTTTTCTTTAACTCAATGACTGCGGGCTGTTATATAAAAAAATGCGGTCATCCCCGCGGCACTTGTCATATGACAATTGCCGAACATCGGCCTAGTACAAGGCCTGGGAGGTAAGCGAGTGAGTCAAAGCAGCGCTGGTCCATCCCATCCACCGCCAGACGTGTCTGGGCGAAGATTAGTGTACCTGGGAGGCATCTCCAGCTCCCCTATAGACTTGGGAATAGCAAAAAATGCTGAAAATTTCTATTTTTACCGATTTAGTGCCTTTTTTGCAATATTGTTGCACGGCAACCAGTGATTTTACAGACATAATTGAGGTGTCATTGGAAAGATCTATTCCTCTACTATAAGGAGTATATCATTGATATACATTCTAGCTCTTGTTTATACATGAAAATGTGCAGGGAATGTAGTTAACTTTTACTCCACTACTCCACTTACTATGGCTTACTATGACTAATTGTCATATGACAAGTGCCGCAGTGATTGCGCTAAAGATCATAGCTCAACAAATATCATATCCTATTTTTGTCACTTTTCAATGCATGTTAATTTGACAAATAATGCATGTGTAATTTTTGTGTTATAATTTTTACTCTATAATAGTAAACCAAACCATAACAAATATTTTGATATTAACACTTTGGCTGCGAGTATATTTCCGCCTATTTCTGCCCTATTAGGGCTCATTCAGGCACTCCTGATTTATTAGACAAGTGTCTGAATGTAATGAAATGTACTCAGCCAAAAACTAGAAGCAAATAGCTTCAAATATACACCAAAATAAACTTCGTAGCTCGCAGGCTTCACCCGCAGCACTACCATAGACATTCGCTAAAATGAGCAATTATCGCTAATGTCGCGCTACATTTACATTTGGCAGCGCTGTATATCTCGCGAGACTCTGACTCAGAGCCGCGACCGGTTGGCTTGGGGGAAGGACGTGTGGCCTGTCGTGCTCCCGCTCCCTCGCACTCGATTCTACAGGCTTTAAAAGCCTGTAAATTGCTGTAAATTGCTATGGTGTTTGGGAACGTCTCCCACAGGCAATGGGTTAAGGGGGTGATGACGTCATTTGAGTAGCTCTGCATATAGTACGTTTATACACACGCCACTAACTAGTTTATTCAGAATTTTTTCAACAGACTTAGAAATGTTACACTCATTCTTGCTCTAATACTTGCTAAATTATCTTTTATTCTTTGTAATGCACCAGATTTACCTCCACAGGGGAGGTGTGGCGGAGTGGTCTTGCCACTGGACTGGTATTCCAATGGACCCGGGTTCGAATCCCAATATGTCAATGGGAAGATATTATTGGGATGGAATTTGTGCATTACCACAGCACACCGAAATGCCAAAAAAATACCCTCATTGTTCCCTGATTAAAATAGCATTGTATGAATATTCCCATATTCAAAAATATGCTACTGGGGGGCAATGCCTAGTGAGTTAATTGCTCAATAGGTGGCGTTCTGAGAGTGAGGGCCCGAGTGTGGGGGATGAGACTGTGAAGCGCAGAGGCGAGGCGGCTTCAGAGATGGGATTGATTCGAGCCGGGGTGCTTCACGTGTCTCACTCCCTAGACTGGAACAAGACCTCATGGGCCTCATCGTGTTCAGCGGTAGAGTGTAAAGGTTATCAGCCTATGCCCGAGAGGGTGTACAGTAGTTGGGATATAGAAAAAAACAAAAAAAACAAAAAACACTCTAGACGGTTTTACCCACCCACATCCATAGACAGCACATTTTTAATCTCAAACAAAAATAATAATAACCAGCTCGGTCCAAGGGTTATCAAAACGCTAGATCCGTTCTCAAAGGTTGCTAGAATGTCACTAGATAGTAAATTAATAGTAAAAATCACTAGAAGAATACCATGATCTCTCTAATGTTGTTTTATATGGCCAAACATTCTTAAAATATTGCTAGCATTCTTAAGAAAATGCTGCTAGATTGAAATAAATACCTCTATATTTAGCAGTAAGTCAGCTAAATGGCAACACTGCTCGATCACACCATAAACCCTTCATAAAGCTATTAAGGGGTACATAATATTGTAGTGTTCCCGCAAAGTTAGCAATGACGCCCTTTTGACTCCACTGTAGCCGCACTGTATAGTAATAGTTTCTCTTCAACCAATGTATATATTATTGTACATTAATTGGTACACTTGTGTAATCATATCTAAAAATGTGTATGTGTCTACGAGCTTCCTATTATGCAGTTATTATATCACACCGAATAGTATTTGGCGTTTAGATATTATTATGCTGAATCTATGGTCGAAGATTTAATCAAATATTCATAAAGTACCCTAGAATGAATTCAAGCAAAGTAAAAACAAATCTGGCAGCCGTTGGAAACTTACTTTGAATTGAAAAGACGAGTCCTAATTTCCAAATAGAGTATTTTATCTGGCTATTTATATTTGTTATATTTTTACCAATGTTATCTATTTTAATTTACTAATATATAGAACATTATGTAATAGGTAAGACATCCCTTCATTTTCCATGGGGCTATATATTATTGTAATACGTTAGAGAAACTGGCACCCCCACAAATAGCAGGACAAATACAGTTGGTTTTATTGTAGGTGTTAACCTCTGGGCTGTGCAGCCCCTGTAGTATACACCATACCCCTGTGCGTAGGTATTATGACTCTTTCCTCTCTAAAATCGTTAAATTAACATAAATATAATTAACACTTATCCATATGAGCCTATTTTACGTTAAATATGAAGATAGTAACATGTGACGACAAGAAAACAAGTGGGAATAGTGTTTATATGGTCAAAATCGCGATAAACATGGAGCGGCCCATTCATGAAATGTGGAGCACAGTGAGGCAACCCCTCCTCTTGCGAGCTCTGGAGCATGACTGACAGTCTCACCCCACCATCTACCTCTGCCAACACACTCACTAGGCACATAACCACACCCTGCAATCGGCTTTGCTAATGTTAGCACGAAAATATACCAAAGAATAAGGGAATAACAGGGAAAATAGGTGATAATTGAAGGGAGGGGGGCGGGAAAGGGGGGAAGGAGGGGACTTTGACAGATGTGGAGAAGTGATATGAGGTATGGAGGGAAAAACAAAATTCAAGTGCTACTGGGGATTTTTAAACATTTTTTTTTAGGCCTTGGATCTTAAGAGTCTCCCTGCAGTCGCCCAGTAAAACCTCTTAAGAGCCTCCCTGCAGCTCCCGGGTTAATATGTAAATATAGGTACTCTTGATTCCACAGCTGACATCACTTAACAAACAAGTATATGCTTACATTTAATTATATAAGATACCCAGCCTACTATAGGTAGCGACAGTGAACTTGACAAATAATCTTGACCCCTTAACCCACTGAGCCCCAGCGACGCACTGTTTGCGTCGTCAATGTATTTTTCTGCCAACCCCAGCGTCACATACGTTGCGTCACTGTTAATTACTCCGGTCCTATGGCACCTAGAGGGCTCAGATTTGTATGGGAACTGTGTAAGTATCCCACGCAACAATGCCGATGGTTGAAAACTCTCAAAGTCCAACCGCGTGTGCGTGAGCGCGCAAAAACCAGTTTTTGCCTGTTTTTGCCTACCCATTTCCCCATGTTAACTCCGACTTTCGGGCGCACCGTAGGACCCTTTAATGACCTAGGGGATCGTTTTTTTGTGGGTTTTCCTTCATTCCTAACCCATTCCTGGTGTTTTCTGGAAAAAAACTTTTTTCAAAACCTACCGGTCCTGGGTGGTACATTTATTATTAACTAGCTGGGGCTCAGTGGGTTAACTTCTTATAACTCGATATTGAATGAAAGCAATCAGGATAACGTTTCTATCATTTACGAAAAGAGTCTACCAGAAAATAGGTGTGGATATTTACACCCAGATTGCTCTAGGCCCTTTTGAGTTACAGAGATGTCAGGGATCAAGTTTATTGTCAAGTTCGTTGGCGCTTCCTATAGTATAGGGATATATTGTACACTAGGATGCCATAGTGTTTAGCCCACTCATAATAATTCGTGTTCCTCCTATTTATTTATTTTTGATGCAATTATAACTATCTGGATTAAGCTTTGGAGATAACTTGTTTTTCAATAAATAGTATATGTGGTTTTGTAGTTGATTTATCGAAAAATATATTCATAATTTGTTTTACAGATATATACTTCCATAGAGCCTATGGCATCTGAGTGTACATTGACAATGCCGATTGTGAGGATATCTGATTTGTTTTCTTCTATGTGAGTGAGGAACACAAAAGGCAGAACTGCCCGCGAATATCCCCCCCCCATCCTCACACACACACACACACACACACACACACACACACACACACACACACACACACACACACACACACATATACACACAGAGTTGACAGAGTGACAGGGCCAAAATTAAGGGACGCTCGAGGCAAAATGCCTGGACACACAGAGTTTGTAACAATTTAAGTCATACGATGAGAGATAGACTGATTCTGGGAGAGATTTACGCAATCAAGTTTTACATTTGCTATATAATGGCTACTACTTAAACAGGCTTCACAACTTTCAATATAACAAATGTGGTTAACCTCTTATTTGGTAGTAGCTTTGGATTATCAAACTTCTTATATGCTCACCCACTCCAACCACTGCCCATCCTAGTCCTTTACTATTAACCCTTTGAGTACCAGCGACGTGTGTTATATATTATGCTCGCTATAATTAGACAATATTATAGGTTTGAGTCCCGAAGGGAAGAATGAAAAACCTAATATTAGTAGTGGCTCCGGAATCATTGACGAACTGCCTTAACAAAGTTATGGCCTCTCTTTGAACTTGTTGCTCGCCATTTCAAATGTCCCACCTAGGAACCCAAACAATAGGGATTAACCATATCATCGTGAGCGAATGCTCAAAAGACTCAAAGACTCATCATGTATGATGTGGATGCCACTACTGAAGAAACCGATAACAAATTTGGTAAAAATAAAAGATATAAGAATAAACTTGATCTACCAGTATTGCAATTCCCGACAGCCTGATGTTCTAAAGCGGCATCCCCTAGCGTCAAGCGCCGCAAGTAGCCCTCAAATGATATATTAAGACTAAATTATGCATCTAGATTATGTATATACAAATATTATGCATCTAGATTATGTATATACAAATATTCAAGTATACTTATATCACAAAATATAGTATACTAAAAATAAATGTTAGTACATAGCATTACAAAATAAATGTTAGTACATAGCATTACAAAATAAATGTTAGTACATAGCATTACAAAATAAATGTACTAAAATTAGATTGCATTCTTCTATAGACTTAGTCTAATAGGAAAATATCAGATAATGATTACCCTATCACAAAAATACTTAACTTAAACACACACATGCAAGGTACGGGAGAGGTATCAGCTGCTGACCCCCCCCCCCCCTCCCCCCACCCCTCCTTTTCTACCAACAGAACAACAATGCTTAAACTTAGACCTTCTGCCTTAGCACAATACAGTGTAAATGTGGTTTAGTTAAGTTCACGGACAGGTACCGCGTCAGAAAGGTGTGATTAGAGGACCATAAGTTGGTTTGCTGGATGTCATCCAAAGATTAATTTTTTAAGAATCTGAGCAAAGTTGCCCACTTACCTAAATTATGTGCTCGCCAAATAGAGCCAGGGTTACTATCTCTAAATTACTTCCACCAAAAGAGCTGCTAACTGCCACTTTCTAAGGCGTGTACCTGTCTTTGAAACCCATAGCGCCACGGCCTGTAGAAGCGGGGCCGCACGCATATACAGGGAAAGCGACTTGACTGGGCACAATAAGTGGTGACTATCGCCGCGCTTGAGGGCTGGGACCTCGAATTTAGTAAAGACATGATCAGCATGCTCATTCTTAGCTACAAACTTGGGCGTAGGCGCTATATATACACTCATATCGCGCCACGAGAACCGAAGACATGACGGTTCCGAATTCATCGCTGCCAACTCAGAGACCCGGTTACCTGTGGCCAAGGCCATAAGGAAAACTGCCTTTTTCAAACGTAACTCAAAAGATGGGTTACGACAAAACTTATGTGAATGAAGCATTGAAAGAACTAGATCTAGTGACCAGGTGGGCATGAGTTAGCGCGGTCGTGGGCGGAGCCGGAAGCATGCTCGCATGAACCCCTTCTCCTCCGCCACCGGCACAGACAGTCCTGTTAAATAAAAAAAAGGGCTTTCTAATAGCCATGAGGTGATTGTTTAATGTGACAGCTGACAATGATTTTTGTTCAAACAAATAATCTAAATATTTAAAAAACAAGGACACTGAGCTCAGTTTCTGTAATCCAAGTAGTAAATGCCTTCCAGTGTGATTGGTACAGTCTTTTGGGTGGAGGTAGTATATCAATTAATCAATTTCTGAGTCATGCTCTCTCCAAACTGGGTTAGCCATTTAGCCTTCTGAATGTCCACAAGACAAACGTTAGTGAGGTCTTTAGGTTTCCAATCGTGTCTAAGTGGAAATACGAGATCGGGAGCGACACCGGGTTCTCGCACCACGTCTTCAATTGCGCGTACCAAACTTGGGCCGGCCACGGAGGTGCTATCATCGAGACCATGCCCCGATAATCGCGTAATTTGTGAACTACTTGGCACATTAAAGATGTGTCAGGTGGCAGAAACAGATAAATGGAGTTCCATTTGTTCCAGTCCCCCTGAAATGCGTCTGGTCCTCCTGCCAGGTTTTTCACCCAGCGTGTGAGGAACTGAGGAAGCTTGTGGTTCTCCTCTGACGCGAACAAGTCCACTTGTGGATGGTATGGCCCGGCAATCATCTGTTGACAGATGGTTTACTTGAGGGACCATTCTACTAGTGTGTTCCGTCGCCGTGACAGAGCATCTGCCCAGACGTTCGCGACGCCGTGTAGATAAGTGGCATGGAGATAAATGTCTAGCTTTTCGGGTATGAGAAATATCTCTTCCGACAACCTTTGTAACACTCGAGATCTCGCTGAGCCCTGCTTCTGAATGCATGAGACTGCGTTCAGTTATCCATCCTGAAGGCTATTGACTTCCCACTAGAGTTAAGCCGTGCTCCTGCAGAAAGAAAAGTGGCACTAAAAGTTCTTTGGCATTGATATAAAGGTCTTTGTACATGGACCACAGACCCTAATATTGGTTGCCCAGATTCGACTGGTACCCCCATCCCAGGGTACCGGACGCGTCTGTGTCCACCCATACCGTCGGCGGAGGAGTTGTCCATGCCATTATTGAGTGCAATACTTCTGGCTTAGCCCAGTGCACCAGTAGGTTGTAGATTAACTTTGGGATGGGCCATAGTTTTCCCTCCGGCAAGAGAGGGAAATGCTTATTTCCCTCCAAAACGATCCTCTTGACCTCCAGACGTCCTAAAGGAACCGTTAATCTGATCCAGTTGAGGGAGCCCACCAGACTCCCAAACTCGCCTTGTGATGGTCAGACAGTGCAAGAATCAGAAGAGTTTCCTGTGAAACCTCCGCCGGCTGTCAGCACTCTGGCTCAACAACAAATGATCGGTGTCCCACAGTCGGCCCACCCACTGGATAGCTCTCGTGGTAACAAGGTTGGACTTTGCCAAGTATACCTAGAACCCCAGAGCTTGAACATGAGTAATGACTAGTTGTACATTTGCTACCATCAACCAATCGTCTAGATACCACATAATCTTGACTCCTTGTTGAAGCAATGGTAGCACAGCCTGTCGTACTAGTTTTGTGAATATACGAGGTGCAAGATTAAGACCAAAGGGCATCCTTTGAAAGACAAACGTTTGATTCCCTTGGCGCCGAGCAAGGTACTTTTGAAATTGTTTGTTTATGGGGACATGCCAGTAGGCTTCTGTGAGATCTAAGGAGTACATTTAACCTTGTGCTGGCAGTGTCAGCCTGAGCTGATTCACCGTCAGCATCCTGAATGACTAATTGTGAATATAGTGGATCAGGGCAGACAGGTCTATGACCGGCCTCTTCTGATCGCTGTCCCTCTTTGGCACCAAGAACAGCCAGGATGCATAAACTAGGTGGGCTGATTCGACCTGAACCAGTACGTGCTTATCTACCATCTCCTGAATTAGCTTTCCCACCTCTAATGAAACGTGATTGATCTCTGATGGTTGATGTAAGTGAGGTTGCCGGGTCCACCTCCAGGAGAAGCCCTTGCGCAATACTGTTCTTGCCCATATCCGGCGGTGCCATGCCCGATAACATGCACAAAAGCTTCCAGTTTTGAAACTGGTTTTGTCCGGCAGAGCTACCCTCGGATCCGACATGCCCTGCCTGGGCCCTGGGAGTGCGAGAGCATTGTGGTTTCTCAGTTTTTTTACTGGGAAGGGGTTGACTCAGTTGACTGACTAGTTGAATGAGAGGCTTTGCTATCATTGCTTGACTTGCCCTTCGATTGACCTCGGTACCACCTTCCCCTGCCCCTAACCTGACCTCGGCCCCTGACTGAACCACTGCATCCAGGCCAGGGTTGAGGCTTGCTAGACTGTGGTGACTGAAAAAATGCACGTTGATGACTCTTAGACTGCACTGATTTATGTCCTGACTCACTCTTCGATTTGGAAGCAGTGGCGCAGTGAGAATCTAATAAGCAATTAATAGAGTACCAAGCATCTGTGGAGGCAAGGGTAGGGGTTAGCACATAAGATAAAATCAACCTCCTACCAATCTCTTCCGGAAGTTTCTTGATGAGATACACCCTCAGGTCTTGGCCTACTCGCACGGCCTCAAAGAGAGCCAAGCGAACATCCCCAAGTGATTGAACGGAATTCTTCAACAAGGAATTAGGAATCGCTTTGATAACAACGTCCAGAACGTCACCAGCTTGATTCTTGGCCTCACTCACCTCCACAAAGCAATGTTCCGGCACAGGGATATCTCCCACGCCCGTAGGCTGCGCGACCTCAGGGCGAGTGGGCTTTACGACTAACCACGACCTATCTTGACCATACAACAGTGACATAGGGCCCTTTGCAATAAGGGAGGAGGAATAATGTTCATTAACAGATTTAACTTTGACGGCAACAATGTCGGCGTAATGGTAGTGACAGTAGTCACTTCAGTAACAATGGCGTTGAATTGAGAGGACACTTGTGGAAGTACTTGTGCTTGGCCCAGAGGTCACGCCACCAGGGCCAAGCGAGTGGAAACCTTGGCCTTCCTTTCCTCATTAACATTGTTAACAAATTTTAACCACTCTGAAAATTGTTCATGTGTCACAAAAATTCCTCCTAGGTCAGTCGAAGATGGAGGGCGAGAGGCTTCAGAGTCCTGCGTTCCTTCTGACGGGGGAGAATGCCGCTGGCCAGATGGCATATCCTCAGAATCTGTCGCATTTTGTTCAAAAGGCGGCGTAACACCCGGCATCCGGGCTGAGGGGGCTGGTGAGGCCTCTGAACAGGCCTCCTCAGACCGGTTGGCTATGTCCCTTGCCCCAGTCCTCCCGGACGTCTAAAAGAGCTGTGGCATGCCGGCGATCTTCCCGCAACACTGGAAGTAGAAAGGGCATCGCCCGGCGGGGGATCGTGTATGGCTTCTTACGAATGGAAGGAGAAACAACTACCATCCTAGGAGAGGCTGGGGGGACGAATATACTGCACTCAGCAGGAGTCAAGACGTCGTGGCGAGGGGGAGACAGTTTCTATTGATCAGCCCTAGACAGTGGAGGCCTGGAAACACCAGGTGTCGAGGTTGTCTTCTTTGTTTTCTTTATTTTCTGTTTAGCCGGGCGGCCTGTATTCTTTGACTCTTTCGCACGTCAATGGGAAGGTGCTTGGGAATCAGATTTGTGTCTCTTTGCAGGAGGAGCCGGCGAAGGAAATGGGGATCTTTGTGATTGAAGAGGAGACCTCGACCAAGACTGGCGCCTTGAAGGTGGTCTCTCCGGCAAGTTGTGCCTCTCCTGAGAGGTCCTAGTCCGCTTGGACTGACGGGGGGAAAAGGGTGTAGAGTCGGATGAGTCATCAGTCGATACTGTTGCTTTAGAGACTATTTTCTTCTGCTTAGACCGAGGTGGGGGAGCAGTTGGAGCAGGACGAGATGATGTCGAGCTTTGAGCTTTGCAGGGTGACGCTGGTGTGCTGTCCAGAAAACCCAACAATAATTGATCATCTAATCGAATGGCCTTATGCGCTACCTCAAGGCAATAATGTTTATAAGCGGTTCTAATATTAAGCAAAACAGTATTACACTGATCATCAGAATGAGTCACTACCCCATTTCTACATGTAGAGCACTCGGGGCAAGATTTTGTGAGCCAACGTCCGCGAGAGCGATCAAGACACTTCACACAACGCACTCACTGTTTATGGCCAGTCACTGGGAGATTGAGACAATTACGGCTGGTACAAAACACAACGCCCTTGGTGAATCTTCCCCTCGCCGGGAAATGCTGTCTGCCTAGACGTCCCCTGGGTTGAAACTTGGCTACTGCTCCTGAGGAGGATAATTTCAAGAATCAATGCTCATACTGTAGGTACTAGTCTATGACGGCAGATCATAACATTAACCATTTTACATATGAGGAGAAAAGTATCATCTAAGGTCCCCTTACGTTATAATTAACCATACCCAATGGTTAAACAGTTATGACTTCTTACCTAAGTGACCAACACTAACCGAAAACTTTCATATTCGTTTCGAATCCAGTTCTACATTACCCAGCAACCCACAGAGGGCAAAGAGTGATTCAGCACCAGACTTAATTACAAAGATAGGTTTAGGTGAGTCTTCGGCTTCGCGGATGGCCGGCGGAACACGCTCCCTTCATTCTGCCGGAAATTCATACGTTGGCTCGATGTCACGACCGGGATTATTGGATCTCGACTACGCTGGGCCCGCCGGACTGTCTGCCTTAGATTTATTTGACACGTAAAAATCGACCAATGATAGTTACCCTCCGTACTGAACTAGACATCCAATAAACACAAATTCAGCATATCAAGTCACAGACTACTGATACGTCAAATTCCACATACTCTAGGTGACCATATAAGACCCTACATTTCGAAATGTACGGGGCTACAGGAGAGCCTAGAGGCACGTCGAATGTAGCTCCCGGCTGATCACTCTTTGCCTGATGGTTACGAAACCCCAAGCAACGACACGAAATGCAAAATTATGGCACAGTTATATCATCAATATAATAATAATACATCCAAGCTATAAAATATCATCTGCAAGGAGGCCAAATGAACTAACCAGGGCAGGCAGGCGTTGAACAGATGTAAGTCGAAGCACACTTACCTTCTTAGCCAGACTAGGAAACTCCTTCCCCCATCACGAAGAACAGGAACGTAGGCGTAAAATGTCAAAACCTGTAGCCAAACTTCTTACTAAGTAAGAGAATTTGAAACGCACAAGGTCTTGGAGGCACTGTCTAGAGTTTTTAGAGGCGGACTCCCGTTGGAACTGTTTTATGCAGACGATTTAGTCCTAATAGCTGACAGTATGCAAGATGCTGAGGCCAAATTCAGAGAGTGGAGAGAGGGCATGGCGAGCAAGGGTTTAAGAGTCAATATTAACAAAACCAAGGTTATGCATTGTAGCTTGAGACGAGGCAATGTGGAAAAGAGTGGTGCATACCCATGTGCAGTGTGTGGAAAGGGAGTGGGCGTTAACTCAATTCAATGTAGCATCTGTCGATGTTGGGTACACCATGGGAGTAAGCTCTGTAGTAGAATAAAGGGACCCCTGCCGAAGGATAAGTCAGAAATAGAGAAATTTGAGTGCGTAGTGTGCAAAGGCTAGCTTGTGTTAAGTGATGATCCTGTGGCTGTGAATTTTGGAAATGAGTCTTTGGAGCTGGCGAACAAGTTTTGTTACCTAGGAGATACCATCTCTGCCGGTGGTGGGGCCGAGGCTGCCACTGTTGGTAGAATTAGGTGTGGCTGGGGGAAGTTCAGAGAACTGATGCCAATCCTGACCATGAAAAGAATGCCTCTCCCCCTGAAGGGAAAGGTGTATGCCTCATGTGTTAGAAGTGCAATGACGTATGCCTCAGAAACATGGGCCGTTAATGTAGAGGATGTCAACAGAATGGAGCGTAATGAGATGAGAATGGTGAGATGGATGTGTGGGGCCAGGCTACAGGATAGAATAACAAATGTTGAGCTGAGGAGACGTTTAGGTATAAAGAGTATTAGCGAGGTGATGCGTACAAGTAGACTGGGTTGGTATGGACATCTGGAGAGAAAGGATGAACAAAATTGGGTGAAAAACTGCAGATCTGTGATTGTGGAGGGAGCTGCACCAAGGGGTGGACCGAGGAAGACCTGGGATCGGACTATACGCGCCGATCTCAAATCCAAGAACTTGACAAGTGAAGCAGCCCTTAACAGGGTTGCCTGGAATGCGGCCATTAGGACAAGAGACTGAAACTGCACTTATGTGTGGAACACTCGGTCTTAAAATTTTATGTACGTATGTATAACTGCGCTATCATAGGCTATGGATAGATGGATGGAAAGAGTAATTAATGGGGCCTTAGGTGAATATTCTAAAGAGTAAGGTCAAAGGTCAAGGTCAAAGGTCAAAATAAGTTTTTCACTAGTATTTCTTATACTAATTGTTAGATTCTCTCTAGGCTTACCATGTATATTCGGAATACCTAGGCCAAGGTCATACAAGAAACTATACAGTTCCATATAAAAGGTCAAGGTCACAGGTCAAGGTCAAATAAAAGCTCAATATACTATTTTCTTTATTGTCATGCAAACTTCACAAAGTTTGGTGAGATAGTTGCACTTTAAATGAAAAGGAAAACAATACATTTGGACACACATATCATAAAGGTCAAGATAAAGGTCAAAGGTCAAGGTCAACTATTATATTAATATACTGTATATGAAACTAACTGATGCGTTTTAATGAAATTAGGCATGCTTATTTGATTTTCTGGGGCAATATCAATGAAAACAAAATAAAATACTCTAACATAAAGGTCAAGGTCAAAGGTAAATTTTTACAATATTTACTTTTTACTCAAATATCTTCATTTTCACTATACAAGTTACTGGTAACCTTGATATCGTGTTGCACAAATTTAAGATAAATATTCTAAAGGGTAAGGTTAAAGATCAAGGTCAAAGGTCAAAGTAAGTTTTTCACTAGTATTTCTTAGACTAAATGTTTGATTCTCACTAGGCTTACTGTGTATATTCGGAATACCTAGGCCAAGGTCATACAAGAAACTATACAATTCCATATGTAAGGTCAAGGTCACAGGTCAAGGTGATATAAAAGGTCAATGTGCTATTTTATTAACTTCTCATGCAAACTTCACAACATATGATGAAATAGATGCACATTAAATGAAAAGTAAAATACTATATGTTGACATATAATAAAGGTCAAGATAAAGGTCAAAGGTCAAGGTCAACTAATATATTAATATATATGAAACTAACTGATGGGTTTTAATGAAATTAGGAATGCTTATTTGATTTTCTTGGGCAATGTCAATAAAACAAAACATGTACTCTTACATAAAGGTCAAGGTCACAGGTCAAGGTCAAAGGTCAACTTTTACTATATAGTTTTATTTTTTTACTCAAATATCTTCTTTTTCACCATACAAGTAACGGGTAACTTTGGTATCGTATTACACACATGTTGAATAAATATTCTAAAGGGTAAGGTCAAAGATCAAAGTCAAAGGTCAAAATAAGGTTTTACTAGTATTTCTTATACTAACTGTTAGATTCTCACTAGGCTTACCATGTATATTTGGAATACCTAGGCCAAGGTCATATAAGAAACAATACAGTTCCATATGAAAGGTCAAGGTCACAGTTCAAGGTCAAATAAAAGGTCATTATGCTATTTTCTTAATTTTTCATGCAAACTTAAAACAAAATAGATGAGATAGTTGTACTTTAAATGAAAAGGAACATAATATATTTTGAGACATATATGAAGGTCAAGGTGAAGGTCAAAGGTCAAGGTCAACTATTATATATATATATGAAACTAACTGATGGGTTTTAGTTACAATAGTCATGCTTATTTGATTTTCCTGGGCAATATCAATGAACACACAAATGTACTCTTACATAAAGGTCAAAGTCACAGGTCAAGGTGAAAGGTGAACTTATACTATTTATTTTTAGTTTTTATTCAAATGTCTTCATTTTCACTACAAGTTACTGGTAACCTAGATTTCGTATTGCCTAAATTTTTGAAAAATATTATAAAGGGTAAGGTCAAAGTTCAAGGTCAAAAGTCAAAATAGTTTTTTTACAAGTATTTCTTATACTAACTGTTATATTCTCAGTAGGCTTACCTTGTATATTCGGAACACCTAGGCCAAGGTCATACAAGAAACTATTTATTTCCATATGAAAAGTCAAGGTCACAGGTCAAGGTCAAATAAATGGTCGATATGCTATTTTGTTTACTTCTCATGCAAACTTCACACATTTTGGTGAGATAGTTGCACTTTAAATGAAAAGGAAAATAATAAATGTTGAGACATATAAAGGTCAAGAATAAGGTCAAAGGTCAAGGTCAACTATTCTATTAATATATATGAAACTAATTGATGGTTTTTAATGAAATTAGGCATGCTTTGATTTTCATGGGGAATGTCAATGCAACAAAAATAAACTCTTACATAAAGGTCAAGGTCACAGGTCAAGGTCAAAGGTCAACTTTTATTATTTATTATAAAAGATTACTCAAATTTTGGAAAACTGTTATGTGTTATGGCCATAGACCCCTTTACATAAGGACTGGAAACGAGCACTCTCGGAGTTTGAAACTTGGGTCCATTGCTTAAAAGCAGTATCATGAAAGCAGTGGTCTCTCCGACTTTCTTAAACACAAAAATATGTACACAAACACAACTTTACATATAAATGCATGTAATTTCACACGCAATCGTCCATATCCCCGCCATATTGGCGACATAATGTCTCGCCAGACAGATGGTAATGGTAGAGCAGTTGATAAGTTTCTTCATTTTAACGCCATACGAGCGGGCCTGTCAGTAACTTCTACTACCCGCCAAGCGGGTGGTTTTACCCTAAACGACCTTGTTTCCATGCTCTTTTTCATGCATAAACAAGACCCAGAGCGTAATACAATTATGTATCCCTGAAAGGGCGATAATTGAGCTTTCCAATGACACCAGAACCATCCTTCTACGACCACGCGTTCTCTTGCAACGACCGTGCAAGATGAAGGAAAAATCCCTAAAATATGGTAATTTCCTTACATAATTCCCTGTGTAGCGAGGCAGTGAGTGTGGGTGTGTGTGGAGTAGGGCCTAGTGCTGGCGCGGGAGCCGTGCTGAACGGTCAGAGCCGACCTATGCTCCTCCCACCGCTCGTCTCTCTCTCAGAGCCAAATATTGCTCAGAATTGCACACCGCCTTAAAGCCCGGTACATTTTACTTTTTTAGGGTGTCAGTGAAATTTGTCTGATCTCAATGAGATTTGGCATATGTTTATTGGACTATGAAAGAACATGAATGGAACCTCCCACTTGACATTTTATTTTATTTGGTGAAAGTTAGGGTAACATTTTAGCAGTAAATATAATTTTCTGAACTTCAAATTACTTCTGCAAAATCACCTTTATTATCTTTGTATAGTGTTCAATCAACTCATAAAATATGGTTCTAGAGTTGTATTAGACCAATTCTCTAATTTGTGTCTAATTATAAGATTAGGCAATTTGGAATTTAGCTGAAATTTCATACCAATTTTCACAACTCGCTATGCACAAATGGGGTACATTTATATAACTAATTTGATAGCTTTATAGAGCTATGTACATGCTTTCCAATGGTATATAAATCATCCCTGTATGACCAATAATTACGGAGCCATTTCATCTCAAAACGAGCTAATTTATAGAGATTTCCATTCTTTTGATTGATATACAGTATATACGATCATCGTAAGGCCAATAATTACTGAACCAGTCAATTTCAAATTTTGGATAATGTTTTAAGAAAACAGAAAATGTAAAAAAAGAAAAACAAAAATTTGAAGTGTTTTTCACCAAATAAAATTTCACAGGCTGATGAAGGAATGTTGAATAGACACTTAACAAAGGAATACAAAGATAGACAAGCAGCAACAGACCTAATGGGCCTTACTAGGCTGTTTGTAAAAAAGAGAAATAACAATAATACTAAAAAAAAAAAAAATGGACCAGCCATCAACTAATGGGCTTCAGCTCCAGAAAGACTGTGGTCAGATTTGTTTGTTATATAGTACTATGTTTAATACTGAAATGGTCACATTACTCGGGCACAAACGCAGTCAGTCAGGGGTTTATGGCAAGATATTTGTCAATGCGATATATGAATGTTTGGACTGTATGGCACTCAACAACACTTCTAGGCAATTTGTTCCATAAATTGACCACTCTGTTGAAAATGAAGTGCTTCGCTTCATGTGAATTAAATTAGTAGTCTTATTTATTGTGTAATTTGAATTATCTAGTGTGAAGCACTTACTTGCATCCATGTTGTAATGGCCTTTGATAATTTAAAAAACTTGGATTAGGTACCCTCTTATTCTGTGGTTTATCAAGGTAAATAGGTTCAACTCTTTTAGTCATTCCTCATACGGTATATTTCTTAGTCGAGGAATCATTCTAGTTACTCTCCGTTGTACTCTTTCTAGTTTTTCATTGTCCTTTACATAGTATGGTGACCAAAACTGGACACAATATTCCAAAATGCAGACGAACCAATGAATTACAGTATATATAATGCGCATAACGTTTTCAGATGTATATTCAAAAGATCTCCCAATGAAGCCAATCATTATATTTGCTGTTTTATCAACTTCAGCGACTTGTTGAGCAGGTATTAAATAACTTGTTGTAGTTACTCCAAGATCCATTTCATTATTTAAGTTCCTTAGTTGAATTCCGTTAATCAAATACTTTGTGCTTTCATTTTTACTGTCGATGTGGAGCACTTTGCATTTATCTATATTGAAATTCATCTGCCATGCCTGAGCCCAGTTTGATAGCTTGTCTAGATCATTTTGAATCTCTTGTATGTGCGATGGCGAGTTTAGTTTGTTTGCAATTTTTGTGTCATCAGCGAAATTGGAGATTCTGCATGACAGCCCATCATCAATATCATTAATATAAACAAGAAATAGAATTGGACCAAGAACTGAGCCTTGTGGTACACCGCTTGTAACATTTTCCCAATTTGAGGCTTTGCTTGCTTAGCCAAACCTGAATCCAATGAAGAACAAACCTGTGAATACTGTGAGCTTTACGTTTTACTATCAGTGTGTTATGGGACACTTTATCAAAAGCTTTTTGAAAATCGAGGTAGACAGTGTCAACTGCTTTATCTTTGTCATATACATTTAAGATATTGTGTAAATAGTCAAGGAGGTTTGTTAGACATGAGCACTAACTTCGGAAACCATGTTGCGAGTCCGTTATAGGATTTTTCTTTTCTAAATGGCATGCAATTTTATTTTGGACTATTGTTTCGAGCAGCTTGCATATAATTGAGGTGAGTCTTATTAGGCAATAGTTGCCAGGCAGGACTTTATTTCCCTTTTTATTTATTTATTTGTTTTATTTTCTATGTGGATGAGGGAGACAAAAGGCATAACTGCCTGTAACGAGTGCCTCCCCCAATGGTGAAAGAGTGACAGAGCCAAAATCAAGGAATATTCGAGCCAAAATGCCTGGGCACAGAGAGTTTGAAGCAATATAAGGCATAGGATGAGGGAAAGATGGATTCAGGGAGAGAGTTCCAGAGCGGAGGTGTTGAATAGAAGGATTTGGAGTATCGTTTCACTCTTGATTTGGAGAGTTGCATAGAGTAGGGGTGGGATTGTGTTGCAAGATGGGTACTATGTACCCTACGTAGAGGAGGTGGTATCTATACACTGTGAGAGTTCTGAGGAACACTGATTATTGTAATAGTGGTAGAATATCGAGAGAGATGCAACACTGCTGCAAAGAGAGAGAGATTGCAAAGAGTCAGTGAGTGGACATGAGTTAATGAGATGAAAGGCTTTATTTTCTACTTTGTCAAGAAGAGCTGTGTGAGAAAAAGTAGCGATAGAATATTGAGAGAGAACAGGGTAAGTAGACAAAATATTCTTAGCTGCATTAAATGCCTCATCACACTCTGGAGACCATTTAAATTTAGTGTCCTTCCTAAGAAGATCAGTCAAAGGGGAAGTTAGCTTTAAGAAATTAACTATAAACCTCTGGTAGTATCCAATCATGCCCAAATACCTCTGAATCTCTTTCTTATTACTAGGGGCAGGGAAGTCCAGAATGGCATCTTCATTTGCAGTGGGAGGTACAACCTGACCCTGACCCACTATCAGGGTGTTAGTGGGTGTTAGTTATATCTAACCCAAGATACTGTATGGTGTTTTTAACAAAGTCACATTTAGTTAAGCTGACAACCAGGTTAGCCTCAGCAAGGCAGGAAAACAACAAAGCTATCTGTTGGAGATGTTTTTCCCATGTATGACTGAAAAGAAGTATATAATCTATATAAACTGCACATCCAGGTATGCCCTGATTCAGTTGGTTCATCAAACGCTGGAATGTGGCTGGTGCATTTTCCATACCATAGGGCATAACCTCACAACAGAAGGCCTGGTTGTTTGCTACAAAGCAAGATACTACGGTGAGAGGGACTTGCAAATAACCTTTCATCAGATCTATTTTGCTGATGAAACTTGCTGTGCCATTCTGATCTATGCAATCATCTATTCTTAGTAAAGGGTATGTGTCCGTCTTTGTTACCGAGTTGACTTGCCTATAATCTATACAAAAACGATACTTCCCACCTGGCTTTGGAACAAGGATGACCGGGCTACTCCACTGACTCATGGCTCTGGTGATTAGTTTATTATCAAGCATATAATCTAGTTCTACTTTGTAAAATACCGCAACGTTGAGGGGAGACACGGTAGGGAGATAATTTGATTGGATCAGCATCCCTAACATCAACATCATGAGCAGCCAGTGACGTGAGACCTGGAACATCCCGGAACACACATTGAGTCTGTGAAAGAACATTGATTAGTTGACTAACTTTATCAGGGGAAAGGTGACACAGGTGATTAGGCAACTCCTTCCAGGCATCAGAATGATCCCCAAAAGTACTTAGATTACCTAGAGTTAGATGACTGAAGACATCTTCAACCTCGGGATCAAGACTGACACACTCAGGACCTCGGACAGTCTGACATGTAGTCCAGTCAATGTACACCAGGACCCACCACTAATTGCAACAGAAACGAAACTAGTGTTATTTGTGTTGGAAAAAGGTTCCTTATAACATACTAAAAGTCCCAAAGAATCGTCGGAGTGGAACATGGTGAAATAACAGAATGAAAAAGCATCACTATTTTGCATTTGTTTTAACTTGGCGCAACTTCAAATGGTCATAACTAAAAAACTAATCTTTACCTATGTTTTCATGGTTAATCTTTCCAATAAAACTGTTAAACATTAGTTAACTCCCCCCCCCCCTCCCCCTAAAGTTAAACATTAGTTACCCCCCTACCCCCACCCCCTTCCACACACACATAGCATATAATAGAACTCCTAATCCCAGTTACCTTTTCAGTCAGATTTCGCTGTCATCTCCATCCTCAGCACTGTCATAGTCATTGTTCTGACATATACCTCTGCACCCAGAACAAGCAGGTGAGCATTGAAGCCCATGCCGGCGGCAGCTACAGCGCAGCGTCCCACAACCTGACTTGCAGGCACACCACACTAGAGTCAACAACGACTGTGGTGCAGGGGCACGGTCAGAGATGACTAGTTTAAACGTTCCATCTGAGAGCTTCCAACCCCAGTCTTCAGCATTCAGTGTGTTCCCCTGCCACTCTTGGACTTGGTGGTAGACACGCAGGCTATGGTACTTCGTAGCTGCTGATGTTGGTGGCAACATGTTAGGAAGAACTGCCTTATTTCTCGTGGTGACAAGGGCTTGGAATCGGCGATATCTAACATCATCGAGGGAGTCGCTGGGGTTCCACTTATAGACAATGGCCATTGCCTTCTCACCAGCCGTGATGATGTCGTCCTTTGTTGCCCTTTTACTCCTGAACACCTCCGCCTGTTCCCGAAATGCCTCCCTGTCTTGAATAAGTTTGAAACCTGCCGCCTTCCCGATCCCAAAAACCCTGGATGTGGTATCACACCCCAAGAAAGCATGCACAAAGAGAATATGCCTGCAAACCTGGACCCCAAGCTTATGCTTGATCGAATTAACACCCATGCACCTGACTTCTGCTCCTTTCTTTGGTTCAGGTCGGAAGTGGATGTCATGTTTGTTTTCTCCTGCAAGGTGGATGAGGAGAACAAGTAGGTCTGTGTCGTCTCCGACTAACACAGTTTCTCTGTCCTCAGAGATTCTCACTGCAGTTTGGACAATAAGAGTATCTGCATCCCCTCTGGCATGGATAACTTCACAGCCTTCTTTGGCCAGGGCATCTCCCAAAAGTTCAAGAAAGCGTTGCTTGTTCTCTTTGTTTGAGAGGAATTCCGTCTTTTTTTAACTGGAGTTTCGTGGACAGATGGAATGTCACCTTCCTACCATCACACTCCACTCGATGCTGATGTGTGCTGTTTTTTGTTGAAGGTCCCGCCTCATAACCATCAAACACAACCGCTGCCTGACCATAGTGTTTTGTAACATATCTGGTATAGTCCTACAATATCTTGTCGTATGTTTCACCAAGTTGCCATGGAATGCGATGGAGAAGAGCACCTCCATCAAGGACGTATGTGATATTTTGACATTTTGCTGGGTTGTGTGGTACCTCGGACCAGATGGCGTCAGCTAGTTGTGCCTTCACAGCTTTCAGGAGCTTTCCCTTCCCTTCGAACAAGGCAGGTGGGTAGTTGCAGAGCTCATAGGTGAGGGCATTCGGAAGATCATTTGCCTGAGATCCTGCAATGATGAGTCGTTGAAACAGAAGAAGAGGATCAATCTGTACTTCCTCATCACCTATCTTGACTGCAGACTTAGAGTCAAAAGTCACAGCTTGGGCTTTCCTTTTGAAACTGTACTTGACCACATGTTGTCCAACCATTTTATTAAGAATGTCATATCCGATCCTTTTTGCATCATCCACATTAACCTCGGAACCAGCCGAGATTCCGCTGACTATGTTGCGGAGGGATGAGTCTGCTTCGAATGGAGACCTCCAGTCAATGGAGGACAGCAATGTGCTACAGTCACTACTGTCCCTTGTTTGCCGAGCTTGTGATATGTCTTTATGCTGTTCACTCGTCTGGTATGTGATAGATGTCAGCTCTTGCATTGCCATGTTTACTTCTGCACAAACTGGCCTTGAAAGACACCAGACCAGTCTTTGGGTTTCCGTCATTCCCCTCCCTCTGGTGAGACCTCCACTCGTCTTCAGACTTCTCATAAGTGCCTGTTCGATCACCAGGTCTGGAGACAACCCTGCCCAGAAGCGGTCACTCCTCCTGACTACATGTAGTCCCTGGGTGAACTGTTGGTAGACATTGGGGTGTGTGTCTTCCAGTTTTGTCATTTTCTGCAGATAGAGGTGCAATGACTTCGTGTACAAGTTATGGCCGGAGGCAGCTAAGTACGGAAGCATGGCTTGCATCGTCTCCAGATGGAGGGACCAATCTCCGATTCGTTCTGATCGCATGAATGACCTCATGATGTCTATCATCTCATTGTATTGCAGCCACAGACGTGCAGTACGGTAGCTCGATTCCAACATGTCCTTGTGTGTCTCAAGTTTCTGTTGTAGATCTGTAAGGGGTCTAAATTGACTAGGCTTGATTTTGGCAATATTTACACCAAGACTTTTACTGTTCACTCACTTTAAGCCCAATAATGACCCAGTCAGTGTTGAGATTAGGTGAAATGTTAGGTATTATGTTATTATCGTGATTAAGATATCAGTTGACATATATTAAATTGTAATGACTAAAAAGAAATAATTAAAAAGGCCCAATGGTGTCTCATAGGTACGAGGGTCATTATTCTAACTTTACATATTAAATATAATTGTTTGGTATTGTTATATTAAGTTTAGAAAAGGGGTGTCACAATCGAAGCAATGTTTTTTTGGAATTAGAAAGAAATTTACTTGTTTTTGGCCATTTAATCACTTCCAGGTGTATAAAGTTAATTGTAAAGCATAACTTTAACTTTGTGAATCTAGTATAATGCTGATATTTGGCCTAATAATTGCTTGAACCGAGTCTAGTGTGACACCCTGATTCTGAGGCCTTAGCGACAAGTGCCCACCTCAAGGGGGTTTGACAGGTGGAAATTTAGGAGTCCTACCTCCAACTTAAAAACTATAGTCTTACCTAGGATATCGTAAGTAATAGTTAACATGTTTGTGCCTGAAATTCGTTGCATCATATAAAAGTAACTCAATTATCCTTTGAAAGTTTTATTAGACTCTAAGTAAGTTGAGGAGCTCATTTAATCAAGGTATGGTTATTGTTGTGACAAAGGACGCTGACCCCGAGTCCTACAGAGCCTAGAGCCGAGAGTGCCAGCGTCATTCCCTCCCAGTCGCCAGCCTCGGGCGGACTAAGGGGAAATATTTGGATTAACTCAGTATAAATTTCCCTTTTGTGTTGTGTTTAGATAAAACCTTCAGTTGAAGGTGAGTTGAAGTGAATTGTGAAGTATTTAAGATAAGTTTTAAAACCATTTTTAAGCCCAGTTTCTTATTGTAACTACGAAATTATACGACATCCTTTGTCTTGGTCGAAGGTGAAATTATTCATTCCGTCTGATAATTAATCATTTTATTTCAAATTCCATATTATTTGTCCTGCCAACCTTATTAATTATGTATAAGATAATGTTAATTGTATTATGTTAGTGTAGTATTATCACAGCAATAATATCCCGTATGCCAAGTTCAGTATATGTAACTTAATGTAACCAACATTCCTTTTTGAGTAGGGTGTATATAGGCCTACACTCCGTTTTCTATTTGGAAGTATTTTCTTTATATATTTTTGAGGGTCAACTAAGTAAATTATATCTATCCCCAACCCTCCGTTTTCTATTTGGACCATTTTTCTTAATATATTTTTGAGGGTCAACTAAGTTAATTTTATCTGTAACCCAATAATTTACATCCTCCTTTTGTTGTCTCTTAATTGATACATTTGACCACTTTTGTAATGTTGATATGAAATAAGATATAGAATTTTGTCAGTTTTATTAATGGTAATATTAATACCAGGTCCCAGGTCAGGAGCGAAGTCCAGGGAGAAGTACCAGGTGCAGAGAGTCCTGTGTCCACCCCAGTGGACATGACCTAGTGGCTGTACTGAGACAGGATGCTATTGGTGTTATTGAGCCTTGAGCTAACCTTCACCCCATTGTGAGCTGTTGTACGCCGTATGAACCTAGTGACCGAGTGGGTGTTTACTAGGGTAGTGGCCTTGGGGTCACCTGTTGAAGGGTTTTAGTTAACTTTGATGTGGTGATAAGAAGTAGTTCATTGTGCCAATAATACCGATATATTCCGTGGTTGACTAAAGTAATAATCGTATTGATTTGTGTATCACAGTGAAAAGTGTATTTCTCTTTACAGTGTTTTAATATAGTTAAGAATACCAAACGGTATATTGTGTTTTTATTTATCCTGTGTCATTTAGACCATTTGCATTCATTCACCTGTATTTCCTTGCATGCAACGGCCATTAAGCTACCAGAGTAATAAGTTGGATCAATCATCAAGTAAGGAAGAAACACAATAAGGGAATGAACAAGGAAATAATAAATAAGTCGGGGGTAACAGCAAAGTTCCAGGAACATTAGAAAAGAAAAGTAAAGACTATGAAAACCCCCCCCTTACAGTGGTGTATACAGCGGTGGGATAATTCTGGGACGGTTGGGTTTAATTAGTGACAACGCTTGTGTTTATTCCCGGGATTATCCGTATCCTTTACTCCGATTGCCTTGCATTATCTTTCAATCACGCTACCACATTTCAGAAAAGAGATATTGCAACATTTTAAAGTTTTTGTTTTGTCGCGTTACCACATTTCAGTTGTTATGATTACCATAGTTATGTATAAGTACGGAATGGGTTTGTATTGTAAAATGTCGAAAAATGAAGGAACCAATTCCCTTAACATCCACGTGGGTGAAGAAGGGGGAGCTTGGAGTGACAATCCTCTCACCACCCACATGGGTGAAGGAGAGGTGATCGATGGCAGGATTGGTTAGTGGAACAGTGCGGAGGAAATGGAGAAGTGGAGTAGAGGAGTAGAAACTAGCACCTCGTCATCACAGGAAGCCCCGTAGACGGGATGAGTAATGTTTAAAAGGGTTAGAGTTATTTTGTAGTACTGTATTGTGGTGTGTGACCCCTCTTTGGTTGGCCAGTCTTGCGTGTTGTTGCCCTTGGTAGTCGCCCGTGTTTGGGTGGCAGGTAAATCTCTCCATTGTAACTTGAGCTGCTGTGGACTTTTTGGGAAGTCGTGTGTATAGCCTCCATGGGGTGGCTCTTTAGTACAACGCAGACAGATGTTTTCGGGGGTAGGGAATAGACCGATCACATCAGGACGTGGGGTAGTGGTGTAGAAGGGGGAGCCTACGGGTTCTCCCAGGACTCGTCTACCACACCGAGTGTGTAGGGCAACCTTGTCTGGTGAACGCCCGCGCTCTACCTACACCTGGGCTTCCTGGGGTTCACAGTAGTATTAGGGGTGGAGGGAGGTGTTCTGGGCTGTAATGATTGGGTTAGTTAAAGGTGGGCCACACACAGTTGTAGTTGTTTTGGTTTAATTGTTTATATGTACTACTGGAAGTTTTTTTTAATTGGGTATGTCCGACGATCACGAGGATGGTGCTCTTTCTGACTCCTATGGCTCAGTTGATTAAGTGTAATCATGTTATGTTTGTGCCCATTTTCTTGTAAGGCACCGTATTGTAATAATTTAGGCTGAAAGTGAGTGAGTAAAAGTCTTAAGGGGGGAAAAAAGCTGTGTAAGGGGTCTAAATTGACTAGGCTTGATTTTGGCAATATTTACACCAAGACTTTTACTGTTCACTCACTTTAAGCCCAATAATGACCCAGTCAGTGTTGAGATTAGGTGAAATGTTCGGTATTATGTTATTATCGTGATTAAGATATCAGTTGACATATATTAAATTGTAATGACTAAAAAGAAATAATTAAAAAGGCCCAATGGTGTCTCATAGGTACGAGGGTCATTATTCTAACTTTACATATTAAATATAATTGTTTGGTATTGTTATATTAAGTTTAGAAAAAGTGTGTCACAATCGAAGCAATGTTGTTTTGGAATTAGAATGAAATTTACTTGTTTTGGCCATTTAATCACTTCCAGGTGTATAAAGTTAATTGCAAAGCATAACTTTAACTTTTGTGAATCTAGTATAATGCTGATATTTAGCCTAATAATTGCTTGAACCGAGTCTAGTGTGACACCCTGATTCTGAGGCCTTAGCGACAAGTGCCCACCTCAAGGGGGTTTGACAGGTGGAAATTTAGGAGTCCTACCTCCAACTTAAAAACTATAGTCTTACCTAGGATATCGTAAGTAATAGTTAACATGTTTGTGCCTGAAATTCGTTGCATCATATAAAAGTAATTCAATTATACTTTGAAAGTTTTATTAGACTCTAAGTAAGTTGAGGAGCTCATTTAATCAAGGTATGGTTATTGTTGTGACAAAGGACGCTGACCCCGAGTCCTACAGAGCCTAGAGCCGAGAGTGCCAGCGTCATTCCCTCCCAGTCGCCAGCCTCGGGCGGACTAAGGGGAAATATTTGGATTAACTCAGTATAAATTTCCCTTTTGTGTTGTGTTTAGATAAAACCTTCAGTTGAAGGCGAGTTGAAGTGAATTGTGAAGTATTTAAGATAAGTTTTAAAACCATTTTTAAGCCCAGTTTCTTATATGTAACTACGAAATTATACGACATCCTTTGTCTTGGTCGAAGGTGAAATTATTCATTCCGTCTGATAATTAATAATTTAGATTTCAAATTCCATATTATTTGTCCTGCCAACCTTATTAATTATGTATAAGATAATGTTAATTGTATTATGTTAGTGTAGTATTATCACAGCAATGATATCCCGTATGTCAAGTTCAGTATATGTAACTTAATGTAACCAACATTCCTTTGTGAGTAGGGTGTATATAGGCCTACACTCTGTTTTCTATTTGGAACTATTTTCTTTATGTATTTTTGAGGGTCAACTAAGTAAATTATATCTATCCCCAACCCTCCGTTTTCTATTTGGACCATTTTTCTTTATATATTTTTGAGGGTCAACTAAGTCAATTTTATCTGTAACCCAATAATTTACATCCTCCTTTTGTTGTCTCTTAATTGATACATTTGACCACTTTTGTAATGTTGATATGAATTAAGATATAGAATGTTGTCAGTTTTATTAATGGTAATATTAATACGAAGTCCAGGGAGAAGTACCAGGTGCAGAGAGTCCTGTGTCCACCCCAGTGGACATGACCTAGTGGCTGTACTGAGACAGGATGCTGTTGGTGTTATTGAGCCTTGAGCTAACCTTCACCCCATTGTGAGCTGTTGTACGCCGTATGAACCTAGTGACCGAGTGTGTGTTTACTAGGGTAGTGGCCTTGGGGTCACCTGTTGAAGGGATTTAGTTAACTTTGATGTGGTGATAAGAAGTAGTTCATTGTGCCAATAATACCGATATATTCCGTGGTTGACTAAAGTAATAATCGTATTGATTTGTGTATCACAGTGAAAAGTGTATTTCTCTTTACAGTGTTTTAATATAGTTAAGAATACCAAACGGTATATTGTGTTTTTATTTATCCTGTGTCATTTAGACCATTTGCATTCATTCACCTGTATTTCCTTGCATGCAACGGCCATTAAGCTACCAGAGTAATAAGTTGGATCAATCATCAAGTAAGGAAGAAACACAATAAGGGAATGAACAAGGAAATAATAAATAAGGCGGGGGTAACAGCAAAGTTCCAGGAACATTAGAAAAGAAAAGTAAAGACTATGAAAACCCCCCCTTACAGATCCTGCAGGTACAAAGATGATTCTACATCACTGAGCGTGATTTCACCAGAGAGGAGATCATCATAGAGGTTCCCTATTGTCTCCAATTCCAATGGCACATTGTCATTAGATAAAGACAACTTGATCCCCAACAGGCTGCTCAAGAGAAGTGTGTGAAGGACGAAATCTACAAGGAGATGACCACGAATGGCACGAGCAACTGCGTGTCCAGTGAGAATATGGGTAACAGTGTTCCCAGCGAAGATCACTTCCAAGATATCTTGAAGGCCTGTTCCTCTCATCAAGTGCCCAATGCTACCCAGAAAGCTCATTAGTGCGTGAAATCCCCCAAGTCTTAAAATAATCGGATGCAGATCACTGTCCTCTCCAGCACTTTCCACAATTTGAGTTGCCTTGAACCACAACGGCTGGTCAAAAGTGAGCACTGGTGTTGCTCCATAGCGCTTGGCATGCTCTGCAACGATGTGTAAAGTTGAGTTGACACACGTCATGTCACTCGGGTTCATATCAATCATGGGAAGGAACATGGTGGATGACTGTCCTGGGTGGTCTCCGTTGTTTACCATTTGCATGTATCCCGACCATGCTGGTCTTGGTAACCGGACTGACAGGGACGTTTTCCACAGGAGATCTACCTTGGGGCTTTCCGTGTGTTTGGGTTCCTCTAGTAAAGCTTCATACTTGATATTAGCAAGTTCATCACCAAGTGATATGGATTTCTTAATGCTGATGTGTCCTACAGCAGCGATCTCCTCTGCTGTCACAGACACACGTTTTACCACAGAGGTGACATCACATTTGGGTGTTACAATTGCCATAATACCCATTCCGTGGAATGTCCCAGAGCTGTCAAGAGTCCTAGTGTCATGATCCACGTTGTCGGCCACATATTGAACAGACTGCCCAGGGAGGAACTCTGGAATGTCCAATCCCTGGTTGACAGCTGCACTCCGTTCATATTTTTGCACCTCTGAATATGAACTACAGAATCCATGGGCATTCAATGTGTCAATCAGAAATCTTGAGGCAAAATGCGAATGCATTTGCACACCTAGACCTAATTGCAATGGTGCAGTCATAACTCTGGGGTGGGCAGCCTGCATTATCGCTTGCCCCAATGAGCACATCTTCAACCGTTTATTTTTTCCAGCAAAAACGGTGTTCAGTAGTAAGCTTAGTGACTCTGGAATATAGTTAGTAGCTTCTGAGATATCACTCATAGAAAGACTAGTTGGGTAAGTGTCCTTCAGTTGTACAACTGACTTAACATCACTTTTAATGAGGTTGGCCGCAGTTTCTATCAGTCTCAACTTCTCCGCTTCTGGATCACTATCCTTGGGCTGTTTATAGAAGTCGTTCAGGATCACAGAAACTGTACCTCGGAATGTCATAATATTTTGAATACCATTGATTTCAGTTATTATTATTCTATCTCCAAAATGATCAATAAGTTTCTCTTTCATGTGAGTAAAACCATAAGGTTCCAGATTGGTGTCCTCCAGGAACTCCTTCATTTTGTTCATTAGAGCATTAATCGTCATCTGTTCTTCGTCGTTCTCCTCCAGGAAAGACGTCACCCTTTGAAAAGCATCAGCCCTAACTGTATCCGATGGTCTCCCTACTTTCCGCTTTTTTGACAGGCTCTTAACATCAACGAACTGAGGAACCCCTTTTCCTGTTCGGAAGTTCACACTGCAGGCTTGGTGGTATACAGCATCAGCTGCATGGAGGTCTTGTGCAAACAACACCCTGCCTTTTACGTTCTCTGCCCAGTCATCCAGACGGTCATCACAAACCTTAATAATAGTGCTGTCAAAACCTAATGTCAAAACAGGAATTAAGTCAAATTGTTTTTTCTTTCCGCCATATTTGTTTCCTGTTCCACAGAACAAACAGTGGTCCTTGTATGAAAATTATTCTTTGGAGCGAAGAGTGGGCACTGTTTCACTGTCTGAAGAACGTTTCCGCTTGAACCGTTCTATTTCACTCGGATGACAAAAAAGATTTCTACATTCTGCGTGAACAACATCACCCGGTTTCACCACAACACTGGATTCACGTTGAATACTTGCTTTTGCTATGCCTTCGCAACCTTTATCACCCAGTGTGACTGTTGCTCCCTCTGTCAGTTTCTTCTTACAAAAGACGCAGTCTGCCATGATGACCCTGAAAAGAAAATGGTTGAATATTAATATAGGCCTAAAGACAGACCTTATGGGAAAACATACATGTAGTTATGAATATTACTACCTATACTGATGTCATACATGCCCCAAAAATGAAATCCAAAAAACAAAAAATAAAATAAAAAATAAACAAAATCCAGAAATCCAAAAGTTCAACCCTGATAAAAATATTGATCCACTCAAAAAAAATTGTGGGACTTTTAGTATATCATGAAGGGTACCCTACTGAACAAATACCAACAGGTTTCGTTTCTGTTGCAATTAGTGGTGGGTTCGGGGAAATATCAGCTAATTTGACTGGACTAATGGGGCAGATGAACACTTCCCATCGCCCATACCAGAGTGCTCAAGGTTATCCACATCAAGAGCAGCAACTGAGGGAGTCCGAGGGAGAAGAGTCAAGGGCGCGATGGTAAAGCTTCAGCATGTTGATGTGAAAGACCTGCTGAGACTTCTTCCTGTCTGGAGTAGCCACAACATAATCTGTCACACCAACATGTTTTATGACTTTGTAGGGACCATGGAACCTAGCAGCCAGGGTTTGGCCAAATAAGGGGAGCAGAACCCAGACTTCATCCCCAGCTTGAAATTCCTGAATTCGAGCCCGCTTATCATACCAAACCTTCATGGCATATTGTGCAACCTTCAAATTCTGGGCAGCAAACTCACAAGAGGTTCTTAATCGAGTTTAGAATTCAGTGACATATTTGAGTAGATTCAGTTCCCCCTGATGAAAAGATATCCTTTAACAGTTGTAAGGGACCGCGTACTTTGTGACGAAAAATCAACTCGTTAGGGGAAAATCCGAGTGATTCTGTGGGGATTTCACTGATCGTAAACAGCAAAAAGTGCACACCCATGTCCCAGTCACTTTCAGTCTCCTCACAATATTTCCTTAACATATATTTCAAGGTCTGATGATAGCGTTCGAGAACCCCCTGACTCTCAGGGTGGTAGGAGCTAGATTTGATGTGGTCTATGCCCAATTCCTTCAGGGACTGCTGGAATAAATTAGATATAAAATTTGTCCCTTGATCACTCTGCACTTTAAAGGGAAAACCCATCCTTGTGAAGAATGTTAACAAATGTTTTATAATGACTGGGGAAGAGATGTTGCGGAGGGGTATGGCTTTCGGGTAACGGGTTGCCATGTCCATAATGGTCAATAGGTCCCTGGGAGGTTTTAGGCCTACCACATCAATCACCACCCGAGTAAAAGGTTTCTCAAACACTGGCAAAGGCACCAGAGGACTAACAGGTACCTTCTGGTTGGGTTTACCAGTCACTTGACAAGTGTGGCATACATTACAAAACTGGGCCACATCCGCTCGCATTCCTGGCCAGTAGAAGTGCGTGCGGATGCGCTCCAGAGTTTTTCGCACACCCAAGTGCCCCGCCAAGGGGATGTCATGAACCATCTCCAATATGGCTCGACGACAAGGCTTTGGGACAACTACCTGATTGATGTCCCATGCCCCACCATCTATGGGTCTGTTTGGCGGTCGCCATCTTCGCCACAAAACACCATTCTTCATGTACAAGCATTCACCAAGCTCATTCTCACTCTCCTCCTCACTCACAGCACTAGCAGCAAAAATAGCAGGGGGGGGAATTGTGCTCAGAAGGGATTGCTATTTGGGCCATGGACCTTGTGACTGCACACACTGGGAAAGCCTGAGGTATCTCCTTCCTGAGAACACAGGTTAATGGCTCATCAACAGGGGCGAATGACAGGACTGGGTCAAGTTTTACCCGATCCCCCGCCAAACCGTTACCTAAAAGGAGACTCACGCCTGGCACAGGCAGTTCCTCTGCCAGGCCTACACAGGCCTTACCCTTGAACAAGTCACATTCTAGTTCCACATGAGCTAAGGGAACAGAAAAAGGTCCACCAGCACCGGCCAACACAACATGGTCATCAGTTACACATAAACCAAGGTTAGGATTCAACAACAGTGTTCGTGAGGCGCCTATATCACACAAAATTCTCACCTCATGCACACAACTATCCATCTTTGCTGTACCAGATGAAATAAATGGGCGGTAACTGTCAGAAGAGCAAACAGTGGGTGGAAGGCTAACAACTGGTTTGGTTACAGAACATTGCATCACACACCCCACCACATCATTTGCACTGTCACTCTGAGGTTCACTTATATCATTCCCACGAGAATCCGACACACTGCCACAGATTCTCCTCGTTTTTTATCTCTCTCTTTGTTCCAACATTGAGAGGCCAAGTGGCCAATTTTGCCACAATAATTACATATTTTCTGAGAGGCAGTTCCTCTGTTACTATAAGTATTACCTTGATTCCCATTACCATTTGGTTTGAGCAGCAGTCCTGACTCTGAGAGCATCCTGAGGATTACAAGAGTAAGACGGCACAACAGGCTTGAGAGAGTGAGTGGATATACTTGCAACATGATTCCTATTTTGATTATAGTTATTATAGGGATTGCCATTTGGGTTTTCAAAAAGGTTTCTTACCACGGGACTTATTAATCAGAACATAATCATCAGCCATGGCAGCTGCGGCTGTGAGACTGTCTACTTTCTTACCTCTCAAATGATAAGCCACCTGTGGTTAAATTTTCCACAAGAAGTTTTCCAGCAAGACCAGGTTCTTCACCCTTTCCGACATATGACGCGATGTTGAGCCTATTAGGGATACTTTAAAGCCATTGTTACCATCAGGGGTATTTATAAACCTTTAGTTTAGTTACTTCAACCTCTGCAGTTGTCTTTGAGATAGTTGTGGGCAGAAAACTAAAACTAAAAAAAAAACGAGACAGAGATAGGGGCGAGGGAACGCGTTCATGGTCCCGGACCCTAAGAATGGGAGCTTTGAATGTGCGTGGATGTAGTACGAATGAGAAGCGAGAGGATATTGGAAGGTTATTTGAAAGAAGGATCTATGATGTCTTTGCGCTGAATGAAACAAAGATGAAAGGAGAGGGAGAAGTGGATTTTGGAAACGTGATAGGTAGAAAGTCTGGAGTAGACGAGGGAGTCAGGGGGAAAGAAGGAGTGGCTATTATTGTGAGGGAGGAGTTGAGAGAGTTTATAAAAGAGTGGAAAGAGGTGTCATCAAGGCTAATGTGGGTGCGAATGCAGTTTAAGGGTGAAAGGTGGGTTTTTGTAAGTGCGTATGGACCAGGAAGTGAAAGAGAGTTAGACGAGGTAGAGGGTTTCTGGGAGGATTTGAGAGATTGTCTACAAGAGTTTGATGAAAATGAAAATGTTATAGTTTTAGGGGACCTTAATGCTAGGGTAGGAGATGAGCCGGTTGAGGGAGTCATCGGTAGTTTTGGTGTGGATGGTGTAAACGAGAGTGGAGAAAGACTGAAAAATGTATGTGAAGAGTGCAGATTGAGTGTAGGTAATACGTTCTTCAAAAAAAGGCGTATACGCAAGTACACCTGGCATTGACTTGTGAGGGGAGAGATTGTAGAGAGGGCATTGATGGATTATGTGCTGGTGACAAGGTAAAGATTGTGTAGACTGCTGGATGTGAATGAGATGAGAGGTGAGGCGGAGGGTATGTCAGATCATTACCTGGTGGAGGGAAAGCTAAGAGTTAAGAGTTACAGGAGAATAAGAGACAAGCGTGAAGTAAGAGAGGTAATAAAAGTTAGTGAGTTAGAAAGAGTGAAAAAGAGAGGGAGTACAAGGAAAGACTAAATGAAAAGTGGATGGAAGTGAGAGAGATGGAAGAGAGAGAAGTAGAGGTTGAATGGCAACAGTTTAAGGAAGGAGTGAAAGCAAGTGCAGAGGTAGTTTGCGGCAAAAGGAAAGTAGGAGGCAGAGGTATCAGGAAAGGAAGTGAGTGGTAGAATGATACGGTGAGAAAGGCAGTTGAGGAGAAGAGACAGTGTTTTGAGAGGGTTTTACAGGATGGTAGTGTTGAGGTATGGGAGAGGTACAAGGAGAAAAAGAGAGAGGCAAAACGGAAAATTAGAGAAGCGAAAAAAGATGCAAACGAAAGGTGGGGTCAAAGGCTGAGTGAGAATTTTGAAGAACGAAAGAAGATGTTCTGGAAGGAGGTAAATAAAATAAGGAAAGGAGGACAAAAGAGGGAAGAGTCAGTGAAAGATGAAAATGGAGAATTACTAGTGGAACCAGTTGAAGTGAGGAAAAGATATGCCGAGTATTTTGAATCTTTGTTTAATACAAGAGATGGAAGAGCAGCAGTGATTGAAGCAGAGGTGGATGGAGATAGGTTACCCAGGCCACCCAGGTGGCAGGGAATGAATGAAAGGATTGAGGAAAATGAGGTGAAAGAAGCAGTGAAACAAATGAGAGCGCGAAAAGCAGAAGGTTTGGATGGTATTGCTGTGGAGTGTATAAAGAAGGGTGGAGATGTGATAATTGATTGGTTGGTGATACTTTTCAATGTGTGCTTTGCTGTGTCAATGGTACCAATAGACTGGAAGAGTGCATGTATTGTGCCGTTGTACAAGGGGAAGGGAGATCGGCAGGAGTGTTCAAGTTATAGAGGTATTAGTTTATTGTCAGTGGTTGGAAAGCTGTATGGCAGGGTGTTGATAGAGAGGATAATAAAGTGTACGGAAGTTGCAATAGGAGAAGAACAGTGCGGTTTTAGGAGGGGAAGAGGGTGCGTGGATCAGATGTTTGCAGTAAGACAGTTATGCGAGAAGTATTTAGAGAAGCATAAGGAGATATTTTGGGCTTTTATGGACTAGGAAAAAGCGTATGATCGTGTGGACCGTGAAGCAATGTGGAAGGTGTTAAGGATTTATGAAATAGGAGGAAATTTGTTAGAAGCAGTTAAGAGTTTTTATGAAGGGAGCAGAGCATGTGTGAGAGTAGGAAATGGTGAGTTGAGTGAATGGTTTGAGGTAAAGGTAGGTTTGCGACAGGGTTGTGTAATGTCACCATGGCTGTTTAATATGTTTATGGGTGGTGTGGTGAGGGAGGTGAAAAGGAGAACTATGGGAAGAGGATTGGGTTTAGTAGGAAAGAATGGTAGAGATTGGGAGTTGAATCAGTTGCTGTTCGCTGATGACACAGCATTGGTGGCGGATTCTGATGAGAAACTGCAGCGGGTAGTCAAAGAGTTTGGTGTGGTTTGTGGAAGGAGGAAACTGAAGGTGAACGTCAATAAAAGTAAAGTAATGGTGTGTAATAGGGGAGAGCATAGGGTGAATCTAGATGTGAGGCTCGATGGGGAAATATTGGAACAAGTAGAGTGTAATTAAATATCTAGGAGGAACGATATGCAGGAGTGGAGGTATGGAAGTGGAGGTAAAACAGAGAGTGTGTGAAGGAAGGAAGGATTTCGGAGCAATGGGAAGTATGTGGAAGACGAGAAATCTCGGAGTGAAAGTAAAAAGTGCACTGTATCAAGGAATTGTAGTGCCAACAGTGATGTATGGGGCTGAGACATGGGCTCTGAAGAAAAAGGAGAAAAGAGGGCTGGATGTGATGGAGATGAGCTGCTTGAGGAGTATGTGTGGAGTTACTCGTAGAGACAGATTGAGGAATGAAGAGATACGTAGGAGAGTGGGGCAGCAGGAACATTTGTTAGCCAGAGTGGACAGAAGGGTGCTGAGCTGGTATGGTCATGTTGAACGAATGGGAGATGAAAGGCTTACAAAGAGAATATGTGAGTCAGGTACAAGGGGAGTTGGAAGGGCAGGAAGACCCCCATTGAGATGGAGAGAATGTGTAAGAAAAGCTTTGGATGATAGAGGAATGACTATAGATCACGCAGGGGAAGTGGTGGTGGACAGGAGTGAATGGAGAATGCTTGTGAATAGTTGAGTGAACACGTGGTCATTTGGAGTAAGGGGTCGGGCGCAAGTTGGACTAGATAATAGTCCATCAGGCGCCTGGCCCGGGGAGACGATTAATATGAAGGGTGCGCCTGGAAGTGTGGTGGGGGGGGCTTGTGGCTTTGGCTCCGCTGCATGTCTGCCTGCCGAGATCGGAACCTCTCCGGGTGGTCGGGGGCTGGGGGAGTTCTGGAGCGACCTTGGTGACCCTGGTCGCTGGGTCTTCTCCTGGGTGACCTGGATGTGTGTGAGTTTGTGCTTTTTATCTGTGTTTATTTGTTGTTTTATGTTGTTTTTGTGTTTTCCCTGTTCTTGCTCTGTCTTGAGTCGGCTACCCCCAAAATGGGGATTGGGCCTTAGCATATAGATAGATAGATAGATAGAAAACTAATTGTGGAGAGGTAATTATAAGAGTGAGATAACTTTATTTCTTATTGCTAATCTGGCAACCTCTGCGTCATATGTGCGTGAAGGGGTTAAGACCCTCAAAATCAGAGACAGATTTACTATTTAGCCAATTATAAAAAGACTTAGTCATAGTCCTTGAGAACACAGAATGAGTCTCTTCAGGATTCTTATGAACCTTCCGAAAGGTTTGCCTATAGGTTTCTGGTCTCAACTGTATGCCTTCAATATGGCTGCTTTGAGACGATCATAGTTATTGTCTCACATCCCGTTCTACTGCTACGTATGTGGTGCGGGCTTGCCTTGTCAAAACAGTTTGGAGCATGAAAGGCCATTGCTCTCTGGTCCAATTCATGCCCCTTGCAACATCCTCGAACAGTACAATATAGTCATCAACATTATCATCGGGGGAATGACATTACTCAGAGTTAAGCCCCGAGGGGGAAAGGAAACTGAGGAACTGGTGGTGCTCTGGGCAGCCAACTGGGCCACTCGATATTCATGGTCTTGGTCTGCTTGAGCTCGAGCTAGTTGGGCTTGTAACTCTGCCTAAGCATGTTGGGCTTGTAACTCTGCCTGAGCTTGTTGGGCTTGTAACTCTGCCTGAGCTTGTTAGGCTTGTAACTCTGCTTGAGCTTGTTGGGCTTGTAACTCTGCCTGAGCTTGTTGGGCTTGTAACTCTGCTTGAGCTTGTTGGGCTTGTAACTCTGCCTGAGCTTTTTGGGCTTGTAACTCTGCCTGAGCTTGTTGGGCTTGTAACTCTGCTTGAGCTTGTTGGGCTTGTAACTCTGCCTGAGCTTGTTGGGCTTGTAACTCTGCCTGAGCTTGTTTGGCTTGTAACTCTGCTTGAGCTTGTCGGGCTTGTAACTCTGCCTGAGCTTGTTGGGCTTGTAACTCTGACTGAGCTTGTTGGGCTTGTAACTCTGCTTGAGCTTGTTGGGCTTGTAACTCTGCCTGAGCTTGTTGGGCTTGTAACTCTGCCTGAGTTTGTTGGGCTTGGAACTCTGCTTGAGCTTGTTGGGCTTGTAACTCTGCCTGAGCTTGTTGGGCTTGTAACACAGCCTGAGCTTGTTGGGCTTGTAACTCTGCCTGAGCTTGTTGGGCTTGCAACTCTGCCTGAGCTTGTTGGGCTTGTAACTCTGCCTGAGCTTGTTGGGCTTGTAACTCTGCCTGAGCTTGAGCAGCGTTAATCCTAGCCAACTCTATATACTCAGCTGCGGTAAAGCATGACGGTAGTTTCTTGGGAGGGGGAATTATCCCCTCAGGACTCCGATCGGAGTCATCAACAAGCCATCTAGAGTCAAGCAAGTCACCACCAGTTACCTCATCTATCCCACCCTCAAATCTCTTACTAGTGTCATGTATCCCGAATATCTCAGTCTTAACGAAGTTGGATAACATGACCTTTGTTAAACTCTCGGAGGATGGAAAGTTTAAATATGAGGCGAGCACACGAAGCTCGTCCCTAGATAGGAGGTCTACCTCCTCAGCTGTGGGATTTGAATCTAGAAAATTCTGTGCATTTTCCTGATTGATCAATATAGGCATAACGAAGTTTAAATGAAAATGCTAATGATCGTAACTATATCTAAGAACTACTGTAGCAGCAAACGTATCCACGGAACAATCTATCCTGGCAAGGTCATCAATTTCTGTTAAGACCCTGGCGGCTACGAAGCAGTTACTTGACCAGAGTGGTAATAGTGAGTTTTTATGATTCTCAAGTCTCTTGTAGAATTTTGGCTCTGTTGTTGCTTGCTTTCCTTCCACTTAAAATAAATCAGACCGCTCAAAGAATTATGTACTAGTCATAAAGGAAGCTTACCTAGAACAATTATAAGTTCCATAATAACTTAACCCTTTATTAGCGGGGTCGGACTTAAGTCCGGTACGAGATAATTGGACTAAATGGCGGGGTCGGACTTAAGTCCGTGGGTGTATTCCCACCCTAATTTAGGTGGAAAGCGGAACCTGGTGGTCAGGCGGTATACTACAAGGGCCCACCCACATATCCGTGACCGTGACTCAGTGACCCTCAAGCAGCCATAATGGAAGGTCAAGATTTGCCCGTGTTCGATTCGGTGGCCGCCATCCCTAGTGCGTCGCGCCACCCTACTAACCACGCCCGGCTTACCACCCAGGAACTAGATATCATGCTGAACTCTTCAGAACTTTCTAATAAGCTGTTGGATGAAACCGTCGAATGTCTGGGTGAGAGTTTTGGTAGTGTGGATGACTCGGAAGACGAAAATAACCCGATCATAGGCTTTCATCCCAAGCATAATTTGCGTGGGGTTGATGTTGAGGTTGATGTTGGACAGACCGTTGACCATATTGAAGACGTTCCTGACGAAGAACATACTGGTGTGGGTGTTGGTAAGTACAATTTATATTTTATAATTGCTTGAAAGTTTGATTGCAAGCATTTTATCACCTTACGAGCGGGTGGTGGAGTATATTTCCCTGTGCCGCCCAGCGGGTTTTTTTTTTTACCCTAAATGGGGTTGTTTCGTGCTCTTTTTCATGCATAAACAAGACCCAGAGCGTAATACAAGTATGTATCCCTGAAAGGGCGTAAATTGAGCTTTCCAATGACACCCGAACCATCCTTCTACGATCATTGGTTGTCTTTCAACGATCGTGCAACACGAGTGCAAAACCCTAAACTACGGTAATTTCCTTATATAATTCCCCGTAGTAGGTCCACGGCGGCTGTGACGAGCGGTCAGGAGGTACATTATGCTCTAATAACCGCTCCGCTCTCTCTCAGAGCACATTACGTCCTCAAAATTGCACTCTACAAGAAATGTCCTTTGCATTTTATAGCGTATTATTTGCAGGCGTTCGGTAAATTTCTCACGATAACCAGGGTATACGGTACATTTGTCACGATAATATAAGCAACAACGAAGCTTGGCGAAGATTGTGGTCTACAATATACCTTTTTATAATTGCATGTGACCTTGTAATTGCTTGAAAGTTTGATTGCAAGCATTTTATAGCGTATTATTTGCAGGCGTTCAGTACATTTCTTACGGTAATACAAACAACGAAAGATTGAATATTTGTGCTTGGCATTATATGATTGTGGGGAACAGATGTAGGCCTACCGTATATATTATTTTATCATAATATATGATACATATGTAACATTGTTATATTATCACGACACTCTCTCTCTCTCTGTCTCACTCTCTTTGTTTCTACACCTTTGTACTCCTTGGTACTCTCTTTCTCTGATGTAGGCCAGGGCACGCCCCTAACTAATCTTCTCTTCCCTCCCAGGGAAAAATCACACCTAGCAGATGTTCTTGACCTCTCTCTCTCTCTGTCTGTCTCTCTACCTATATATACATTTATAATTGCATGTGACATTGAAATTGCATGAGAGTTTGATTGCAAGCATTTTATAGCGTATTATTTGCAGGCGTTCGGTAAATTTCTCACGATAACCAGGGTATACGGTAAATTTTTCACGATAATATAAGCAACAACGAAGCTTGGCGAAGATTGTGGTCTACAATATACCTTTTTATAATTGCATGTGACATTGAAATTGCTTGAGAGTTTGATTGCAAGCATTTTATAGCGTATTATTTGCAGGCGTTCAGTAAATTTCTTACGGTAATACAAACAACGAAAAATTTAATATTTGTGCTTGGCATTATATGATTGTGGGGAACAGATGTAGGCCTACCGTATATATTATTTTGTCATATATATGATACATATGTAACATTGTTATATTATCACAACACTCTCTCTCTGTCTGTCTAATCCTCTCTGGGTCTACCTATATATACTTGTATAATTGCATGTGACATTGAAAGTGCTTGAGAGTTTGATTGCAAGCATTTGATAGCATATCATTTGCAGGTGTTCAGTAAATTTGATAAATATATCAAAATAAGTCCTGTGGGACTATGAAATAGCTATTATTGGACAAGGAAAATATTTTGTTCATCCCTCCACTGGAACATCAACAACAATGTCAACAACGTATCGCAGTCGGCAGTGTGCAGTACTGCCAATACGTATAGCGACTTCCGCTAGATCTAGAGACCTTTACTTCGATCTAGCAGCAATGACTTACACTAGCGGTTTTGTTTTGAAATTTGAGAACAATTTCGAAGTGATATTATATGGATTTTGCCAATTCATATTTCTAGTGGTATTTATCATGTCTTACATCTAACAATATATGCTAGCGGATTTAACTTCAATTGGTAACCCTCCCGCTCCATTCGGCTCGAAGAAAATCGATAATGGTGGCACTTTAGTAAACAGGTGATAAACATAACCGCATGCGGATCGGTTTGGTGTATCGGTATTATGGTAAGTTGGCTACCTACTATTGTTTATACGATATAGTAAGTAATGATAAGTAAATTATTATATATTATATATAAAACAAAAACAATATTCCTGCAAAGCAAGCGAAACAGAGAGAGAGAGAGAGAGAATGCAGAAACTGAACTGAAGAAAGAGTGAAAAAGATATAATAATACAGACATTTTTACAAGCAAATAAAGAAAGGGATTATAGAAAATAATAATGAGAATTACATATACGGATGAGGAAGAGTGAGAGAGAGAAAGAGAGAGAATACAGAAACTGAACTGAAGAAAGAGAGTGAAACAAATATAATAATACAGAAATATTACAAGCAAATAAATGAAATAGACGGATTAGTTAGAGAAAATAATAATGAGAAATACATAATACGGATGAGGAAGAGGGAAAGCGAGCGAGCCAGAGAGAGAGAGAGAGACAGGAGGCGTGAGAGAGATTAGAGAAAATAGAGAGATTGCAAGCATTTTATAGCGTATTATTTGCAGGTGATCAGTAAATTTCTTACGGTAATACAAACAACGAAAGATTGAATATTTGTGCTTGGCATTATATGATTGTGGGGAACATATGTAGGCCTACCGTATATATTATTTTTTCATATATACGATACATATGTAACATTGTTATTATCACGACACTCTCTCTCTCTCTCTCTTGTCTCTTCCTCTCTGGGTCTACCTATACATATATAATTGCATGAGACCTTCAAATTGTTTGAAATTTTGATTGCAAGCATTTTTTAGCGTATTATTTGCAGGCGTTCAGTAAATTTCTTACGGTAAGGTAGGCAAAAGGCAGTTATGAGATTGAGGTAGGGAAAAGGCAGAACTGCCTATAGCGAGTGTATGAATGGGATTGAGGTAGACAAAAGGCAGAACTGCCTATAGCGAGTGTATGAATGTGATTGAGGTAGACAAAAGGCAGAACTGTCTATAGCGAATGTATGTATGAATGAATGACATGGATGTATGAGGTGGACCAAGAACCAGATGGATGGATGAGATTCGAAACTTTGATAGACGTATATATCACGGTATACGGTAGAAGTAATTCCTTACAATGTACCGTACATCGTGATATATACGCCTATCAAATGATTGCCATCAATATACGGTATATATATATATATATATATATATATATATATATATATATATATATATATATATACACCGTGATATATACGCCTATCAAATGATTGCAATCAATATACACCAATATACAGTATATATATATATATATATATATATATATATATATATATATATATATATATATATATATATATATATATATATATATATATATATATATATATATATATATATATTTATATATATACCGTATATTGATTGCAATCATTTGATAGGCGTATATATCACGATGTACGGTACATTGTAAGGAATTACTTCTACCGTATACCGTGATATATACGTCTATCAAAGTTTCGAATTTCATCCATCCATCTGGTTCTTGGTCCACCTCATACATCCATGTCATTCATTCATACATACATTCATACACTCGCTATAGGCAGTTCTGCCTTTTGTCTACCTCAATCACATTCATACACTCGCTATAGGCAGTTCTGCCTTTTGTCTACCTCAATCCCATTCATACACTCGCTATAGGCAGTTCTGCCTTTTCCCTACCTCAATCACATAACTGCCTTTTGCCTACCTCAATCACATGTGGATAACACCTCCTGGGAACACCACAAACAAAAATGAGTCTTCAACACTACCCCATAGGGTGATTTGGAAATGTGTTGTGAAATAATATTATATATAAAACAAAAACAAAAACCTGCAAAGCAAGCGAGAGAGAGAGAGAGAGAGAGAGAGAGAGAGAGAGAGAGAGAGAGAGAGAGAGAGAGAGAGAGAGAGAGAGAGAGAGAGAGAGAATGCAGAAACTGAACGGAAGAAAGAGTGAAAAAGATATAATACAGAAATATTACAAGCAAATAAATGAAATAGAGGGATTAGTTAGAGAAAATGATAATGAGAATTACATATACGGATGAGAAGAGAAGAGAGAATACAGAAACTGAACTGAAGAAAGAGTGAAAAAGATATAATAATACAGAAATATTACAAGCAAATAAATGAAATAGAGGGATTAGTTAGAGAAAAATAATAATGAGAATTACATATACGGATGAGGAAGAGAGAAAGGGAGCGCGAGAGAGGGAAAGCGAGCGAGCCAGAGAGAGAGAGAGAGACAGACAGACAGGAGTGAGAGAGAGAGAGAAAGAAAAAGAGAGAGAGAGATAATACAGAGAATACAGAAATAAGGAGAAATAAGAGAAAAATAAGACCGATTACCGAAGGAATAGTAGACGCGCGAGAGGCCGAAGTCAGGCCAAAGAGAACGCATCCGAACGCGCCCGGGAAATAGACCAAAAAGTACCTCCTCTTCCTCACCTCTTCCCACCCTCCACACTCATTCATAACATCCATTCATAGACTTATATGGGGAGACGAAGAGTTGCTCTTTCCAAAAATGATCGTTTCGTTCGCATTGGAGCCAGAGTAACAGCGCTAGGGCGAGTGAAATTGAGCGAATATTTCGGGATTATGCCCGCTGAGCGGTACAGTGTAAAATAGCTTACCACCCGCTAAATAAGGGTTAAAGATCATATTTAATTTACTAATGATTATTTAGATTAATTATGATTAGTATGATTTTTATACTTAATTATGATTAATTATTATATTAGATATTATTATTATTATTTATTATGATGAATTATCCAGAACGGTTCCCGCAGCCAACGGGTTAAGATTTATTAAGATGGAGATTAATGATTATAAAATATTATTTCTTAAGTATTTAGAAATATATCATTTACTTGAATAATGTAATATTTATTATAAATAGTTATGGTAAACATCTTATTATTTTATTATCCTTCATTATCATTATCTTATTATATCCTTTACAAGTACTAGGGAAGAAGTAAAGATATTAAAGTCACCAATTCAACAACAATAAATATATTTATAAACCCAATAAACAAAAAGATAATGTACTGTATGTACAAAACAAAGGAAAATAAATAGAACACAAATAAGATCCAAGACGTACCGGTATATGATTGTCCGATCGTTCACTGCTCGCTTTTTTTTTTTTTTTTTTTTTTTTTTAAGAGACAATGAACGGAGGAAGGAAAAACACAGATAAAACAAAAAGGTCCATGTGCCTAAAGGCATCCTCCATTCATAAAATGTTTGTAACAACTGGATTTAAACATTTGTAGATTGTAAGTTTTTGGAAAGCAATTCGGGGGAAGTGAATTCCAAAGAGTAGTAGCTCTGGGGATAAATTAATTCTGATAAGCAGAAGTTCTGCATTGTGGAGGAGAAAGTGTAAATTCATGGGCGCTCTCAGCTGCCCTAGTTCTACGGGGAAAGATGTGGAGAGGCGGCACAATTGAAGCAAGTTCCTCGGAACAATTGCTGTGAAAATATCTGTAGAATAATGCAAGGGATGCAACGTTTCTTCGTATGGATAATGTAGGAAGGTCCTGTGTGATTGCAGGGTTATTGATTAATCTAATAGCTTTATTTTGAATTTTGTCCAACTGCCTCAATGCAACCACTCCACTTCCACCCCACAGATGTGAACAGTAATCCATCTAAGAACGCACATGACTTTTATATATCACGGCTAACTGCTCGTCAGTGAAGAATTCTCGAACTCTGTACAGGAGTCCCAGTTTTTTAGAGGCATTCTTAGCAATGCTTCTAACATAGTGTGTCCAGCTCAAGTTAGTAGTTAATATTACACTGAGAATGTCAATACTAGGGGAAGTGGGAATATTTACATCATTAAAAAATATATGGGAGTCAGTGAGATTCTGTCGGTTAGAAAATTGAATGTACTTGGTTTTCTGTGCATTAAAGGAAACTAGATTCTTTTGTCCCCATCCATTAATTCTAGAAAGGTCCTGGTTCAGAGAAATTGCAGTGTTTATTTTTGAATTTATAAGATCGGGTTGGGTGAAAGAATTGGTAAATGTGAAGGAACTGTGGAGTGTTGAGTCATCTGCGTAGGAATGTATTGGATTATGAGTGGTAGATATGAGATAATTGAAATCAGTTTGCCCAATATTAAATTGTGTCAATGCTTAATTTCAAGTATCACTATTGTTAATAGAAATTACAACAAGGACGCATTGCTAGTTATTTAATTATCAAAATATAATGTGCTTGACAAATTGATGAATAAACAATTAGTTTCACTATTCATTACTAAAGTCACTCCTAAACCTCTCAATTGTCACACCACATTATTAACCTTTCTAGATTCATAGAAATACAAATTATCACAAGATGGCACGAAAGCTCACCTCAACACACCTGGTAGTTATAACCTGTCATCATTTAATTTCAAGACCACACCGCGTATGTAAAGTACGGTAGCTTAGAGTTACAATTCAAAGTTAAGTCAAGTTAAATCATTTCATGTAAACAGAACACCATTACCACTTTGGTAATATAAAAATTATATATCTTATCTGTCACTGCCATGTCTCAACTATCTCCTCCGTCGCCTCTCCTCACCCTCTCGATATCAGCCGAGTCAGGAATACAACTAACTTCCAAACACCAGTCTACCCCTAAATACACATTCTATTTGGTCTCTAGCGAATCACCAAGCCCCATTATCATGACGTGATGGAAAGGTTCAGTCTCGTGGTGCCGCTTCCAATCATATCCCTCGTGTCATGCCGGCGTCAATCAGACAGCTCTCACCCCCACTTGTTTGATCCCTCCACAGGGCCGAAACCATCGAACAGCTTCCTATGTCCAGAGGCAGTCCTGGGGTTCATGGTGGGGTGAGTGTAGGGGGCTTAATTTCGCCAACTGGTCAGTTTACATCTCTAGACTGGTTGCTCCGTCTGTCACAATATATATATATATATATATATATATATATATATATATATATATATATATATATATATATATATATATATATATATATATATATAGTATATATATATAGTATATATATATATATATATATATATATATATATATATATATATATATATATATATATATATATATATATATATATATAGTATATATATATATATATAGTATATATATATATATATATATATATATATATATATATATATATATATATATATATATATATATATATATCATCATCACCATCAATGGCATTACGTTACATTTTAATTTTATACAAATTCCACATGAATTAAAAACAAGGCTAATACTACCCCAATTAACCCTCCGACTGCCCCAAATCCTTCCTAAACTCAATATAATCGTCTACAATTAGCCAGAATAAAAGCATGAGAAGCGTCACTGTGTAAAGAAAGGGTGCGTTACCAACAGTTTTATTGGGCTTCAGTGATACACATAAGATAATATGAAAATCAATAACCATAAAATATACTGGCATTAGTCAAAATATTCATTGTGCAACAGATCTACTGTCGTTTTGTGTGTTTATAATCAATAGTTCGAGGCATACTCCATATTGTCTATATGAAATATTTAATAACTATTCATGTAACAGAATGTAGCCCTTCCAGATTATAGGTTTGAGTCCTGATGGGAAGAATGAAAACCAAATATTTAATAGTGGCCCCGGAATCATTGACAAAATGCCTTAACAAAGTTATGGCTCTCTTTGAAGTCATGGCTTGCCATATCAAATGACCCGTCTATGAGCTGAAAGAATTCAAATTATTGTGAGCGACCGCTCAAAATACCCATGGACTCGTCCATGTATGATGCGGATGCCACTACTGAAAAAACTAGTAAAAAATAAATAGAAATAATAAAACAAAATCATAAACCAGATCTAACCAGTACTGCACTTCCAGCCAGTCTGATGTTTGTAGCGTCGTTCGCAAGCTAGCTCTGACGCCATTCTGCTTATACCGATATACCACGACTCTCTAGGACATCAGGTGAATGAGAAGGGGATGGATGGGAGGGCCAGAATCGTCAATGATTCGGGAGCCACTACTAAATATTAGGTTTTCATCCTTCCCTATAATTTATTATACCATTATGTCCACCATTGACAATATGCCTGATACATCATGTCAGGAGGGGGATCATTCATCAGCAATATCAAAACATCAAAACAACCACTAACAAATTACTCAAAGGTCGAGTGAAACAGCTACATCAAATAGATCATGGTTTAATACAAAATATTAAACAGGTGCCGTTCTTAAAATTACACCCGTCGTATGTTAAACCCAAGACTTGACAGAGGTAGTGGTCATAACACACTTACATATATTGCACATTAGGATATGCATACAAATATAAACTGTACACTGTATTACAAAAATAATGAGTACTACAAATTAAATGCATCCCTATGACTAGATTTTCAGTCTTAGGAAATATGGATAATCATCATCCTATCAAAACAATGCTTAATCTTACCACATACCTAAGGCAGGATGGAGGTATCAACCTGACTACCCCCCCTCCCCTTATTTTCTCCCAAAATATCACCAATGCTTAAACTTAGACCTTCTGCCTTAGGCTATACAATGGTATATGTGGTTTAGTTAAATTCACCGAAAGGTACCGCTTCAGAAAGGTGTGATTAGTGGACCATAAATTGGTCTGCTGGATATCATCCAATGAGTAATTCTTGAGGAAACGGAGCGAAGCTGCCCACTTACGTAAATTGTGTGCTCGCCCAACAGCACCGGGGTTACTCTCTTTAATGACGTCTACTAGTAAAGCTTCTAACTTCAAAGGCCATCAGAAACACAGCCTTCTTTAACCCTCAACCGACGGTGAACGTCATATGACGGGAGAGAGAATATTGGCCACCCCTGCGGTGCCCCGTCATATGACTCGTGCCTTTTTAGGGCCATTATGAGCGATGAGAGAGAGCGAGCATTGCAAGGTCAACAGGTGGGCTCGTTACGCTCGCGACAGCAGTGGGGCCTGCACTGAGACCTACTGTATTGATCCTCAATCTCCGTATCTCTCAAAATAAAGATAAATCCGGGGGAAATACCTTATTTTAGGGTATTTTCACTCTCAGTTGCACGATCGTTGCAAGAGAACCCTTTGTCGTACAAGGATGATTCATATGTCATTGGAAAGATCGTTTCTTGCTCTTTCACAGATATATAATTGTATTACGTTCTGACTCTTGCTTATGCATGAAAAAGAGCATGGAATGATGTTCGATGTTAATTTTCGGTAAATATGCCTGCGAGGCGCTACCATGATACACCACCACACACACCCGCGGGTTGGGAGTTAAAAAAGTAATTCAAACGAAGGATTATGATTATACTTATGAGAATTTAGCATAGAAAGCACCCGATCTAGTGACCAGGTGGGCATGAGTTGGCGTGGTTGTGGTCGGAGCCGGAAGCATGCACGCATAAACCCCCACTCCTCCGCCTCCGCCTCCGGTTTCGTGAGTCCTGTTAAATAAAAAAAGAGGCATCTAATCGCCGTGAGGTGGTTCTTTAATGTGACAACTGACAGGGATCTCTGTTCAAACAAATAGTCCAAATATTTAAAAACTAGAGACACAGAGAACTCTTGTTGGTCAGTTTCTATGATCCAAGTAGTAAAGGCCTTCCAGTGCGATTGGTATTAGCATTGAGGAAAGGAAGCATATTGATTAATGAGTTTCTGAGTCACGCTTTCCCCATAGTGAGTTAGCCATTTTGCCTTCTGAATATCCACAAGGCCAAAGTCTTCAGGTCTTGAGGTATCCAATCATGTCTAAGTGGAAATACGAGATCGAGAGCGACACCAGGTTCTCGCACCACGTCTTCAACTACGCATACCAAACTTGGGCTGGCCACAGGTACGCTATCATCGCGACCATGCTGCAATAACTGCGTGGTTTGTGAACTACTTGGCACAATAAAGATGCGTCGGGTGGCGAAAACAGATAAATGGAGTTCCTTTTGATCCAATCCACCTGAAATGCATCTGGTCCTCCAGCCGGGGTTTCCACCCAGTGAGTGAGGAACAAAGGTAGCTTGTGAGTCTCCTCTGACGCGAACAAGTCCAATTGTGGACAGTATGGTCCGGCAATCATCTGTTGAAATATGGTTTGCTTGAGGGACCATTCTACTAGGGTGCTCCGTTGTCGTGACAGAGCGTCTGCTCAGACGTTCGCTATGGCGGGCAGATATGTTGCGTGGAGATATATCTCTAGATTGGTGGCTAGCATAAATATCTCTTCCGACAACCTCAGTAACACTCAAGACCTCGCTGAGCCTTGTATCTGAATGCCTGTTACTACATTCAGATTGTCCATTCTGAAGGCCACCTATTTTCCCACTAGAGTTGAGCCGTGATCCTGCAGAAAAAAGAGAGGGACTAACAATTCTTTGGCATTCATGTGAAGGTCGTTGTACTTGGACCATAGACCCTGACCTTAGTGACCGAGATTCGACTGGTACCACCATCCTAGGGTACCGGACGCATCCGTATCCACCCACATTGTCGGAGGAGGAGTTGTCCAAGTCATAGTTGAGTGTAATACTTCCGGCTTCGCCCAGGCTGCCGGTAGGTTGTGGATTAACTTCCCGATAGGCCATAGTCTTTCCACCGGCAAAAGCGGAAAGTGCTTGTTTCCCTCCAAGATTAACCTCTTTACCTTCAGACGGCCCAACAGTACCGTCAACCGGATGCAATTGAGTGTGCCTACCAGGGACTCCCACAATTTTCCTATGGTAGTCAGACTGTGCAGAAATCGAAAGAGTTTTCTGTAACATTTCTGCTGATTGTCTGCACTTTGGCTTATGGACAGCTGTTCAGTGTCCCAAAGGAGACCCACCCATTGGATGACCCTCACGGGAACAAGATGAAACTTTGCCAAGTTCACCTTGGTCGGTAGAGGACAATGGACGAGAGGTAGCTGAGTCCTGCGTGTCATCTGAGTGGAGAGTAGCCCGTTGCCAGGACGGGATATCCTCCACAACCTCTGCAATTCTTTCATGAAGCAGAGTGACACCCGGCAACAAGGATGAGGGCAGATCCCCTCAGACCGGTTGGTAGTGTCACTGCCAGGAGGACGCACCTCACCTAGAAACGGTTCGTTGGAGATCCATAAGTCCGGTATGGGAGACTGCTCCATGGGAGAAGAGTGTGCCAGCTGCTCAGGTTGAGAGAAAATTTTGGAGACAGATTTTCTATTATCAGTAACGATTGTAGTGACACTGCGGCGATTTAACACAGACGTTTGTGACAATGGTAACTCCTGAGGCGTCGACCGGCAAGGGATCTTATAGGGCTGCTGCCTTATTGTGGGAGAGACTTGTCCATTAATAGGGGAAGCTGAGGAACCACGAAACAATGCGGTCTCTTGGAGGGGTCAAAGCATCCTGGCGAGAAGTAGAAGGCGGCTGAACATTAGCCCGGATGGACTTAGAACGGGAGATCCCAGATTGAGTCTTAGTCTTCTTCGCTGGTGATCAACATGCAACAGAGTGCTTCGGTTCCTTAGAGACAGAAGAATCCGAACGACTGTGATGTCGTAATTGCGATTCCTTTTTCCTTTTCTTAGACGCCTGAATCGGCGCCGAGGAGGAATATTTATTACGAAGAGGAGAGCGAGATCTGGAGCAGCGTTTTTGTGGAGCCGGTGGATCAGCCGAAGATCTAGGTCTCTTCGACGAGCGGGAGGGGAGAGAAGTGGCTTTGTCCGACGAATCATCCGTCGAGACGGTTGGTTTAGACGCAACCTTTTGCTTTCATTGCTTGACATGGGTATGAACAGCAGCAGCACAAGACCGAAAAGTAGTCGAGCCTTTAGATTATGCAACGGGTGTTGAAGATGGTGTGCCGACAAGGGAATCCCACAGCGGTTGGTCATACATGTGCCGGGCCTTGTGCGCAACATCCCGGCAATAAAAATGATAGATGGTCTTGATAGCCAGCAAAATAGTCCAACATTTCTCGTCCAGATGTGTTACCAAGCCGTTACAGAACTGAACATTGAGTACAGTTCTTAATCAACCAGGTGTATCATGTAATACGATAGGGTATGACTCTTTTGTGATACCGTACGTTTCTGTGACGTCACGGTCGTTCCCGCTGCACGGCGTAGGACGAGTAGATTGTATATTATATGATTGTAAGTAAGTTAAGATTATAAAAGGCCTAATATGCTATTTAGCAATATTGCCATGGTCTTATGTAGTATATATGAATTTATCGTATATATTGATGTAATTTATCGTACTGAGCAACATAGATACGGTACGATAATTTGGGCGCCTGGCATATGCCAAGGCAGCAAGGTGATGGGCTGGACGAAGCTCAGAGCCTCCACTAACACCAACCAGTTAACATCTAATTTCCGCCTTCAGTTGATCAAGCTTTTGTGCCTCTAATCACAATACACTGACCGCAATACATACAGCTACACCATCACGATGCTCTCATCGACGTCGTGACTGACTGACAGATAAGCATAGTATTCATGTCCATTCCCATATAATCATTTGTTCTTTCTTTCACTTGACTCGAACCTCAGGGCCGGTGTCTTGCCTCCTCATTGTCCGCCATATTGGGTAAAACGTTCTCCTTTGTTTCGTTGCCACGTGGAACTATTGGTGAGTTAATTCCTGGCTAGTATTAACCCTTATAACCTTACCCTATATATATAATTTATTATGTGAGACCTTTGGATATAAATTAGCTTGTTTCAGATCCAATTCAATTTAGATATGGAGTAATTCGATTTAGATTGATTTTGTTTGGATTATAGCTTATAGATATTTAACTTCCATTGATAGTTTACCACATTGGTGCCCAGACCTCGGGAATTAGCTACCAGTAAGGGATTTTTAAGGCAATGAGTAAGGGGACATATAACAGGATGCAGGAACAATTCTATGATAAACTGGTAAGGCTAGCCAAGCGATGGATAGAGCCGGAATGCAGGGTCACATCGTTGCACCTGCCTATTAAAATTCAGTGCCTAAGTCCTGCATCCCACCCATTATCTTCCCCCAATAATTTTCCCTTTCATTTCAGGCTTCCTGTGACTCATGACCTGACCTAACATTTGTTCTTGTTCTATATGACCCTTTAGTGTGGGTATTGCTATTTTGTGTGCTATTTTTTCTCCATAACATAGAAGTCTGCCGGTCGGTGTCTCTTAACTAGACTACTATTTTGCCATTGTATTGGTAACATTTTAGGTAAATAGCCTACAGGCTTACATGCACAATGAGTAAACAGGAAGAGACACCGTCTAGTGGGGTGCTGAGCAAAGCCCCTAAAAATCAGAGGGCGGGACTTCGGGGAGTATTAAATAGGTTAATTATTGATGTCAACACTTTCATCACTACTGCTGACCTCGAGGAATTAGAGGCTACGTTAGACAATGTCCAGGCTAACCACGGTCGTATTGTTGCTCTGAGTGAGGTGATTGTGGCAGGCATGACAGAGGAGGAAGAGATAATTGCAGAGTGTGATAATCACGCCCTCTATGATGAACCTGTCTTTAACCCTTCTTTGGCGGCGCCCGGCTATAGTCGAGTGAAATAAATGTGGCCTATGTGGCGGGGCCCGGCTATAGTCGCATGCAATTTTGAGCACGTAATGTGCTTTGAGAGAGAGAGCGGAGCGGTGGGAGGAGCGTTGGTTACCTCATGACCGCTCGCCACGGTGGCCGTGGAGCTACTGAGATGTACTCCGCCCTACTCCACCCACCCTCACTCGTTTCACACGTAGTAATGTAAGGAAATGTCCGTATTTTACAAATTTTGCCCTTCGGTTGCACGATCGTGGCAAGACAACCAGTGATCGTAGAAGGATGGTTCTGGTGTTATTGGAAAGCTCATTTAACGCCCTTTCAGGGATACATACTTGTATTACGCTCTGGCTCTTGTTTATGCATGAAAACGAGCACGGAAACAAGCTCGTTTACGGTAAAAAACAACGTTGGGCGGCACAGTCAAATATACTCCACCACCCGCTCTTTGAGTGTTAAAGCGAAGCATCTATTACAGCGCGCTGTCGCAAATAAGAAGGGAGGCAAAATCGAAGCCCATAGAAGGGTTGACCTGAAACACACTGAGCACCTCCCAAAGCTCAATCTTCCTTCATTTGGGGGCAAATTGACTGAGTGGTTAGCTTTTTGGGATGTATTTCGGTCTACAGTACATGAATCCTCTTTGGATAATGTCCGTAAGTTTCACTACCTGAAAGGACAAATGGAAGGAGAAGCCTTACATTTGATAGAGGGTTTTGCGGTAGTAGGTGATAGTTATCTTGAGGCAATAACAATTATTAACCCTTAAAAAGCGGCTCACCACATAAGTCGAGTTGAAAAAACTGGCAAAAAACGGGTGAAAAAAGGGTGGAAATCGAGTGAAAATGGGTGGGATAGTAATGATCCATACGTCCGACATCTGTGGCCTCCCGGCCCACACTAACTCCAGTTCCCCCACCGCGCGTGAGGATGACAGTGTAACCAATAGTTCGCTAAAAGTGAGCAAGGTAGCAAAATCAGCTAAACTTCCATCTTCGAGGTAACACTGTCAGTGCTCCACGAGTGCTACATAGCTGTATGTGGCGTCATTGTGTAGCGATTTCCACCTAGTTTTCGGCGCAATACAGTTCCTTTCATACTGATGGTTGATATAGCAGTCAGAACGGCCCAGAAAAGCCCAAAACGGCCACAGAGCACCCGCTAGAGGAGGGTTAAAGTCCACATACGGGGATCAAGAGCAGTTGAAGATGGCCCATGTCGTTGCCTTGTTAAAGCTCGCAGAACCACAGTATAAGGTTGAGGAGTTAACACATTTTAGGGCAGATATGGAGTGCCATACTCAATCTCTAGACACCCTAGGGCTCACCACACAGGAAATGATAGTCATTATCTTACGTCAGAAGCTTCCTATGGCAATACTTGACAAGGTTAGATCGTTTGATCTGGGGGAGTTCAAAACTCAGTTCAGTAAAGAAATCAATAATCTACAGTTGAACAAAGGGAGAATGTATGTGTCGGGAGGGAGTGAGAATGTGGATATGAGGGGAACTGTAAGCATGACGGTGGGGACTAAAGAAAAGAAAGAGGGTACATATAAGAAACCTGCTCAGATTCTATGTAAGCTATGTAATAGCAAACATAAATGGAGTTTCTATGTAAAATACCCAACAAATAAGACAAAACTAGCACAGGCAAAGAGGTTGAAGCTATGTGTAGGTTGTCTAAGTAAGGAACATGGTAAGCAGGGACAATGTACTGCTACATACTTAAATTAAGGCCCTGTCGCCACTGCAAAGGATATCACTTTGATAAGTTGTGTCCTACAGCAGATAAAGTCAAAGACGTCAAACCAGAGGGTACTACAACTTTGACACTAGGTAGCATGCAAGACACCACTATATTGCCCACAATACAGATTCCCATGGAAGGTAATGACAGTAACAAGGTTTGTCGGGTACTTCTAGATCAAGGGTCTCAACGTCCCATTATAAAAAGGTCCGTATTAATGGGACTTAAGCACCGAATCGTAGGGGCTGAGACTCTTCGATTGCAGGGCTTCACAGGGGTTACTGACAAACAAGTCTACGAGATAGCGGAGATTTCATATTTCTACCGTAAAAACAGGTGCTTTATGACATGTATCGTAGTAGACACCCTACCAGAATATGTATCTGTAAGAGTGAAGAAGGTGGAACACGCATTACGTAGCAAAGGGGTTAACTTGTCAGATCCCATGGGAGATCAGAAAGCGGTGCTTGTTCTACTTGGTGTTGATCATTATTATGATGTAGTATACCCTGGATTTAAGAGAATGTGTGGTGTAATTTTAATCCCCACTAAATTTGGCTATTGCATGAGCGGAAAGGTGCATACTACACAGTCAAATGTCCTGGTCGACACGGTTTTTATTTTAAGAGTGAATGTAACCGCGGCAGAGGAGTTGGGAAGGGAGGATTCCCAACCTAGTGACCCTAAAATGACTGCCGAGTTCGACCTGGAACGACTGTGGAGATTGGATCACATAGGCATTAATCCTATGGAGACTGATTATGGCTCAGAAATTGCGCTGAAAAGATTTGACGAGTCTGTGAGCTACTGTGCCTCAGACAAGCAATATAAGGTTAGTTTACCTTGGAAGAACAGTGAGATAAGCCTGCCAACAAACTATGGATTGGCATTAGGTCGCTTGTGCGCATTACAGCGTAAATTAACTAATGAACCGAGCACGCGCCAGGCGTATGACGATGTATTTCGGAGTTATGAAGATAGGGGCTTTATTGAGAGAGTCGATGTAAAGGAACCGATTAAGAAGGGTAGGGTTCACTATTTGGCCCATCATGGGGTGAGGAAAGACAGTGTCACCACACCAATATGGGTGGTGTATGACTGCTCTGCCCACCAAGGTCAACAACCCAGTCTAAATGACTGCCTGCTGACAGGTCTGTCCATGGTGTCGGATCTGTCCCAACATCTAATGCGGTGCAGGCTGGGGCAATATGAATTTACTAGTGACATCGAGAAAGCATTCTTGATGGTCAAACTAAAAGAGGAAGATAGAGATGTTACCCGCTTTCTTTGGTTCGAAGACATTAGCGACTCTGAAAGTCCGGTCGTAATCTACCGTTTTCGGGTTGTACTCTTTGGTGCTACATGTTCACAGTTTTTGTTGAATGCCACAATCAAAAAACATCTATCAGATACTCTTGAGGACACAAGTAAACTATCTCGCGGGCTGTATATCGACAATTTGCAGGGTTCTAGCGATAGTCAGGATGATTTGTTACATACCTACTGACAAGCACGTAGATTGTTTACAGAAGCCTATTTATTTCTCCGCGAGTGGGTTACTAATAGTGAAGATCTTCAGAGTTTGATACAGGTGGACGGTACGGCATCTCATAACCAGGAAAAGTCCAGAAATTTGGGGATGATCTGTCAACCTCAACAAGACATACTAACTTTTCAAACAAGGTCTTTCGCTCAGCAGACGGGAGCGCACACAAAAAGAAGTCTGTTGAGCAAAGTTGCGCAATTTTTTTATCCTTTAGGTCTAGCATTACCCGTTACCATAAATAAGAGCTAGGATTCTAATGCAGGAAGTTTGGAGACGTAAAATAGGATGGGATGACAATTTGCCCGAGGACCTGAATGACCAAGGGACATTGTTGTTGAATGAGTATGACATCCTATGTACTAAACCTTTACCTCGTAAAGTGGCGGCGTTCGGTGACGTTACGTTACACACGTTTTGCGATGCTAGCGCCACGGCATACGGGGTAGCCATATATGTCGTTACTTCATTTGGGGCGCATTTAGTTACAGCACAGGCTAAAGTAGCCCCGGTCAAAAAGGCAACTATCCCTAAAATGGAATTGACTGCCATGCTGCTATTAGCACGTCTGGTGCAACATGTACGCGCAGCATACGAGAGCGAGTTAAATATTGAAATCGTTCACGTATGGTGCGATAGTCAGGTCGCACTCAACTGGATACAATATGCAACTGGACCAGCTCCACCTCTACCTGAATGCCGTGTAAAGCACTTAGAACCTTTTCAAGCTGTAGGGTTAGATTACACGGGAGCATTGAAGACGAGAGAGCATGAGAAGGTTTATATATTATTGTTTACCTGTGCAACGTCTCGAGCGGTACACCCAGAACTATGTGATAATATGTCTAGCGAAGAATTTATGCTGGCGTTTAGACAGTTTTGTGCCCGTCGTTCATTCCCTCAACTCATTCTTAGCGACAATGCTCCTACTTATGTCCAGGCATCAAAATATCTAAAGGATATAAGCAGTGATCCTACAATCATCACTTTTTTGGGAGAGAAGAAGTGCAAATGGAGGTTCATTCCAGTTAAGGCACCTTGGTTTGGTGGAATGTGGGAACGGTGTGTCGGCTCAGTAAAGTCAGGACTCAGAGCGGTAGTAGGACGGGCTCTATTAAAGAAGAGTGAGTTGACGACAGTCCTCACAGAGATAGAGGCAGTCGTGAATGATCGTCCGCTTACATATGTGTACACCGACCTGCAAGAACCACTACCATTAACGCCAGCTCACTTGCTATATGGTAAACCATTGACTGCGTTTCCATCTGATTTCCAATCCATAGTAGAGTTAGAGGATCCCTCGTTGTACTCTGAGGCAGCGGTGTCTAAGAGATACCAGTATATATCGAGGGTAATCGAAGATTTTAGAAAACGGTGGATTAATGAATATCTGCTAGCATTGAGGGAAAGGAGTGTTAAACCCTCTGGTAGACCGACGGCACCTACTGTGGGTGAAGTAGTTTTAATTAAAGAAGATAGTTCTCGTTTATACAGGAAATGGGGCTGCGTGTTGGAGGTATACAAGGGGGAAGACTCTGTAGAGCGGGTGGTGCTATTGAAGACAGCCACTGGAACTACTGTTCGTCCTATCGCACGTTTGTACGCTTTGGAGCTCGATTCCGCATTTCATTCTGATGCTCCACCTATTATTGCTGGGTCCGAGGATTCTCAAGGTAACGACTCACCTCTTATTGATGGTGATCAATCTCGGACCGGGACGCGTCCCAGACGCGCTGCTGCTGGCGCCGTTGATATGTGGCATCAGAGGATAGCCTCTGGGCAACAGTAGTTTAAGGTGGGGTTCAGGTATTTTTTGTGGGGGGAGTGTATCGTGTAATACGATAGGGTATGACTTTTGTGATACCGTACGTTTCTGTGACGTCACGGTCGTTCCCGCTGCACGGCGTAGGACGAGTAGATTGTATATTATAAGATTGTAAGTAAGTTAAGATTATAAAAGGCCTAATATGCTATTAAGCAATATTGCCATGGTCTTATGTAGTATATATGAATTTATCGTATATATTGATTTAATTTATCGTACTGAGCAACATAGATACGGTACGATAATTTGGGCGCCTGGCATATGCCAAGGCAGCAAGGTGATGGGCTGGACGAAGCTTAGAGCCTCCACTAACACCAACCAGTTAACATCTAATTTCCGCCTTCAGTTGATCGAGCTTTTGTGCCTCTAATCACAATACACTGACCGCAATACATACAGCTGCACCATCACGACGCTCTCATCGACGCCATGACTGACTGACAGATAAGCATAGTATTCATGTCCATTCCCATATAATCATTTGTTCTTTTTTTCACTTGACTCGAACCTCATGGCCGGTGTCTTGCCTCCTCATTGTCCGCCATATTGGGTAAAACGTTCTCCTTTGTTTCGTTGCCACGTGGAACTATTGGTGAGTTAATTCCTGGCTAGTATTAACCCTTATAACCTTACCCTATATATATAATTTATTATGTGAGACCTTTGGATATAAATTAGCTTGTTTCAGATCCAATTCAATTTAGATATGGAGTAATTCGATTTAGATTGATTTTGTTTGGATTATAGCTTATAGATATTTAACTTCCATTGATAGTTTACCACAAGGTGCCTTGTGATCTGTCCAAGCACGGCACACAAAACACACAAAGTACTCCTGGAACTGGGAGGGACGAGCAGCCAAGGCCTTTACAGAACTGTATTGTTGCGACGTCCATGATAGAATCTCCCCTCCCGCCGGGAAAGAGCAGTCCGTCTGAGGTGCCTCGCAGAGACCTTGTAATGACCCCTACCTGAGGGAGGAAAATATCAAGAATCAATGCTTATAAGAAATAATCTGTGAGGCCAAGACAATGCAACATTAACATAAGAGGAAAGAAAATGTACCCACACCCAAGTTTCTACAACACCAGATGGTTAGGGTCTGAACTTCTTACCAAAGTGACCAGCACCGACCTCAGCCTTAATTCCTATCTGAGAAACCAGTTCTAGGTAGCTGGGCGACCAGCGCCGGGCATAGAGTGATACGGTTCCAGAATAATCTGTGGAAGATAGGCCAGGTGAGTCTACGGCATAGCCGAGGCCTGGCGGAGAGAGCCTCCTTTATCTGCTGGGTATTAGTTATCTGCACCAGACTTCGAACAGGTTTATTGGATTTTGACGGAGGCACTCCAGTAATCGCGAGCCTGCCGGGTTACTTGAGTCTGGAAAAGGCTCGTACATCGAGATTTACCAGCCGCCCTGAAAAGTCTAGCTTTTCGATCCAATAAACACAAATTCTGACCTATTTTGTCGCAGACTAATGATAAGACAAATTTTACACAACTCCAAGACCTCAACTAAACCCCCTAAAGTAACATCACGTAGGTAACAGCTGTTAAGACCCATATGCATGTTGAATCAGAACCAGACTGATAACACTCAATGCCCAGAAGGCTCCAAACCTTAGCACTAAGTGAAACCCCAACATGCATTACATCTATGGCACATACATAGTAATAATAATATAATAATAATAAACATCCTATTCATAAAATATCACCTACAAGGAGGCCATACTTAACTAACAGGGGCAGGCTGGCGTCAAACAGACGAATCAACGAATCACATTCACTTGCCTAGATAGTATAGGTACTCCTTCACCCATAGACTCCTCTACATAAGGACTGGCGTCGGCCATACTCGGGTCCCGGAACTTGGGTCCATTGTCAGGCCCACAAACTGAGGTCTTATTTTAGTTTTACTGGATATGGGACTTTGTGTTTTTACTCTACAACATCTTATTAACTAGAGCAACCAAGTAAAGGAAAATAAAACATTTGTTTTTGGTTGATTGACTCATAAGTCTCTTTCGTGATTGAACATAATAGGAAAATATACAGTTATAATGAGATAGTTTATAAGAACATGTATTATACAAGCAAAGCATCATACCATGACTTACATTAATTAAATATTAGAAGAAATTAAAGTAAAACCTTTGCAAAATATTACTTTACACATAATTTTACATATATCAAAAGTCACATAACACAATAATTAACTTAAACATTAGAAAGTTTCTCTTGTCGCCTTAAGCAGCCTAGTGTACACTCCCGATCGCTTGTATTAAATACAAAGGCCTTAAACAACACATTACACAATGTCTGGCATGCTCCTGAATGGCTAGCTAAAGGAGCATCTACCTACATAATACAAGCATTGTTTCAAGTAATTGCGACAACACTTTTTCGAGTCTTGAAGAGACATTTGAAGGATGATGCCACTATGTACAAAGAAGACAGTAGCCAGTGTAGGCATACTCAGCCCACCTCGATTGAGCGCAGTCAAAAACTCTGATGACAAGCATTCCCCAGAATCTACTTCCTGTTGTCCATGTTTATGAGCTAAAAATCCCCCAATGTAGACAATTTTATGTGTTAAAGTATCATCTGAATCTAGAAGTAGTTGAGTGTCTTGTAATGTCAGCTCTTCCAGAAGTTGTAAATCACCATCATCTATTGCTGCTGTACAAAATTCACAGCTTACTTCTTTGGCTCGGTCAGGAACGATGTCACGTTTCAACAGCTGATGCAACTGCTGTACTTTGGATGCTGCTTGAACATCCCCAATGTCAATGTAAAAATTTCCTCCACTACCTTGTCTTGCTTGACCAAAAAACTTTTCTAGGGGATCTTGTGAAAAAAACAGCAGGTAGGATGTAAGCAAAATCATGGGTTTCAAAAAGATATTGTGCTGCTTCTATGTTATACCTTGTTGTGATGACAAAGGCATCTGCTGTTGACTGTGTTAGTTTCTTCTCTCTGCCATGCCCACCAGTCCACCGACAGCTGGATACAACTGTACATATTTCCTGCAGAGCTTTGAAGTTTGTACAGTTTAATGTCCAAGGTTCACGATATTGGTCTCGTAAATGAACTGCGCTGTACTTGCTTTTAACATTCATAATTTTAAACCAATTGGTTACCAGTGTTACGTATATCACTGTTCCATCCTGATATTTAACAGTTCCATTAAGACCTTCAAATGCAGCAATCGTTTTCTCATTGAACACTTGGCAAACTAAGGGCACACTCTGACGTTGCAATGGTTTAGGAAATACTGATGAGCATGTGAGTTTTGTCAGACGAAGTGGTGTCTTCTGATTTTCAATGTAAAGAGCTTTAACATCACTCCAACACGCCAAATATTCTGTACCGTCCTTGCTAAAATGTAATTCTTGACATTTCTCTGTGATCCAGTTGTTTCTCATATTCTTGAGGATGTGAACATAATCATAGACAAGGAAAACATTTATGCCATCTGGTGCTAGTGTTACTTTTCCAGGACCCCCAAGCATTCTGTAAACAGCTTGATTCAGTGGACAGTTGTCACAGACGAACGATACTGGATGGCCACCACTAGCTTTAACAACATATACAGCCTCAAGTAATATTTCCTTCAGTTGAATAGCATTCAGTTTTGATACAGGATGAATTCGTATGATGTACCGTGGTCCTCCATAGTGACAAACAACTTCAATAGCAAGAGCAGATGTTGCTAGATTTTCTGGTCCGTTTGTTGCATAGCCTACTATATGCTCTCCTGTAAATCTAAGGGCCTGCTTAAGCTTAACTTCATCAAACAAAATGTTAACTAACCGCTGTTGTGGCTTCAACTGATCAAAAAGGATTGGGAGACACTTGTCAGCATAAGTGCGAGATAACAATTGGCGAATCTGTTTCTCACAAGGAAGACTAATTGCTTTGGAGTTTCTAAGCATTCTATATGCTGCGGGTGATATACAAAACAGTTCTGCTGCAAGAATTAACATATGCTTTGTATATCGGCGATTTTTAGGAGGAATAAGAAGGAGTTGTAACTGTGCTTGAATGAACTAAAAACCTTCAATTTCATGAAATTCTGTGATCGAGTCAAGTTCTGAAATTATTCTTTTTAAGCGGTCAGTATTAGTCGCTTCATGAGTGTTCATAATTTTCACTATTTCTTCAATTTGAGACCACTTACTTACCAAGCTATTTTTTTGAAGATTCAGTTTACTTTTTGGTATCTCCAAGCCACTTTTCTCTGCTACTACCAGCTGCAGAAAACCAAAAGGAGACTGTACCTCTTTAAAATGAAGAAACTTATCAACTGCTCTACCATTACCATCTGTCTTAAACATTGTCAGTTCTCTACCATTTTGCATTATATAAAACTCAGGGAAGTGTTTTCCAATGTCTCCTGCAAATTTGTCATAACTATGCATTTTGTCTTGTTCATTTTCAAATTCAGTTTGTTTTTTAAGTCTTGCTTCACTTGTCACTGTTTTAGTTAACCTAGGAGCTGACGTAAGTTGTTTGAGGCAAGACTTGGGTACACCTTTAAAAACTGTAGGAGGCCCAGCTGGTCGTTTTCCTCCCCGAACTGTGACCCAATCGCAGTCGAAGTGTGATGCACAAATCCATAGTTTCGACCTGTCTCTCAAACTTTCTGGGCTATTTGGCATAGCACTATAATCCATGCATGTCGTTCTTGTTCTTCATTCGGGAAACACACCATAGGACTGTATGGCTCTCCCCTGTAGTTTCCACGACAATTGAATGCAGCACATATTTTCGGCATTGTTCCTGTAAAGCAAAAAAACAAGAATAGTTGTAAAATGGTTATCAGTACATATCAAAGCAACCCGTTGACATCAGCTCAATTCTAATATTTATCAGCTAAATAAGTTGTTAACACAGATCCTTTTGTGACTGGTAAGTATTTATAAGAAAATTACTTACAATAAGCTGAGAGATAACGAACAACAGAACAAAAATGTGTTGCCTCTAACGTGTCTCGTGGGTGACTGGCGTCTGGCATCGTCCTGGGCTGTTCGTTTTCTGGCGAGACATTATGTCGCCAATATGGCGGGGATATGGACGATTGCGTGTGAAATTACATGCATTTATATGTAAAGTTGTGTTTGTGTACATATTTTTGTGTTTAAGAAAGTCGGAGAGACCACTGCTTTCATGATACTGCTTTTAAGCAATGGACCCAAGTTTCAAACTCCGAGAGTGCTCGTTTCCAGTCCTTATGTAAAGGGGTCTATGCCTTCACCCCATCAGGAAGAACAGGAACGTAGGCGAAAAGCGTAATGACCTAGAGCCAAATTTCTTACTACGTAAGAGAATTTGAAACGCACAAATTCCTCCACGAAGAGATGAAACGCTAGACTCACCCAATTGGGTGGCCGAAAAGCGGGCCCCAAAAAAACTCTAAGAGAAGCCTCATGCCTATACTAGCTAGTAGACATCAAAATAAAAGGGGATAATAACAAACAAAGCAAAAATTTGGTAGCCTTGCCTTATACACAGCGAAGGTCCACCGAGCACATATTGAAAACAAACACCCACGGAGAACTCCTAGAGCGCCCCGAAGGACAAATTGAAACATGACTTATCTAGCTTGAAAACTACCCTAGCTCATCACAGACAAGTAAATATGAGCAAATGACTCACAAGTCCGGATGGTAGGAGAAGGATGAAGAGAGGTCAAAACAACACGTCCGCTCAGCGGGGCACCTAGGAGCGGAGAGACAGAATGGCGTCAGAGATAGCTGGGGAACGCCGCTACGAACATCAGACTGGCGGGAAGCGCAGCACTGGTTAGATCTGGTTTATGATTTTATTTTATTATTTCTATATATATTATTACTAGTTTTATACTATTACTAGTAGTGGCATCCGCATCATACATGACGAGTCTGTGAGTATTTTGAGCGTTCGCTCACGATGATATGGATTCTTTCTGCTCTTCGGCGGGTAATTTGAAATGGCGAGCCATGAGTTCAAAGAGAGCCATAACTTCGTTTAGGCATTTCGTCAATGATGTAGGGGCCACTAATAAATATGTTTTACTGTAGCAACTTTAGTTGGTAGCAGTTGTCAACTTTCATATTTGATATATTCTCAAATGTAGACACTTGAAAAGAAAAAACAATATTTGCTGCCCTAGCGTATTGTTAACTGGTCTAAAAACGGCGAAAGGGGAGCACAAATTGATATATAAAAGATAAATATAACACCGTTTGCCGAGTAAATAAAGGAAATTCTAAAAAAACAGCAAGGGAAAACTATACAAAAGGAATAAAAAAAATAGTCCTTCATCCTCACTTGCTGTTGCATGTTTGTGTAACACAACAACATTGTTCTGTTTTACGTCATATGGATGCTTGTCGTTCAGTATCTTATAAACACTAGTCTTCGAAGCAGACAGTTAATTATTATCTGATCGTTGCACAACAACTTTAGTGGCGGATGTTTTCAAGTCGGTAATATAATGAATAATATATACTGTATATTTTGCTTCGATTATAACAGTGAATCATGTTACTGATAGTTTTGAATAATCGTCTACTCTATATAGGGCACTATATGTCTGTCTGTTTGTTCACAAACTTCTCCCTCAGTTTTCAAGATGTAGAGCCCATAGTTGGCATGCATAGGTCTGGTTAGGCTAGATTTATTATTATTACCCCCCGGGCAGTGCCGGGCACCTCAGCTAGTATTACCCCCCGGGCAGTGCCGGGCACCTCAGCTAGTATATTATATGCCATTGAACAACAAGAATCCTGAAAATATTCAGATAAATTGTTGCGGACTGAAATTAAAAATACACCTGCTTCAAATGAATGTATCTCCCAGTATTAATAGGATGGAAGATGGGAATGGGCATTTAGGTGGTAAAGATAATATATATGCGTGATGCCATAAATAATGTGTCCATGTTCATAATTAGTGTGTGTATACGTAGGTTTGTGTGTGTACTGTATGTACCCTGTACAGTTGTGTGCATGGGTAGGCATTTGTTTTGTTTGTACGTGGTTTGTAGATTAGTATGTTTATATCATTCTTATTAAATACAATTAGTCTTCATTTATTATTACAAGGCACAACTGTCTTGCTTAGTTCTTTATTTCGTATTTAGTAATGATTTATTCCGATGCCAACATTTCTTTCATATTTTACCCCTCTTGGATTTTCACCTTTTGAACTTTTTGTTTTATTTTTTAAATTTGTTACGTCCTTGACGCCTCTGTCTAAAACAGTTTCCACCTTTTGTTTTGTTTTGTTCCATCTCTCCACACTTTTCCTCCCCCTTTACCTCTCTTATTGTTCTGTATAATCCTTTTATTGTCGCTTTGTATATATTGTTCCTTTCTCTGTTCAGTTCCCCTACAGTATCCTTGTCCTATTGTAACAATCATTATACTTGTGTAGATTTACTATTAGCTATTAAGGGTTTATATTTTCGGTCAGATCAAAACTAATAGACTTTGGAATTATATTGTTTGTCACTTGTTCTATAAATTCACCAATGCCTTGTTAACCCCTTGAGGACTATGACGCGTTGTGAAAGTTTATTCTGACTACCATTAAGCGATTTTAGTCAGTTGTGGAAAACTCTCTAGCAGTCAAAGGGGTAAACATTGTCTCAGTCATCCCTCTGGCTCTCATAATTCCTTCCTAAACTTAATTGAATCGTTTATTGATAGCCATAATCAACTGTTAAATCATGGCATAATCCTCAACGGGTTCATTCTTATTTTGAATCTTTGTAGCAGTATTTCATGTTTGCACAACATCATATGCTGTTTTTATTCTGCTTATTCCATGCATTACATTATGTAGGACTTTATCTACCTTTGTATGTATCATAGCTAAAATAATGATTGCGAATTTTACTCGCCATATTGTGTACTTTCCTTCCCTATCGTCCTCTGATGCGTAATTGTTTTCTAACTTAAATGCACAAGTACAGTAGTTTATTATTACCCACCTCACATTATATTATTTTATTTCTGTGTGAGTGTTTTTGTGTTAATGTTCTGTTTTACTCAAGCAACATAACATCTAAAATCGGTTTATCTTTTATATTGATTTTTGCTCCTGCCTTCCTCGAGTTTCCCTCGTTTCTTCTCCCCTCTCCCTCCTTGTTTTTATCTTAGCATTCTTTTCTTTTAACCTTGCACTTTTTTCACATGCCTAACATTGTTAACTATGTTCCCGGCCTTCAATTATTATTTGTGTACGTGCAATTGTTCCTTAATATTTTCCATCTTTCATTACCCAGTGTCAGTTTGATTGTTTCAATATATCTTATCGTTCCAATAACCTTATGATTTAGGTTGTCTTTGAGGGCTACAATCTTCTAACTTATATTTTCGTATTTAACAAATTGCCAGTTAAAAGGAGTGTCATGAAATTGTGTATTGATAGACATAATTTAAGATTTTTGTTTGTTTTCGTGAAAAGGTCCCGCCAATATCCTCTCCCTTTCCGGTCACTTCTCCCCCTGGCCATATAGTGTATTCCACCTTGGTTGTAATGGGTGGAAGGTGTACAATAATCTTGTCATATTTACCTGCCAATACATTTCCTTGTCCCCATCTTAACAGTACCGGCGACCTCTTTTTGTTTTCTTTTCAGCTGAATGTCAGATGATTTTATGAAGCTTAGGAAGGATATATGGAAGCTAAAAGGATTAATTGAGGTAGTCTGTAATCTGTTAACAGATAGACATCCTTCCTAAGCTGAATCAACCTGTCTAATAGAGTTGCCAGAATATAATTAAAATTACGTCACCGCTACATAAGGGGTTAATTACTTATTTAGTATTGGGATGAAATTTGTGCTGTACCTAGTATCAGTGCATTACCACAAAGCCCACCGAAACGCCAACAAAATACCCTCATTGTTCCCTGATTAAATAGCACTGTAGGAATATTCCCATATTCAAAATATGCTACAGGGGGGAAATGCCTAGTGAGTTCATTGCTCAATAAGTGGCGTTCTGAGAGTGAGGGTCCGAGTCTAGGTGATGAGACAGTGAAGCACGAAGGTGAAGCAGCTTCAGAGATGGGGCTGCTTCGAGCCGTGAGTTGAACTCTAATGCTTTTCATGTCTCACTCCCTAGACTGGAACAAGTCCTCACAGGCTTCACAGTGTTGAGCGGTTGGATGTGCAGGCTCTCAGCCTATGCTAGGGAGTAGTTGGAATATATAAAAAAAAAAATAAAAAATAAAAAATAAAAAAAAAAAAAAATGCGTTGATACTTACAATAACCTATCATAAATATGTTGCAGAGACATTTTGGTTTCAATATAAGTCATTGAGTATGGAGGCATCACAAATGGGATTACATTAGGGGAGGTAGTTGTTTTTTTCTGGAAATCCTTCTTCCTCATGCTTAGCCCCACTAGTTATGAGATTTTAAGACGTTCGCCCTATACTTAGAAAATATCGACACAAAATTTGATATAATAGGTCTTACAGAGACCTGGTTTAACGAGTATAATGTTGATAGGTATTGTATAGCAGGGTACGTACATGAACATCAATATAGCAGGGTACGTACATGAACATCAATATAGCAAGGTACGTACATGAACATCTATATAGCAGGGTACGTACATGAACATCAATATAGCAGGGTACGTACATGAACATCAATATAGCAGGGTACGTACATGAACATCAATATAGCAGGGTACGTACATGAACATCAATATAGCAGGGTACGTACATGAACATCAATATAGCAGGGTACGTACATGAACATCAATATAGCAGGGTACGTACATGAACATCAATATAGCAGGGTACGTACATGAACATCAATATAGCAGGGTATGTACATGAACATCAATATAGCAGGGTACGTACATGAACATCAATATAGCAGGGTACGTACATGAACATCAATATAGCAGGGTACGTACATGAACATCAATATAGCAGGGTACGTACATGAACATCAATATAGCAGGGTACGTACATGAACATCAATATAGCAGGGTACGTACATGAACATCAATATAGCAGGGTACGTACATGAACATCAATATAGCAGGGTACGTACATGAACATCAATATAGCAGGGTACGTACATGAACATCAATATAGCAGGGTA